>CM021767.1:63570715-63593378 GCA_011076525.1 Nettapus auritus
AAAAAAAAAAAGTGGTGATAAATGTCATGCATTTTGCCTAAGGAATTACTGTATACCACTGAAAACAGCCATTTGCTTGTATACATGCCAATAATGTCTGTGCACAACATCACGTGTCTTTGTGTGTGTAGTACTCAGCGACCTTGAAAGAACTGTTCATAAAAGCATTCTCCAATCTTCTTATCGAATGTCTTGTTTTAGAACAGGCAAAAAAGTAATAATATTAAAAAGTGCAGGGCAGCTAGGGCAATCTATAGGCTGCAGCAGAAAGCTGTTTTTACAAAATAAAAAGTTCAGCCAGGAACTTGATAAATGTAGGTGAGAAATGGTTTGCATTCTCCCTACATAAATTGTTTTTTTTTTAGTAGCCACTTTAGGAGCAACATGAATATGTCTTACCCTAACAACAAGGTTAGTTGCTTGGTTTGCACAATAAGTCCTGGATGGAGTTATAAAAAGAAAAGAGCAGGAGATGTTGAAATGATCCTTGGGGATAATGAAAGGTCATCAACAAACCTCTTATCCTAGCAAAGCATAAATGGGGAAAAAAATGTAACACTTGAAGATTCTGTCTGGGCAGAAAGGAAAGCGCTGAAGCTCTCAGTGGAATCTGAATCTGCTGGCAAGCCCAGGTTGTGGTGAAAGCCCTGCAGTTTGTTTGGTGGATCTGGTACTGCTTATCAGCAACATCAAAACATCTCAAAAATGCCAACCTGTCACAGCAGCTTTCCCAAGAAATCACTGATGTGCCTGTCTGCTGGGAAGCCAAGAAGCATTGCCAGTTGAGAGAGGTTCTTGCTACATGAATATCTGTTCATGAGGGTAAGCACTGAGGCTCACTTGACATAGTTTCAGAGCACCACGATAAGAAGCGTTGGTATAACTTTAAACTTCAGACAAACCTGGATCAGACTCATGGAGAAAATTGTCACCAGCATATGCTTCTGTCCCCAGTCCAAAGTTTGCCTTTTTCATTAACAGAGATTTTATTAAAACAACAACAATAATATATATATATTTATAGTTAGAGTAACTATCAGATCAGGAGATGTCTGACTACTTATGATTGCTTGATTTAGTGTGACCTCACCTCCTTCTTGCAGTGACTCAATCTGCTCATAAGACTGACCATAAAAATAAAGAGAAGTGAGCAACTGTGGGAGATCAACTAATAACTGTGCATTGCAATCAGATTTGTCTTTAAAGTTTTTGTCACCTACAAAATTTTCACATCTGGAAAGGTCTAATGAGAGAAGGCTACTGGTTCAGCCATACATATGTGAAACAGCTGTAGGCTTTCTTGAGGCTGCCAATACAAATGAAGTGCATTTATTGAGTACTTCTAATTTTGCTGTAAAAATATTTATTTGTGGTTCCTTCAGAACACAAATATAAAGTATTTTCAAGATGAATCACAGCACTTTCTGCAGATAGACCACTAAGGAAGCCTATATGCCTCTTCCAGGATATATATACATATATATATATACTTAAAATTATTCTTTTTTATTTTTTTTCCCCACTGGGGGTTATACTGATGCAGTTCCTAGTGTGAATGTTGGATTCTTTCATACTGAAGCAGTATTTTCCTATCTGGGAATAAACCACACCAAATTAAACCTGTAAACTGGTAAAACTGCATTCATATGGGGCTACAGGAGTTACAGGTTTGCAGTACAGCTGTTGCCTTGCTTCCACATTTGTTAAGTTGCTGAAAATGAATGCTCTGAACTTTTAGTTCAGGGACTGAAAAGATTACCTAGGCACATAGTCATACCACCTGAACTCTCCTTGGTTTATGATACAATGTGCAGTAATGCCAAAGCTAGACTATTAATCTAAGCTGTTATTCAGTGTTTAAACACTTGAAGCAGAGAGAACACAGCTAAGATTATGCCACTAAACTTGCCATGAAGTAGAGTGCTCTTTTCCCATTTTCTTTTTTTTGGGGGGGTGTATATACATACAGAAAGATTTGAAAACTTGGGCAGAAATATTTTTACTTTCATATCTGAAGATACTAAAAAGATTTCAGCTCATGAGGTACATTTTAAAATCTTTATTCCCTTCATTAGGCACCAATTAGAAATTGAATGTGAAGAAGAGATAAGATTTTTTTTTCCACATATTTCTTATGATTAATATAAAAAATATGTGTGACAGAAAAGGATAACAGAGCAATAGCACCATTTTCCCTGTAATCTTTATCCCTTTCCTGACTAAGTGCTATCTGCTAATACAAATCCCCAAGATCCTGACCTCTCTCTCTCTCTCTCTTTTTTTTTTTTTTTTTTTTTTTTTTTTTTTTTTTTTTTGCCTTCCTTCCCTACAAGCACTGTGGAGGAAACGATTCCTGTCACGTAGCCAAAGGGGGGCATATTTACATGGCTCCACATGATGTGACAAGGAAATCCTGTTGCAGAGGATCTGGGAGGAAAACAAGTAGGTTGCCTGCTCCACCACTCTTTTTTGGAGCTCCTGCCTCTGCTCCTTAACAGGTTTACTTCCTGAATCACCACTTCTGGGACTTTATCAGAACAGATCTCTTTGTTTCTGAGTTTTCCTCCTCCATTTCTGAAAGTGGAGGTTTCCAGAACATTATTCTGCCTCCTGCTATCTTGCCATATATGTAAGAAGTGATTATGTTGTTGCCTGCTATGGATTTTTTTGCTTTCCAGATTTTGCTTGTAGCACCCAAATTCTTTTATTCCTCCACTGGCCATCATTAAGCTCATAAGGACACACTGTAAGTTCTTTAACTCTGTTCTCTTTCAGAGCGGGGGAAAAAGTCTTCACTGCAGACAAGAGGGTATTATAATTTCAAATCCTAAAGCATTCAAATAGCTTTGTCTATAGTCTAGAGAAAACCAAAAATAGAAAGGTTTAGCATTCATTTTAAAGTGAGTTTATTGTGTATATATTATTATTGTTAATCGTTTTCAGATTATATTATAAACAATATATGAAAACTCAGTATGAGATCTTTACCTCATCTACCAAGTCAATACTGACATGGTGGAGTTCCCTTCTCAACAGCTCCGAGATATGTAAACAAAACCATCAGTAGAAAAAAGCATTTAGGAAAGAAACCTTTAGAAAAGGCAGGACACTGTGTAAAACCAACAAGAAACTTGTGGAGAAAAGAAAAACAAAAAGCAATTATATTGAATGGTCATGATAGTAAAAGCTACACAACTACTGTTAAGACAGCACGGTGCATATTACTGACATTCTGCTTTTTCAGTCTGGGAGTATGTTCCTTCAATGGGGAATTGCTCCTTTAGCTGACAGCCAGGCATCATGTGTTTAGAGCTGGATCTGATCAGAGACCACACAATCAAAAACAAAAGCACTTCTCCATTGTTACATTAGTTATGATGCAGAGCACTGTACCTTAATATTTTCAAGCTTTCACAGCATTTAAGTCTAGAACTCGCTTCATGCCTCAGAATCAGTTCTGCTTTGGTACAATGAACAATAGCCTATTTTAAAAACTCTTCGCTCCCAGAGGGGAGTTCAGTGTTTAGCTAAACTGCAAGGTTTTATGATTTATTACAAAATTTTAATTCTCTGTATGTGTTATGTTCTGTGTCTCCCATTTGCACAGTCTTTTAGAAGGACACAGAAGGGACACAACAGGCCTCCAGTGGTTAAATACATTTACCATCGTCAAATGTTGCTGCTGCATCCTGCCTTCTACCAGCCTCAGGATATGGAGAGGCAGATCTAATTCCCATACTGGCATTTCCAGCATGGTTGTAATTTATAAATTTTAAGAACACTATTTACTTTTTTTTTTTTTTTTTTTTTTAATGCCAAAAACGTAGTTTATTGCATGCCAAAAACGCTTACGACCTGTTTAAAGATGTTCGGGCGGAAAACCTGACATCTGGTGTTGAATGTAAGAACTGCTAGAAGGATACTGCTTGGGAATGACTGACTTGAATTTCTGAAGTGTAAAGGTGAACAACCCTATGGAATAGAAACTTGTAGAATGTGATAAATATTTCAGGAGAAAAAGCAATTTTTTTCTCCTTAAAATTATCAAAACCTTTTCTGTTTCCAAGTTAGGAAGAGCCAAAAAACAAATGATCTCTATAATGCATCTCTTTTCCCTTCTCCTCATTGGAGTGTGGAATGTAAAAAGAGATAGAAGTGGAGTGTAAGGGGAAAGGCAAGAAATATTAAATGTTATTTTACTGAAAAACTCTGAAACACTCAATAAATTTAAACTTTGTGTTTCAAAATGTTGTTTTATCAATAGATCTCTATTTCAGAAGGTGAAAAAAACTTAATGGATGGGGAGGCAATTAAAAACAAACAAACAAGCAAAAACCACACTGCAGTTCTAGTCCTGTTTTACAATTTTAAAGGGAAAAAAAAAGTCCACCATAATTATGGAATGTCAAGTTGTCAAAAATTATAACTTTTTTTTTTTTTTTTTTTTTTTCTTCTCACAGTTAATTTTCCACAAGTATGTAGGGAATGGGGAACACCCTGAAAAGATTAGACTTGAAAAAGAAGTCAGCAATATGAAAAGGACCTATAAATACAGGACCTTGACTATTGGGTCTGTGATTCTGGGTGATCTCTGAATGTCTCTCTGGGACATGGGACCAGGACTCTGCAGCTGCCCACCACCAGGCACTGCCCCATGGGGGGCCCTCAGCTTGTTCTGCCATGCCGTGGGACTGCCACATCTGTGCTGACCCTGCCCTGGTGGATGTGACCACTGGATGATACAGCATCTACATGTAGCGGGATGAGCGGTGGGAGCACGTGCTGCTGAAGTTTTAAAGCTACATGGGTTTTCTTTTCTAGCTTTGCACAGTTAAGCTATGAAAAATACAATTTCAACATGCTTGACTACTACTTTATGAGACCATCAATTTTTAAGAGGGTTTTATGAAGTCTTGATCCAGGCAAACATAGTTATTAGATAACTTCTATCTAGTTTTAACAAGAAAGTAAAAACTACAAATAAGATAATAAAATTGGTGGTAATAAAAACCCTTGAGGATTTTGTGTCTGTGAGGAGTTTTAGGTTCAGTTTTGACTGACAGAAAGAGAGTGAAGTGTAGATTCCTAACACGAATCATTGTCCCTTGCTCATCATAAAATTTAATTTTCAAGCCGTTTAGCCTCAGATTACTAGAAATAATTTCTGGTCCTACTTTAGATAATGTTGATGAGACAGCTGTAGATTTACGGGTCATTAAAGAATCTTATTCACAAAATCATGCACTTACCTTTAATCACATATTTAATTCTCATCGAAGCTAATGGGGTTTAAAAATGTTCTCCAGTCTTTTTGTTTTCAATCGAACTTTGACATCTTCTTCAGCTGTAAATTTGCTTGAATGTTTCTCTTAACTGGGGGCTGTCACAGCTCTTCCACATTACCCAAATTTGCAGGATCAGACTCTATGTCAATCCTTTATGGTAGACTCCAGCTGCGCAGGTGCTGGGGGCAGAGATGTGCTCCTCCGTATGGAGAGCAGGGTGAAACTCTACTGTTTTGCTTTCTTTTGTAATGGGACAGATACTATATGCACCATAGTGCATGGTGTGTGAGGCTCACTGGTAAATCAGTCGCTGTATCACCTTGCTCATGTTGCAGTGGCAACAAGTACTG
This sequence comes from Nettapus auritus, assembly GCA_011076525.1. Classification (NCBI taxonomy): domain Eukaryota; kingdom Metazoa; phylum Chordata; class Aves; order Anseriformes; family Anatidae; genus Nettapus; species Nettapus auritus. The sequence goes on from CM021767.1 coordinate 63,576,351, forward strand.
CACCTTGTTTTTCCTGCCACAGATAAAACTAATTATTCCCCCTCCTTTTTTTTTTTTTTTTCCTACAGATTTGGCCAGAAGGGGTGGTTTCCATTATTATTATTACTATTATTATTATTACTATTATTATTACTATTACTATTTCCTGCTAAAAATGCATTTTACAAAGTATTAGTTGGGATCTGATAGACAATTTCCAGGCATTTGTCTTTATCATCTCCTTAGCCCTGTTGTGTTTTCTGCTTTGTAGGACATTTTCTATTTCTTCTGCTCAGCCCTCAAACACCCTCAGAAACATACAAGTTTTTAAAACCTTAATATTTATTTTTAGCAGATTTTTTTAAAGAATCACAATGATGACTACTGTTTACTATCTTTTTTAAAGGGGTAGCTGCATACAGGGACAAAAATCCCAACCCATTCTGTACAACTGGCCAAATGGCATTCCAGGAGCATTAACGTCACTGGTGACTGAAACTTCAAAATGTTTGACATTTCTCTGTTTTATTTAGTGTCAGAAAATGCGGAACCTGAAGGAGACTAGGCCTCTTTTGCAAAATTATTTGGAAAAGACATAACAGTGAGCAGTTTGATTCTTGTTCTATATTTTTTTTTTTAGTACCTACATTAATGTGTGGTGATAGGTAGGAGTCCTTGAGCTACCAAGCAAGAATAATTGAGTCTGTACTGAAGATACCTGAGTATGTGTTGACCATATTGTCAAGATGGAGAGTCATACATAGCCAAGGATAATGATAAATAGATTTTATCTACTTCAGTGTGGAGTGATAAATAATTTCTTCCTTGTCACTGCCAGAAGGCGTCTGGCATCCCTGGGAGCTCATTTGTCATGAGTTTTCCTCCTGTCTGTACTTTCAGGTGGTGAGTTCTTGCTTTGTAAATGTGGCTGCCCCCTTGAAAGCCCAGGAGTCAGAGACCTGCAGGATCATTCTGTTATTGCCAGAGGGACCCACCCAGACCTGAACAGTGCCAGAAAGACAGCCCTGAACACTTCCCTTGGGTTTAAACATGCTTTGACTGTGGGATGGCTGGGTTGCGAGCTCAAGTCCTCTCCTTAGGCTTGCAGGTCAAGAGACAAATGCTGCATGCTATTTCTGGAAAAAAAAAAAAAAAAAAAAAAAAAAAAGAAAAGAAAAGAAAAGAAAAAAAACCCTCTGCTTGCTGTTGCTAATCAGATTCCAAAATAACTTTGTTCTTTTCTCCCACAGAGGCTGAGGTGAAGAAAATGTCCCCACAATGCACAGAAGAGCCTCCTCACAGGATGTCTGCCCCTTGGCAGTGCAGGAGCGAAGTACTTCTTAGAAAAGCCTGTTTGTGTAGCCCAAAGGAGGTCATTTAACAAGAAAATGGAGCAGACCTTAGGTTTAGCAAAAAATGGGCAATACCCACAGAAACCTTTCCAGGTCTGGCCCTCTGAAGAAGCCTTCCTCTCTGGCCTTGCTCAGCTCCAGGGAGTCCTAGGCCTCCACTCCTGCTGATCAGGGGGCTCTGCCAAGGCAGCTATCCCACTCGGCTGCCACCAACAGCACCACAGGTCTGCCAGGGAAGCCAGATTGTGTTCCCCCTCCTGAAGGACCCACTCGGTCTTCTCTTGCCCAGCAGATACCCTAAATGCTCTGTTACACAGACATTTAGGGGGAAGCAATCCCTGAGACATCCCAGGGCTAGAGTTCTGCTCCCTGTTTCAGAAGTGCATAAAAAGCCAAAAAAAAAAAAGAAAGGCTGGTCCAAAACGTGCCTCCAGAAATTTCCTTTATTATCTACTTCTTCTCTGTCCTTGCTCTCCAAGCAAGACTAGTTGCTCGAGAGAGCTCCCACACTATCGGGAATGCCAGCAGAAAGGTTACACTCAGAAGACTTCACAGTGACTAGGATGCTTGCCAAAGGTCAGCTCAGATGAGGAAGATAAGGGTAGTGAGAATAAAAAAGACAAAGTATGGGATAGTGGCACTTGCCACTGATGGCAGTGGAGTGTAGCAGTGTAGTAGGTAAAACAAATAATATTCTGTACCCAGATACAAAGCATGGATGTTAGCCTTGTCTCTGACTAGTTGTATGTCTGGTATGGGAGTAGAGCTGGTGTCTCTTTAAGGCTAGAATAAGCTCCAGTGATTTCCATTTTTCTTTTGGACTGGGGGTGGGAAGGAAAGGAAAACAGGGAACTGCCCTGGAACAAAATTAGAGTCAGATGTATGCACTTGTGGGATGCCAGCCAGCAAGGTATGACAGTGTCATTTAGAGCTTTTCCAGCTTCACTGAAGCAGGCTGCCAGGAAGGTTTTGCTCAGCTGATAATCACCAGTAATGGAGGAGGGCTCGGGACAGAGAAGGGAGGGGAGATGCTGTACATCTGGGGCAAAGAGTGGGGAAGCACTGCCATTGTAAGTGCACTGCCCAGGCAAGTTTCTGCTGCAGTGGTGTGGAGAAAGCACGTTCTGGGTCTGGCCATAGCCCATCCCTGCTGAGAAGAACATGCTGGACTCTACCCTGAGGAGGGGGACACCTCCTCACAGCTCTTCTGCAACTGCACATGGGAGAAAAGTGGGGATGTCTTCTGTTGTGCAGAGCATACAAAGAGGCTCAGCACATAGGTGACTGGTAGCAGTGCTGAGGTGCAGACCCATGCCAAGCTGTGGTGGTTCTTTGTGTGTCCTTTGGTGGAGTTGGGCTTCTGCCAATTTTCTGCCAAAAAGCCTTTTATTGGATGTGCAGACCACATCAGAAGATGGAGGCTTAGCAGCCTTCACCCCCCTTTTTTTTTTTTTTTTTTTTTTTTTTTTTTTTTTTTCTGATTATCCAGCTAGAAAGCTCTTTATGGGTCCAGGTGGCTAGATGCAGTAGGAACTTGTCCTTGAAAACAGTGGGAGAGACAAACTAAGCAATAACAAACCTAGTCATCTCACCTTCCTCCTGTACTTGCATAGCTGCTTGTATGCTCTTTGTCATCTTCTACCTTAACTGCCATGTAAACCCTGATTTAGCAGCAGACCAAACACCTAAAATACAGTAACTACATAGCTACCATAGAAGATGTGTAGGGCGTGGGGGGTGTTTGTTTAAGAACAGGAAACAAAATTGGAAGAAATGATCAGTCCTTGGAGGCAAGAGGACTTCACCAAAAAAAATTCATGAACATTCAGGGATCTGTATTGTTCAACATATTAGACAATGATGGTTTATTCACTGGCAAAGACAGATTGTGGATGGCCCTAAGTTGTTTAGGGAAGTGAGGCTAATTGTGGGATGTAGAAAGTCTTCACAAGACTGGTTCACCTGGAGGCAAAATGGCAGATGAAATTCAGTGTATGTACACACAAAGAAAATGTTTCTTTCCATTGTGAGGTGTGGGTCTAATTCCTCACCAAAAGAAAGAGTAGACATTGAAAGAGAAGCTGCAACACATTTATTGAGGAGATAATAAATAATAATATAGGAGGAAATAATAATAAATGCATATAAACCATATCTAGTGCTGAAAGGTCCTAAGCTAGAAATAATTGAAGGCTGCAAGAGTATTAGGGGCATGCATTGCACATACTTTTCTTGTTCTTACTCTTCCCTGAGCAATTGTTTATGACTGCTTCTGGCAGGAGCATAATGGGCTAGATGGACTGCTACACAACAAGCATTATACAGAATAAACCATGAATCAGGATAGCATGGTGCTTACTGTTCATTCCTTTCCTGCTGTCCTTAATGCAAAAATTGTGTGGAAATGCTGAAAGTTAAACAGACATTTAAATTTTTCAGCAGCTGTTCTTTGAAGGAGGGAGGAAAGCAAACCCTGCACTGAATATAGGTGTTTCTAAAAGGAAACTTTTACTGTCCCGTAATGCTCCACTGGAAACCATTTGATGCAGATACAGAAAATAGGGAATGACAGGGTTACATTCAGTGAAAGACAAAATGTGACCATGGCAGAGAACAAGTCAGTCCCTGTTAGTGGTATGATTTAGCGTGTTATTTAATACAAATGGCAACATCATAATTGTGATAGTCTAAGGATATAGATGCAATTTTTGAAGAAGAAATAATACCTTAGGCTGACTGATACAGTAGCAAAGCCTGTCAGGCAAAGCTGGAGCACAGGCATGGTGGCCTGGGGCACACAAGCCCTTCCTCAGGACTCAGACAGAAGCCTCTGTTCAGGGCACACAGGCCCCCCTTCACCCAAATCAGGGGCTTGTTTCTGAGGCAGGAAGAAGGGCTTCTGTGCCTGAAAGCTTGCTTGTTTTCTGCAGCTCTGTCAGCTGGTATAATATAGGAGATCATGTCTCACTTATCTTGCTTGTATCTGCTAGGGATCACACAGATGAGGTGCTAGGAGACTGTCTGCAAGAGATTTCAGCACAGTTTTTGGATACCATGAAGCTGCTTAAATTTTTCTGCAAATATTTTTGTGCACAGTTTACATTGGGGCTTTATGACTGGGACTTCATAAAAATAAAGGATAGGGAACATCATTTTGCAAGCTGAGGAATGCAGACGAAGAGGAATGAAGGATGAAGGCATTCATTCACCATGACATACAAAGGCAGGTCACAGTTCCAACATCCTCTGATATGTCCAGGACAAAATACTAATAAAAGATATGCATCCTTGACTGTCTTGTGTTGTGTTTGATTGTTTTAATCATCTTCTGTGATCACTTACCCTCACCCAAATCACAGATTTCCTTGCAGTTGTTACTCTGTCAGGGTGACAGCTTTGATTGTCTGCTTTTCTGTTTTCCACTGAATTGCTTTGATGTGGCTCTCCCACATCATTTGTGAGCTATATAATAAGTCACCAGCTGTTTAAAAGCTGGGTGTAGTTCCTCCTCCCACTGTATTTTTTAAATGAAAATAGCCATGGTATCTGATTTAGTCAAGCCTTCATGGACATAGCTCATCTTATCTCATAGTACTGCTTTGAGAGGAAAATAAGAGCCAAAATTTATCTAGGTTACCAAAATAATATGTAGGGAATTTTGCAGTTTAAAAAGTTTGATTTAGCCATGACCAGGGAATGAATTTCATTAACATTAGTCACCTAAAAAGGAGACATCTGGTCTGGTCTTGACTTTCTCTTAGGCAATGGAGAAAATACTATGCATCAGGAAGGCAAGTCATCCTTTCTCATCCAAATCCCTGTTCAGGGATGGGGTCAAAGGAGCTTAATTTTCTTCACTGTTTCACATCTCCTTCTCTCAGAGCAGGTCCAGGGTTACCTTTCTATGCATAGAATTTCAGTAATGCTAAATATTGATTATTGAGATGGTCTCACAGTTATGCATGGCAGATAATAAGTCTGTGCACATTGAAAGATGTAACAGTCAGAGCTTCTCGAAACCATAAAAGAAAAAGTGATAAAATCTGCAACATTACAATTCCACAGGGTCAGTTTACTATGAAAAGGCATTAAAATTTCTGTCTTTTCTGGTTTTAAAGTCAGAATGTATGTGATCCCAAACATCATAAATGCTAGAAAAAGAGGTCTGTAATGTGTGGTTTATGATACCAGCATCAGAGGCACCTGAAGCATGATGCCAAGTTTGAATTAGAGTCTCAAAGTTGGGCATAGCCTCCAAGCGCCCAGTTTTAGAAAAGAATCAGTCTGAATAAAACACGTGGGAAGCAAAAATCAGAACATATATTATAATTTTGGAGGACAGTCCAGATTATTTATAAAGTCATGATAAGTACTACTGGTGAACGTTGCTGGGAGCTTTCTTTTACTAGCTCCTTTTTACTTGAGGATGCATCTGTAATGGATCCCCGTGTTTAAAACTGCTGAAGCCATCTTCTTGGTTCATCTTTCAGAATATCTTTTAGAAAGATCTCATAGTGCAATGTAAGGGGTTTAAGCCACTGTAATCACTTTGGAGTTGGTCTTGCTAAAGTTACAAGAGGGATGCAACCATTATTGCTACAGTATTTGCAAATTAAGTTTAAAAAAGAGGTTGGTGAAGAGAAGCAATCTGTAGCAGACCCTGTGCACACAACAAAGTGACAAGAACAGACATATCGAGGTAGAAAAGTTATTTTTCTTCTTCATTTCTAAACTCCATTTCTATACTAGATGGACATAAAATTATCCTGATTGCTCTCAAATTCCCATCTTTCAAGCTGACCTATCTCAGCAATCCCAGAAGCCTGTTTTCCACTTGGCTGCCCATTTTGCACTCAGCAACACTTATGTCACACTGATCTGTAATCCTAGAAGGTGTTAATGTCACATGAAGCAGTCAAGAATCTTTGCAAGATATATTTCTGTAGCTGGAACATACGGGTAAGCTTAAGAACATTCATTGATCTTAAATTCCATATGTCTTGGCTACATATAGCACAAAACTATTTAGAAACTTTTTTAAAAACATGGCTGACATTAAAGCTCAAACTATTTTCTCATCATTTGTATCATCCTTCAGGCCATCATCATGAGTTCAGCTTTGCTAAGATGCCTTTAGTGAAAAATCAGTCTGGTCCTACAGCTCCCTCTCCTGTACATTTATCATAAGTGCAAGAAATTCAGCAATTTGGTCAGCTCTATAACATCTGTTTATTGCATAGTTATGCAGGGACTTTAAATGTTTGAGCATTATTCCACTTTTGAACATATAGCTAGCAGTGAATTTGTAGTCATTACACCTCAGTGTGTTAGGGGAGTGCTAGTAAAGTGAGCAGCTAAAAAGGAAACAGAAGCAGCTTTTAAAAGCTTGTGAAGATGCAGATCAGCACCTGCTGGGTTATTCAAAAAATGCCGGTGCAGGCTAAGTATCTAATTTTCAGAGGGAGTTTATTAGAACCTGCTTATGTTTATTTGTCTTTCCTACTAAATGCCAGCCTTCATCCTGTGGCTTCTAAGCATCTCTGAAAGTCTGCTGGGGAACAGCTGCATACCTAAACTCCAGTGGAGGCATTAAACTAGTTGAGAGCAGCATTTCATTTTTCAATGTCACTCCAAGGTCAAGCAGAACTTGCCTGGTAGAATCAGAGACTGAACCAGGGATTTAATCAGGAAGCTCTCATTCCTTGGGTAAAAGCTGAAAATAATTTTATAGTTACATTTACTGCGATGATGGCTCTACCTCAAAAGCCACCTCTTCCAGGGACTCTGACCTCTCTATCACACACAATTCAGTCAATACTGTCACTGCAGCTCCCTTTATTTAGACAGTGCAACAGGTATCAGGACAGCGACATCTGGTCAGCCAGCAGAGCCTTCTGTTCTCTGTCTGAAGTTTCTCTTCTGTACCAAATACATCCCACACTGCATTACAAATTCTCCCATTATGTGCATAGGTTGCTTATGTGTTTGACAGACAGATATATGCAATACAACCATTGCTGTGCACTTTTGGGTCTGGAGCTGTCCTGCCTTGAAAACAACTACTAGAAACAGGTAATATCTATAACGCAATATACAGCTACTGCTGGGGTCAACTGAGCTATCTTAACTCTTAGCTTGACAGCATCAGTGTTGTTTAGTACTGTTCAGTATTTTTCAACCTAAAAGAGCCTTCAGCCAGACTGACAGATTCCTAAACAAAGGTCACTTATGCTCCTTGTAATACAGCGAAGTTCAGGTGTCCCACAGAAACACCTACCTTTTTGATAGAAAGATCAGGAAAGAGAGAAAGTGAGTAAGAATGAATGAAGTGATGTGTTATGGCTTGAAGAAACAAATGTCAGAGGTTAGTGTTTGTTGGTTCTGCAAGTCTGGTTGTGGTTGTCTCATGACAGCTACCCAGAAGAGAAGGACATAGACACTGATTGCCCAGCAGTAAGCAACAGAGCTTCAATCCCTGGTCAGAACCACAGAAGCTCTGTGGTGGAGAACTGTATGGTATCCGTTTCCCAGCTTAGTGGCTGGTAGACTTAGGATATCATTCAATTCACTTTCCCATGAGACCACCCTGTCCTTCCTGCAGCTGCCAACTTCATTCACTATGTACCACTGAAGTTGTGCAACAGCAGATTTATAAGGACATGGCTACACTTCACTGTGCAGCCTGACTCTCCCTCAGAGGTTTGTCCCTTATACCGAACTCTGCAGAAAACAAAAAGAGTGGAGGAACAAATACTGAAAATAGAGGTGAAACAATATCTGTTCTCTATTCTTATATCCCACAAAAGCCTGCCAGAAGAAACAACTGCGGAGAAAAATTCAATACAGTTACTGTAGCCTGAAATGGAGAGAAGATTCTTCATTCTGAGAACATGGCGTATCCAATCTGATAAGTAAGGAAAACCCACAAGGAGATGCAATGCAATGACTGCAGATAGAATATTTAAATTATTTGCCTAAAAAATAACAGTCCTTGCAGAACTTGTGTGATTTTGTTGTCTTAAAATTTAACCAAGTTTGCAGGAATTTGTTGCATGAGTTATCAGAGATAGCATGCTGAGTCCTCACTTGAGTGCTTAACATTACTATAGTGTCTCAATAAACAGTTTTAAAGACAATTTTACAGAATCACAGAATCATAGAATAGTCTAGGTTGGAAGAGACCTCCAAGATCACCGAGTCCAAACTCTGACCTAATGCTAACAAATCTTCCACTAAACCATATCCCTAAGCTCTACATCTAATCGTCTTTTAAAGACCTCCAGGGATGGTGACTCAACCACTTCCCTGGGCAGCCTATTCCAGTGACTAACAACTCGTTCAGTAAAGAAGTTTTTCCTAATATCCAGCCTAAACCTCCCCTGGCGCAACTTTAACCCATTCCCCCTCATCCTGTCACCAGGCACGTGGGAGAATAGACCAACCGCCACCTTGCTACAGCCTCCTTTCAGGTACCTGTAGAGTGCAATAAGGTCACCCCTGAGCCTCCTCTTCTCCAGGCTAAATAGTAACAGCTCCCTCAACTGCTCCTCATAAGACTTGTTCTCCAGACCAAGCTTCGTAGCCCTTCTCTGGACTATTTTAATTTTAATGCCAACAAACTTATTTTCATGAAAATTCATTCTCTGGAAACATAAACAAAGATTTATCCAGGTGGAAAGCTTAAACAGGAAGATTTTTAATGCTTTAAGCAGATGAAATAAGATCTCTGTCATAGGGATATTTGGGTAAATCTAGTTACACCGATATCACCAGCTCTGCTTATCTGGCTTCACAAACCAGTGAACTGTATCAGCAGCGGTGCACCCATCTACTGACAAAGACAGAGCATTTTGTACCTATTGATCAAGCAGACAGATATGTTTTACAGAGCATTTTCTTCAGAATATTTTGTAGATATATCTATTGTAGTCTAAAACAAGATTATCTCTTGGACATCATGTTATATTGTTTGCATTTCAGATAATCTTGCCTTCCTGAACTAACCCTGAGAATAGCATTGTCTATAGAGAAAGCAGTAACTCTGGTGGGAAAAAAAGGAAACAAAAGCATTAAACTTCACTATTGGTGGTAGAACCACTGCTGCAGATTCAGAGTTTAAATTAGAGGATCCATCTGCACTCCTTTATATATATATATATGTATATATATATTTTCTTGCAATATACAGCTTACAGAGGTTTTCTGTCATGATTTTTCTTCATGTTTCCTGTTGCTGCCATAGGGCAGTACCATTCTGCAAGAGCCTGCACCAGTGGACATGATCACCAAGAACAGCCATTCGTATTTTTAGCATGGGAAGTCCTGACCTACATGGAACTGGGGCACAGGACATGCCAACAGTGAGCCCACCACTAGTACTTATGGATTTATATCAAAAGCTGCACAGTGACATTTCAGTTTAAGAAAGCATCAAGGTAGAGAGAAGCCTTGCTGTGGCCATGAAGATGTTGTGTTTTACTGCCCGTTGTCGGTTACTGGTTTATCACCACCGCTGTTGCCCCGTGGCCTTACGTGTCATGAGGACAAATGGTGGTCAGCACTCAGACAGCTAATTCGATGCTAACAGCCAGTGCTGGCAGTGAGGAGGAAACTGCTGTGACCAGGAAGCTCCCAAGGCCCTTGTCAACTCTGCTGCTAACAGCAACAGCCAAAATAGCTACAGGAATGTGCTGAAGTCTGCTGCGGCAGGACAGCCAGCTGTGGGACTGGCGGGTGGGGCATCCTGCTGTTACCTCCCAGGCCCCAGCCCTCTCCTGCACCACACACCTTTTGTTTAGTATTTGCTTAGAGTCAGAAATATTTGGCAGAACTTGAATTAGGTCAATGAGTTTTAAACAAAAAACTAGACATGAGCTCATGGTCCCAGGCAACCTGCTCTAGGTGGCCCTGATTAATCAGGGGACTGGACCAGATGACCTCCAGTGGTCCCTTAAAACCTAAGTGATTCTGTGATTCTGTGAACTCTTGAGTTTCTGGAATGGAGGCTTTCATTTTCTACCTCATCCACCATCCTCAGGAATCCCCCAAATTCAGTGCTTCTCTGTCTGCCTGAGTGAAATAACCTGATACACTGGTTAGCCCACTTTTACCTTAAAAATCAAATTAAAAAAGAATACCCTCATTTATCTGATAGAAAAAGTGTACAGTCTGTGCTCTTCTACCTGAAGCAACATAAGACCCTTTTCCCAGAAACATCTGGCCCAGGTTGTGGAGTGGTAGTGTGCCAGTGAGAACAGCCTGAATCTCTGAAGTTATTCTACTTCCCATGAAATAATAAGCACTTCACTGGAATCAGAAGACAAAGAGAGCATTGTTCTGACTAATGGTTAGGATAACCCCATGGTTTCCATTCTTGGTTCCAAGGGCTGCTCACTGGTTTTATACTGTATGACATGCAGGCACAAATTACATGACATGAACAGAGTGCTCAGAGGAGAGATGGGAATCCAAGGGATTTCTGTCAGCACCAGTCCCTGTGAGATTTATTCTGATTTTCCTTCCCCTTCTCCCCCAGTGTTTTCTTCTCTTTTTCTATGTTATGGCTGAAGGAAAAAAAAATAGTGAAAGCACTAGGTATTGGGGTGGATGGAGATGTTCAATTACCATTTTTTAAAATCACTGTTTGGGAGAAAAGCCAAAATAAAAATCATTCTAACATTTAAAAATTTCTGACCAATTGGAATAGTAATTCATGTATATAAAGAAAATATCTCTATACTTCATAACTTATTGATATCATGGTATTCATTAGCAGGGAAAAAAAGCACATAGCAATGTAATGCAGCATTAAGAACATCTTAAAAATGTTCTCATTTGCCAAATAAGGACCACAGGGTTTTTGTGGAGGCTTAAACTTTAGGTCATCCTCCTGAGTTTTATTGAGATTTGGGGGAGAAAAAAGAGCAAATGCATATTTTTTTTCCTTAGATTTTATTTTCTAATGAGTCATTACTCTCTTTTTCTCAGTGCTTCTTATGAGACTCTACATGAGCTGTATATAATATTATCCTAGCTTATTTATGGATGCATTAAGTATCTTTTAAAGTTCAGTGCTTTCTCTTCCCTCCAAGCTACTCAAGCCCTTTTATTACTTTGTTCTTCTGAATCACTAACAATATTTTACTCCACTCTGATCATTATACAAAAGTAGCTATTATATAGAGACAGAGATATGAGAAAATGCTTTCTCTTATTTTCCTGGAATGAAAGCCTCATTAACCAGACTAATTCTGCCTTGGCAACTGTTCATTTTGACCCTGGTCTGGAAATATATAATATTGTATGGAGCAGATCACTGAAACTTGGAGACAAAGTTTTGCTATGTATGATCCCAGTGGGGTGTCCAGCTCAACAGGATTTTCATACCTGCTGAGACTCTAACATGATTCAAAAATAGAAGCAGAGTTGAAAGCTGAAGTTTCTGTTGTATTTTACCATTGCACACAATGAAATTAGGTGGGAACGAGCTGGTCATGAATAGATTAAGCTTTCCAATTAGTAGAAGGGGTCTGACTGGGAGTGGAAGGGTTCAGAAACAGTGCGTTTTGACAGCAAAACAATCTGACTAGTTTTAAGGAATTTGACAACCACTCAACAATTGAGGGTAGCGGGGGACTCAGAGGGCTCATCTGCTGCTCTGTTTCTGCTCTCTGGACTTGCTCTGTGTGGCTATTGAAGAGCAAGTTTCAGCTTACCATGCACACCTGCCTGGTTTCCTGTGATCCCATGCCAGTTTTCTGCTTGGGTCTAGATATTGTAGGGATAAAGTTCATGGTTCTTATTCTTTCTTGGTTGCTCAGAGTGCATTTCTAGTTCAATGTCTATTAGTACCTTCCAGGAGGCTTGCACTGCTTACAGATCATGTCCTGGACTGCAGTCCTATGACCCCATGGTTCCCTGCTAGGTCTAACTTATTTGTCATGCCTACAGCACTCCAGGAGCAATGATCCGGCTTCAGAAAGAAAAGTTATTGCATGTTTTTTTATTGTACAACACCACAGACCCTAAAGCAATATAGTCGTTTACCTTCATGCCTAGTTTACAACTTTCACTTCTGTATTAAGTTTACGTGGCAAGGTTTTGGTAGTGGGGGTACTGCAGGGGTGGCCTCTGTGAGCAGAGCCCAGCAGCTGCCTCATGTCAGATCAGAGCCAGCTCCAGCCAGCTCCAAAAGGGACCCACTGCTGGCCAGAGCTGAGCTAGGGAGTGACGCTTGGTGGGCCTCTGGGAGGGCCTCACCATGGTAGAAGCAACAACTGGGTGGCTGGAAACATATGCCGTAAATCATGCCACGGCCCGAAACACTATCTTGGGCCTGGAAAGGCAAGTGCTGTGGCGTCATGGTACACCAGAGAGAACTGAGTCTGACAATGGGAGTCATTTCTGAAACAATCTTGTCACCTCCTGGGCCAAGAGGCATGGTATTGAGTGAGTGTATCAAATCCCTTATCACCCACAAGCATCTGGGAAGTTTGAAAGGTACAATGGACCGGTAAAGACTATGTTAAGAGCATTGGGCGCTGGGACATGGAAACAATGGGACATAAATCTACCAGAAGCCACTTGGCTAGTTAATAACAGGGGGTCTGACAGCTGTGCTGGTCCTGCCGAAACAAAACCCCTACACGGGGTGAAGGGAGCTAAAGTCCCCGTAGTGCATGTAGGAAAGTGGATGGGGAAGGTGGTGTGGGTTACTTCTCCCTCGGGAAAAGGCAAACCCATTTGTGGGATTGTCTTCACCCAAGGACCGGGGTGGGTAATGCAGAAGGATGGGGATATCAGGTGTGTGCCTCAAGGAGATCTAACTTTGGGAGAAAACTAATCTGTAATCTAAGTTATATGTTGTAGGAAGATGCTGCGAGATCAACGACAGGTCAACTTTGCAAAGAATTGGGCAAGTGCAACAAGGTCTTGAGCTAAGCTGGTGCTGGCGTCCAGACGTCCAACTCCGCCTGCCCTGAGTAATCACTTTGGCAGATGAAGACTACATCGTCAACGGTTCTTATGGACATTTTCTGAGAAAAACCTATAGAATGTAAAGATGTATCTACCTATCAATTTGTTAAAGAACAAGGAACAACAGTGATGAGAATATACCAAAGTATGGGGGCCTGAGAGTGACACAAATGTTACGGAGTAAGGGGTGGAAGTTGTACTGGGTCTGGCTGGGATGTTAACTTTCTCTGCAGCAGCCCATGCAGTGCCGCGCTCTGCACTTGTAGCTAGAACAGCAGTGGTATCACACCAGTGTTGTGTCTGCTGCTGAGAAGTGCTGGCACAGCATCAGGACTTTCTCCAACCCTCCTGGGCTGTGGGCAAAAAAAGTGAGAAAGAAACATCACCAAGGCAGCTGACCTAAACCAACCAAAGAGATATTCCATACCATAGGATGTCACACTCAGCAATAAAAGGTGGAAAAAGGAAGAAGAGGGGAGGGGTGGGCTTTTGTTGGGAAAACGTCTGTCCTCCTTGTGAACACCGGCTACGTGCGTTGAAGCCCTGCTTCAAGGACGTGGTCAAGCATCGCTCATCTGTGGGAAGTAGAGAGTAATTTCTTTCTTCTGCACTTCCACATAGCCTTTACTTGTTCTGTTTTGTTGTTCCCTTTCCCCTTCCCTTCCCCTTTCCCTTTTTTCCCTTTAGCTGAATTGTTAATTAATAATATTTCCTTAATATATATATTTTTTTCCCTTTAATTAAATTATCCTTATCTCAACCCGTGAGTTGTTCTTTCCTTTACTTCTTCCCCTCCTCATCTGAGGAGGGGGAGTGAGAGAGCAGTTGTGGTCAGCTGCCCAGCACGGTAAAACCACCAGACCAAACCAAACCTGCTGTGCAACAGCAGCTGAGAGAGGGGTGAGAAGCAGCCCTGCAGACCCTCAGGTCAGTGCAGCAGGAAGGCAGGAGGTGCTCCAGGCACCAGAGCAGCAGTTCCCCTGGGGCCTGTAGAGAGGCCCCTGGTGGAGCAAGCTGTCCCCCTGCACCCCATGGGGTGAAGAATAACACGAAGCTAGCTGGCAGCAGTTCTCTCATGCATGGTTTGGGAAAAGCCTTCTGCTTTGTGGATCTGTGGGGAATACTGACTGCTCAGCTCTCTATGATGCTGAGCACAAGGGTAAATGCTTCCAGGATTCAGGTGGATACAGAGCCTGTACAAAGGCAGGCAGCAAGCACAAAGACAGATCTTGCCTCTTGCAACTTCCAGGGAACCTTCAGGTGTGGGAAGAGGGGAAAGGATAAAGCCAAACCTCAGCAGAAGTGCTCTGGAGGCTCTGTAGCCTCCTCCCCTCCTGTGCTGTGTTGAATGCATGCATTTTGCAACAAATGCTTTCAACTTTTACTCTTTCATCAATAGATGGCACTAGGCAGTAGGCAAGAGCCTTGTTTATGACATTTTTGGTTAGTAAGTAGACTATCTGTTTCAGTGCTCAGTACCATGTACTTTATATAGCTTAAGATCATATTTTCACTGATTCTAGTACCCTTTTAAATTTTTCTTACTTATAAAGGACAAAAGATATAACAAGAAACTGGCACTTCTGATAAAGAGCCTCAGTAGTGCTAGGCATGAAGGCTTTTTTATTCAGATTGTAGGCATGGTCTGCATTGGTGGTTTTCTCTGTAAAAGATTCTGACCCAGTCTTCATTTGCTTGTATTTTGTTTACAACCACAATTTCAGTTCAATGTGCAGGGAACATTTGGAGCCTATTGACAGGCTACATTTTCAAGTTTAATGGTGTGTCCTGGAAAATACCTTGTGGAAAAGGAGTTGGGGAAAGGAAAATGTGATAGCAGGGAACCCCTCAATTACTGATCCCATGAATGATGTGACTCTATCCCATGGTATCAGGAGGGTGTGCAGATATATTATCACTAGGTTTCTGAAAAGAGACAGCTATTAAAATCTGACCTGAAACTCTACAGTCTTTTACATCAGGTTGAAGTAGCTAATCCTTCTTCTGCAGCATGTGTCATTCACTCTTTAACCATGTGTTTGTTAAAGAAAAGCAAGGGGAGAGATGATAAGGTACTTTTAGCTCTTGTAAAAAGCATTTATGGACCAGGATTAAGATTTCTTGATATGATCAAGATAAAGTATATCAAAACCCTAAGAGAAGGTACAATAAGACCAATGGGAGCAAATCCTTCTTTTGTGTCTGATACACTAGGTACAAATGGCTGTATAGCCTGAGTTAACTTGTCGAGTGTTAATAACCCAGCTGTTTTATACAGCACTCTGTTAATGATTCACTGCTATTTTATCCATGCAAGCTTGTTTTATATACAAAAATATTAATGCAAACTTAATTTTACTCTTTCCTCAATACCAGTTTAACACACAGTACTGAGAATGGCTGCTGCTCTTACCTTTTCTGGTGAGGCTGTCTGATATATTTTGTTCTCTCTTGGGCAGTCTGATCCAAGCTCTTCAGCCTGACTGCATGTGAGAAAGCGGACACAATGCTGAGCATAGAGGATCCGGGAGTCAAATAATGAAGAGCACAATGGAAGGTGTACATTTTACATTTCTATATTTTGTCATCTGTTGTAGTATGGCAAGTAAGGCATTTTGGTCTGTCTAAATGCACACAGTGCTGGGCAGAGAGAAAACTCTGCCTGGTCCCAGCAGCTGCTATCTACAATACGTGCTAAGGACTGTCCCTGTGTTATGATTTAACACTGGTGACACTCTGATGCTATCATGAGTGATGAATATCAAAAAGGCATTGGGAGGTGCCTTCTTTTGCTTACACTTGAGGAAAGTGGCTCCCTTCTTCTTCCTGTACAAGACAAAAACAGAAACAAAAATAACAGCCAAAAGACCCTAAGGCCAACAACCTACAAGCAACAAACAGCCTTAGTTTGGAAGGAATATGCTTTGCCATAGAAATTAATTGCTTTTAAAAATAGACTCACAGCACTCATGAGTGAAGGAAAAGCTGTAGATGCTATATGTTCGGATGATACTCCTGCCTTTAATTACGGTGTCTCACAAAATTGTAATCTCAAAATTAATTCAAATTGACATGGAAAGGGAAACTTGTCATGTAGATTGAAAACTGACTGCAAAACTGTAAACAAAGGATGATAGTAAAGGTAAATGTACCCTATCCAAAGGCTAGTGGTGATTCTGAGGACTGACATCGTTTAAAAACTTAGTGAATGACCTAAAGTCAGGAGCAAAGGTTATCATTGGCTCTTGGCTGAATCTTATAACTGGAATGGAGAGCCTCTAGGGTTAAAACACAAGGTTGCTCTGTAGCCTGAATTGTAGCAGGGGGCTCATAACAACTCATCTGCTCTGCAAATTGAGTACCAGGAGGGTTTTTTATCTTTCATGTGGCAGTAGGTTACACTGATAGTGTATATATTGCTGAGATGTATAGATGTACAGAATGAATGCAAATACCCTGACAGACAAAGAAAAAATGCAAACAATAATAACGATCTGACCCCAAATCTCATAAAAATAAAAGAGGAGATCACAGGTCTCCTTTCCTTTCCTTTCCTTTCCTTTCCTTTCCTTTCCTTTCCTTTCCTTTCCTTTCCTTTCCTTTCCTTTCCTTTCCTTTCCTTTCCTTTCCTTTCCTTTCCTTTCCTTTCCTTTCCTTTCCTTTCCTTTCCTTTCCTTTCCTTTCCTTTCCTTTCCTTTCCTTTCCTTTCCTTTCCTTTCCT
>CM021767.1:63593778-63638456 GCA_011076525.1 Nettapus auritus
CCTCTCCTCTCCTCTCCTCTCCTCTCCTCTCCTCTCCTCTCCTCTCCCCTCCCTGATTGACATTAGTTAAACTAAGATGCAACATAACACAAGGACCCTTTCCAACTGATTTATGCCACAGCCTTTTCCACATGGAGTTTTCTGAAGGATGTATGAACTATAAAATTGTTGAAACTAGTATGGGAACTGTGCATTTACAAGCAGGCTTATGAAAAACCCCACAAATAACAAACTCTTCTCCCAGTTGTTTGTCTGAGGAAATGTGGCATTGCGCTGCAAATCCAGCAGCTGAAGTTTGAACTTGCCTCTGTAATCATGCCTCAAATATCTTCCTCTAAACCAAAAGAGGTAATGGGGAAATTCAGGAGTCTGAAGGTGGGGCAGTGCTAAGCCAGCATATCCTGTGTTTGCGTGATTTAGAACCTTCCCCCCCCCCCCCCCAAACCTTCCTCTCCCTTCCACAATATCCAAAAACATTGAACAAATCCACTATTCAAACGAAGAACAAGTCATGAAATGGTGGCCTGCCTTCTCTTGCTAAATAGATTTACGGATAAGTGCCAATTGTTACTTTCCTGAATCAAACTCTTTGACACTAAGAGAAGCAGTTGTAGTGGATCTTCTGGGAATTAAATGTATTTACTGCTGATGTTGTTTTTAAAGTAGTTGTTTACAGGGTGTCAGATAGTAAGACTGTGTATGATTCATAGCAAATAGCAGTATACCAGAACTTTAAACTCTCCTTGCATTGTAATTTTCCTACTTGCTTGGTTGGAAGGAAGGTGAATATTTAGCTTTCTGCTGTAAATATACTTTATGATTAGCACTCTTTAAACATAAAATGCAAAATACAGCATAGCAACTTCTGTTAATTTTATATAAACAGAATTAATCAATGCCTTCTGTACTATATTCCCCCTGCATTTATGAACCAAATTGACTATTTATTTCATCATAGAAAACAGTCACAAATTTTCTGCTATGACTTCTTCCTTTTTTTTTTTTTTTTTTTTTTTTTTTTTAATGTTTATGATATCAATTCCATTTCAGCAATCTTGACAGACATCTAGGACATTTTGAAATATGTCCAACCAGTTATTTCATTATTTATTACATAATAACTGCCCAGAAAAGAATACAGGATTCCGCTGTATTTCCCATGGTACTGTTGATGTTGTAGAACCTGATTAAACCTGCTAGCATGATGTACACATGACTGGACAGCTACACTGAATTTTATTTCTGTCCTTAGAAAAACTTTGCTTATGCACAGGACCAGCACCTATTTTGGGCAGCTCAGACAAGAGAGACATATACTGTTTTTTCTGTATGCCATTATTCTTACCTAGCACAACGGAGACACACGTACTGAATTGGGCAAACTTACCATATATTCTTTGTAGAGCTATTTAGTTGCTTCTGAAAATACTATATCCTGAACTTGGATCGATGATGGCAGAGGTGATTTGGGAAGGTCTGGGGGAGGATATCTGTACTTTCTTCCTGGTCAGTGGCATCATCAAGAGATCAGGCAAGCAGGGAAGGAGTAACCACTCTAGGAATCATAACCCATCCCGCAGAGGAAATCTACTGCATTTACTATACCAGGAGCTATGATAGAAACTCTTTATCCTGTTCCATGCTGAAAGCCTTTTAAAAGATCTGCATACCTGGTTTGTTATTGGACACAGCTGAGATGAGAAATGAATTGTGCTCTTGATAGACGGGTCATCTACAATGCTTTCCCTAATTAACCCTCCTACCCCTGCAACACACACAAGCACACACACACACACACACACAAACATTCACTCAATTGCTACAGATTTTTTTTTCAAAATCTTTTTGTGTAAATGCCATTCTTACTTTGCAGTCCCGCACGGAACTTCTTGATTTGGCCTTCTGAGGTGAAAATACCTCCTTGAAATCAGAAAAGGATTTAACTAAAATTTCTTTTATATTTACTACAAGTCAAAGCTGAGGATTTTGCTTGTACACATGAGAATCCTTGACCTCAAGCCACAAAGCACACATCACCACAATAAAAATATCAGGGGTTATGCTGGATCTCAGAATAATGGCCACATTTATCCTAAATACATCCAGTGAAACATTTGTTGTGTCATTTTATTGAATAGCCAGAGTTTGCAGAAGATTATTTCAAATTTTTTTTTTGTTGTTTTTCCTGGTGAAATAAAAATAAAATCAGAAAGATATCTTTTAAATTGTTACATAATACAATAAGGGAAATATGCTGTGCACTTGTTCTTCCGCTATTGCAGTTCTAAATTCTAGAGTAAAGAAAATTATTTCTTTTTCATTAATTTATTTACGTTTTCTTGTCTTCCTCTCTTCCATCCCAATTATTCTTTTCTTTTCATAATGCTCTTGTTAAGTACTTACAATCCAGCTGTAATCTGTTGCAACAGCATTTGTACAGCTGAAAAGAAAACATTACTGAACTGTCAGCATGTTTTCAACTTCATTAAAGATGACAACCTGGTAATCAGCTGTACAGACTGTATTACCCCAGCTACAGGGAAATCTGAGCTATTTTCCTGCCATTAAATCATCCTAACAGAAACAAGCATGCTCCAGAGTTGAGTTGCTCAGCTCATGCTTTCATGTTTCCTAATAAATTGCTTTGAGAGAATTTGGAATTTGCTTTCATATCTCTCTGTGGAACAAAGACTGCTCCTGAACCACTATTTGAACTAGTGGTAGAGTGTCAAGGGAGTTGTGATAAGTTTACTGGGGAATACTGGTTTTGGGGTAAGATCTGAGCTGCATTTCCACTGAATTTAAGAACTGAACTTTACTAGCGACCACAAGTCCTGTTCAAAGAGAACAGTCTTTTCATATATTTTTTTTTTTCTATGATTCCACCAATATGGATCATAATACTTCCTAGAGAAATGTTTTGAAAAAGTGCAGAGACAAACCGAGACAAGTGAAAAGCAGTGCAGTTGAGGGAAGTAAAACTGGAGAATGACAATAACATAATGTGACACCTAACACGAGAGAGAAGATAGGCTTTAATTTTTTCCTTAAAAAAAGAAGAATCTAACCTAGATGTTCATAACTAAACCTTTAGGACTAGAACAAAAGTATTTTAGGCAGGGTTTAGTTAAATAAGTGATCTGATGTCAAGTTTGAAAATGTCCATACAAAACTTAAGGGCTAGGATGGAAGAACATACAGAGCTTCTGAGTAGAGAAAGGAAATCAAGACAAGCGTTGCTGACAGAGCACAGCTGAACCATGGGAAAAGAGACCAATTGCTTGTCACATACAGGCAAGGTGATATTTTCTGTGTCTGTATCTATGTCTGTATCTTATTTCTATAGAAAATAAAAAGGAAATAATCTGAAGGTGATGCAAAGAGAATCCTTGGAACAATTTAAGAGATAGAGTCAAAGAGATATGCAAAAAAAAGTGGTTCTCAAGCATCAGGTGAATTTAAATGGGAAAATAGGTATAGAAGGAATAAAGTGACAACGGCTGCAGTAGTCAGATGAAACATCTCTAAGAGAAAAAAAGAGAACAGTTTAGACAGGGAAAGTCACAGTGGGCATGAATATATGAACAGAGGAAGACAGAAGGGAACTAAACTTCACTTGGTAAGTCATAGACATCATTCATGTGATGGCGATGTGTATATGCTGTACACAAGGCATGCAAAAAAAAAACAACAAAACACTATGAAGACAACATCAAGATATGAAAAGCAATTGAAGGAAAACATGTGGCAGACCATGATCACAGGAAGCATGTAGTGTCTGACAGACCACATCACTCAAAGAAAAATGCCCCCAAGCATGGCTTTATGCCAAACAGCTGATGTTCCAAGACCAGATAAATTTGCTGTTGGCTAGGGGCCTTTTTTTTTTTTTTTTTTTTTTTTTTTTTTTTTTTTCAGATTGAAAGTCCCCAGACACAAAGCATGCAAATTCAGCGTGTCAACAGCAAGCATCTGACACACTGTTCATGTGTTGTACAGTGGGAAGGGTTTCACTTGTATTTTATTCCTCTCTATAGCTCAGCTATACTCTATAGATAAAGCTATAGTCTATCTGTCCTGGAGGATATCACTTACGGGCCCTCTTCAGCAACTACAGTCTGCATCTGGACACTGTGTCAGAACGGACCATGATAAAGTCAAAGTCTGAACTGTGTGTCTAGAAGACCGGTTTTCCAGAATATGCTTTCTGGTATATTCATACAGCATTTGCTCAAGTCCAGAAAGGGTGTAGTGAAATATTACAGAGAGTACAAGTCCTTGCTGTTTACAATCTACTGTATAGAGATGCTCCGCAAAAACCTAATAGCGCTACTCCTAAGATGGAGTGTCATCTTAAACTGAATCATAGCAAAATAAAAATTGTGTGAAATACTTTGAGCATACCTTTGGAAAAAATACCTCTGATCCTGTTCAATCAAAGTGAAAGCCATAAAGCATTTTCAAACCAAGTTCCTGGTGGAAAAATCAAAATCCATTATAATTGTGATGGTTTACCTAGCATAGATAAATACAGATCTCTGCTATGAAATCCAAAGTAAGAAACAGAAATGATGTTATTGGGAAAATTTGATGAGAACTTTGAGAACACTGCACCTGTATCATTTTTAAGCAACAATAAATGGCAACAATAAATAGCAGCAACAACGTCACTGGATATGTTCCAGGGTATGTTCTTAGAAACATAGTCACAACACTGAAAACATAGATATCCTATAAAGAATGGCTGATGCAGAATTTTGTGGGAGACACTTGGGGGCATAAGAAATAAGAGCGTAGAACTAACAAAGAAAAATTATACTGAGACAGAAAAGAATTTACCACTGTCACTGGCTGTCAGTACATACAGTTCAGTATACTTGAACAGAGCACAAACCTTAGGGGATATGCTTGACAAATCCTAAGTTTCTGCACCATCTAGGCATCACACATGGTCATAAACCTACAAAGGTATGACTTCAAATTGAAAGACAAGCCCAGAAGAGAAATTCCTTTAGCAAGATGTACTGGTGTCTGCAAGAAAAGTAGCAGAAATTCTGAGAAAAAATAGAGAGCATCAATGTGATGAATCTTTTAAAAGAGTAGGTCAGGGTGGCTTGCCCAAAGCAAGTTCTCCTGGCCTATCGGGACTTGTGGAGTGTTAAAAACAAAACAAACAACAACAACAACAACAACAACAACAACAACAAAAACCAAACCAACCAAACAAACAAACAAAAAACCACCACAAAGCTAACCTGGAAAATGAAAGGAAAGAAAACAGTGACACTGGAGAAAACTCCTTCCAGGCATCTAAAAAGATTTATGACTTTGACAATGATGTTAGGTGAAGTCTGAGGATCAAACATATTTTATTGGTCCCAAATGTGTGTAAAAGACTAGATATGTTCAGGACATGATGATGTTTTGTGTATTTTTCTTTCACAAGGCAATAAAAATGCTATGGCAACATTTGAAATATTTGAATAAACTAATATGCATTAATGAATTAATAGAGACTTCCATTAGAGAAACTGCTAAAGGCAGAAACAGAGGCTCTTATACTAACAGATGATGTATTTTAGAGAGCCTAGAAGCAATGGGTAGGTGATAAAGGATGCCCTTAACCTGATACTAGATTATCATGATAAAAATGTTTTTCAAGCAGGTCCAATAGGCAATGCATCACTTATCTCTGGACTTAGTGACACAAAGACAATTTTCACCAACCAAAGCAACAGTAATGAGTTCGCTTCACACAATGAAGCACAAGACACATTTGAAAAATTTCAAAGCACTGGCATTTCATTTATGTGCACACATGCAGTCAGTGCCTGCACTGCCAACTGTCCCATGAGCTAGTGGAGGTGTGCACAAATCAGCAAACAGGTTCTGGCACTGTTCCAGGTGGTCAAAAAGGCTACCTCTTTATTTAGCTGCTAAAATGCACCTCTGGAGTCAAACATTTCTTCTTCACATACTCTATCAAGGAGCCAGCTAAAAGCTGTGACCCTGGTGAAAAGAGCTTCTTTTCCTTTCCAAAGTTTCACACCAGGGTGCAATAAAGTAGATGAATGAACATAGGAGAAAAGTAGAAATACTATTCATTATACAAATACAAGTATACGAAATCCCTTCCAAAACAGGATTATAAGGGTCAGTGCAACTTTAGTGACATAACTGAATACCCCAGGCTGGATGTTAGAAAACCAGAGCAAGTGCTTTTCTCTGGGTGAGATCACAGATGCTTAGGAGCTGCTCTTATCAGTTTGAGCATAGCAGGTGATGGCCATACAAACCCCATGAGATTCAGAAGGTGATTTTCAGCAAGCCACTGACCTCGGGGATGCAATAAGCAACCCAACTCATGGTCTGTGACTGACCTAGTGGCAATACATACAAATGCACAGAACAGACTTTGTTATGCATGTAGGTGAAAAGACAGACCTTAAAACTCAAGGCATCTGCTCAGATGCCTCCCCTTTGTGGCTTAACCATATTCCTTCCTAGCATTCTAGCCTTGGTTCCAACCTTGAGATTTCCTTGAGCTTCATCTGGCCTTTAAAAGCACAAAATGTTTGCTCATAAGCTCCAAAGATGCATAGGTCTACAGCATGAGATGTTTACCGCACAAAACAAACTGAAATGTCATATCCCATGTCTAGACTTATCTTACCTGTGGAAGGGGTGAAATTCACTTTCACATCAACTGAGAGTAAAATTGTGTCCACCTGCATCTGGGTAAGCAGTGGTTGTAAAAACTCACGCTTTCTTGACATGAAATATACTCACTTGGCTCTCCACCTGTCCTAAAGCTCCTTTGTTCTGCAAGGATTTTTTTTTTTTTTTTTTTTTTTTTTTTTTTTCTTTCTGTCATGCACACATCTCTTTTCTAGCACTTGCCTTCCTTGCCTGTAGATTTTGATGACCTTCCAATTCCCTTCTCAAGACGTGAAACAGCATCAGCCACCTCCTCCATGTGTCCAAAGGAATTCAACCTACACAGGAGCTACAGCTCTAACAGCTCACTGTGTTATGGTCCTCCAAATCTCACAGATAGGATTTAGGGTACTGCCTATTCCAAACGCCTGACTGTCTTAAAGCTTGAATCATTTCCCATCACAATTTGTACATTCAAAGCAGATACTGAGTTGTATTCTGACTGGAATTTTCTATAAGGAGTGATTCTGCTAGAGCGCATTTAGAATTTAAATGCTTAAACTTATGTAAAAGATAAGTATATAGACCCTGAGGTTGTAAGAAGGGCCGTGCTAGTCTTATATAAAAAGCACTATTTACTGGCTGCCAAGGATGTCTACCGCTGCCCACAAAGAAAACATTTCATTGAATCACAGAAGGGCTGAAGTGGAAAGGCACCTCTGGAGATGAGCAGGATATGAGCACATAGAGCATGTTGCCCTGGATGAGTCTATATGGGTTACTGAAGCCCACTTGCATATTCAAAATTTACATTATGACAGACAGCATTTCATTAGTGAGGAACTTTAGAGCTGGTATCACAATTTTCAATTAATTACCAAAATTACAAATCACAGGATGAAGGAAGGGGTGCATCTCAGTTCAAGGGATTCTTTGCAGATTTTTTACATCAGCTCAGGATTTTATTTAGAAAGGTAAGACCCAAGAGATGTGATCTGTCTAAGGAATTAGGCCCTAATTCTGATAAGTGTGAAATTGTCATGTCAGCTTTGCCAGCTGAGCAAAACAGACAACATGGCCCGAGACTCAGCTGACACATGAGGCAGTTTTAAGGTGTTTTGTCATTTCATTTCTTTGTACTCACTTCTAAAGCCAATAAATAGTTCCCTTACTTTTCTTCACCTTTTCTAGAGTAAATAAATTTTCTCTAACGTTATGTTTTCTTCCCCTTTGGAAGCTACTTCAGGCTGGTCTGATAAATGTTAAATATTTTACTTTTCAGTGTAGGAAAGATCCCTGGGAGATTCCAGTCACATCCAGGGCACCTCTTTACTAACTGAGAAGAACTGGCATTGTGGGCTGCCAAAATGGTGGCTAGAAATATCCTTTCCTATCTGCCAAAGGCAGGGAGAAAGTGGCAGGGAGGCACAGAGGAGGCCAGAGACCTGGGCATCATACCAGCCTTGGCACCTAATGTTATTCTTGTTTGACCGTGTGACTCACTATTGTGACTCAGACCTGCACACCCACCATGGATATATGAAGGAACACTTTGTCAGAGAGTCATTTCCTCAGTGACAGTTACACTAATGTCCCAGAGTCCCAAGTTCTGCAGTGAGACTCTCCAAATGCCTGTGCAATATGTGGTAAAGCAGTTAATTGCAGGAATGTGAGGACTGGCATCTGCAGATTTCACATTTATGGTAGAGTGTGACAGAATACAATTGTTTTACAGAAATTCATGATGTTAGTTTTTTGTTACACTACATTTTTAGGAATGCAAACCCAGTTTACACCTCAATAGTGTTGCTTGGTTGCATGAACCTGAATTGCTAATAACGGAATGTTTTAAAAATCTTTATTAATTTGAATAAATTAAATTAAATTAAATTGAATAATTGAATTAATTTTAAGCCTGTGCATTTATTTCAGGCTAGTCTGATTCTAGGTTGCAGTTGCCAGAAACTGATGCAATAGGAAGGACAGTCAAGATGTCAGCTGTCAGAGCAAATGGGATCTGGAAGAAGACTTTTGTTCTGACTCTGTCATTGCATGGTTTGATAATTGGTTTCCATTCTTTCCAGTAGAGTTAAGACCAAAGCCTGATACTAACCCAGGTGGAAGTTAGGGTGATGTGAAAGTAAGAGAAAAGATTTCAGATTGCTAGTCCACACAGCTATTAAAAGACCCAGTACCTCATATTATATTGTACCTGCTACTTGGAAAAATAAAATTCTCTATATGCAGCAAAAATGTTGGATGCTTCTGAAGCTATTGTTTCAAATTCTGATTATATGAAGGTTGGCAAGTATTATATGAAAAAGGAAATAAAAACTTACTATTTTAAAAGCCATTTAAACTCACCAGCTTCTGTTTGAACTGCATGTCTTGGGTAAACGCTGCCTGATACTTTGCAATGATCTTTTCCAGGACACCAGAGTACATATACCATGTTCACATACACATGGCACCCCCTAGCTTTATGTCCCATTGCCAAGGCTTTGGGTAATCCAGCCCTTCTCACAAATTTTCTCCCTTGAAAAAAAAGTGTCAGCAGCAAGCCACACATGTGCCGGTAGCATTTCTACAGATAGCTGCACACAAAAGCTAAAGCCTGATGGTTACCATGGGATTCTCTCATTAAGGTTTTGCTGAATATACTGCATTCTTCACTGTCTGTTAATCTCTGCTACTCTGTTTTGCCCCTGTAATTCTTGTGCCCTCTGTGCAAGGGTGTTAATTGTACTGAATCGCATTAAGGGCAAAAGAGCTTTTGTGCTTCGGCATTCAACAGCGAGATTCCATGGTCTCATTGGGTGTGAAAAATCTCTGCTTTCAAAACCTTGACAAATAGGCATTGCTGTGTATTTTGGAGTAAAAAAAAAAAAAAAAAAATCAGCTACTGCACCTGTTGTTATTTATGAATAACAAAAAAAATACCATCAAAATAAGTGTGGCCATCAGGTTGAGGGAGGCAATTCTCCTTCTCTACTTCACTCTCATGACACCCCCCCAGAACAATGTGTTCAGCTCTGGGGCCTTCCTGCACAAGAAGGGCACGGAACTATTAGAATGAGTCCAGAGGAGGGCCACAAGGATGACCAGAGGGCTGGAGCACCTCTCCTACAAAGACAGGTGGAGGGAGTTGGGGTTGTTCAGCCTGGAGAAGAGAAGGCACTGGGGAGACCTCATTGTGGCCTTCCAGTGCCTAAAGGGAGCCTACAGAAAAGCTGGGGAGGGACTCTTTGTCAGGGAATATAGTAATAAGACAAAGAGGAATGGCTTTAAACTAAAAGAGGGTAGGTTTAGATTAGATATAAGGAAGAAATTCTCACTATGAGGGTGGTGATACACTGGCACAGTCTGCCCTGAGTAGCTGTGGATGCCCCATCCCTGGAGGTGTTCAAGGCCAGGCTGGATGGGGGTTTAGGCAGCCTGCTCTGGTGGGAGGTGTCCCTGCCTATAGCAGAGGGGTTGGAACTGGATGGTCTTTAAGGCCCCTTCCAAACGAAACCACTATATCATCATAGAACCATACAATCATTTAAGGCTGGAAAAGACCTCCAAGGTCATCTGGTCCAAGCATCCCCCTACCACCACTGTCACCCACTAACCCATGTCCCTAAGTGCCATGTCCAACCTTTCCTTGAACACCCCCAGGGACGGTGACTCCACCACCTCCCTGGGCAACCCCTTCCAATGCCTGACTACTCTTTCTGATAAGAAATTCCTCCTAACTTCCAACCTGAAAACCTATGATTCCCTGATTCTATGAACAGCAATAAAAACTTTGAAGGTACTTTATCTGACCTGCTGAACACTGGGCCATGTTCTTGTATTCAGCAGGATCCGTTTGTACTCTCGTAGCCAAGAAAGGCAGCCTTCAGACAGATATATTTTACAGTCCCACTCCCTTTACGAACGACTTAGGCTTCCAGAGAGGTAGGAGAAGGTCACAGTAATGAAGGTATGTTAGGTTACTCTTTCACATGAAGCAGTCCTTTCTGTTTCACATATACGTGTGCTGCACGCCCCTGCTGTGGAACAGGGCAGGCTCCCTCGGGAAGGCTTGGCTGTGCAGGAACGTTAACTGTGCACTGATATCTTAGCAGAAGTATTTCTGTCCTCTTGGGTCATACACAGAGTAGGGTATAACTGGCTGTACCAAAACTCCAGGGAGACAAGTGTGTCATCTTGAAGCACACCCTGCTTTACTGAAGCTAGTAGTACTAAGAAGGATTTATTTTACACCTGCTTCCTCAGGTGAAGGAGCCTGAGTGACAGGTCTTTCCCTCTGCTGTCTGGATCTCCATCATGCTCCAGATATGTCAGGAAAATGGCCAGTGGTCAGGCTGCTCCCTGCTGATGGCTGTGGCCCTTTCCAGCTGCTTGCCTGCCTGGGCTGCCTGTGTAGGCCTGGCACTTCTGTGCTATGTATGGCTCCACGCCTCTGAGCCTGAGGCAGGTTTTGGAAAGCTGGGGAGGGAATTACAGCAACTCACTGCTGGCACATTTCTGTTAATGCATTTGCTTGCTTTCTTCAGGATCTTACAAGAATTACCAGTGAATCCGGATAACTGACAGGATCTTAGTTATAATTAGCAGCAGTTTCCCTTCTGACATGCAGGAAGGGCTCACAACATTTTTCTTAAAGCAGAGTTGTTATGCTGTGTTCCACAGAGGTACTTTAAAGAATACATTTTCTGGCATAAAGCCTCTCCCACTTGTTTGGGACAGATGGGAGAGGAAGGGATTCTGAAGTATTCAAGTTAGAGGGTAAAGAAGTATTGTTCAAACTGTCGCAGTGTGTAGGCTGTTGCAGATCAGTTATTTTTGTTATTACTGGCATGCGTCATTACATCAGGAGCTGAAATAAAAGTCACAAGTTGCAAAAGAAAAATATCAGTGCAGATGTGGATGAAATTTCTAAATCTTTCTCCCTGCATGCTGTGAAAAATCTCAGGGACATTAACAGTGTGTAAGACATGGAGAACCCTGAAAACTTGAGGGCTGAATCAAATTAATGCTTTTCGGTAGCCTGATGTGCAAATTGTACCAGTCCACAGGGTCTAATCATAAAGAGCAATGGTTTTCAAAGGTCCTTGTGCTCCATTTCAAAGGAATTAAAAATGAAAATAAACATTTACAGGGTCTTTCAAAAAAGACCTAAGAAGCCAATTGCCCAAGAAGAGCTGAAGACCCACTGACTTTAAATGAGACCAAGGGCCTGGTTTGAGGTTATCTCTCCTCACTGACATTACAGAAATAAAGTACCTGAAGGTGTGGACTGTGGAGTCCAGTTCTTTAAAACTGCAAGCAACCTTGTAGTGCTTTAGAAGCTTATTTGAGAGTGGTTGAGAAGGTCCCTGAGGGACCCTTCCCCACCCAGATTTCCCTGGGAACTCCAGGGTTTTATGTGCCAGCATAGAGATCTGGCATCAGTGCCAGATCCTTCAAGGATCTACCTGATCTCTCTTTCCAGGCTCAGCTATGGACAGTAAAGATGAAAAGTGAAGTGCAGAAAATAAATAATTCAGCAGAAAAAAAAATCAGTGACAAACTTCCATTTCACAAATCTGGAGAAATCTCTTGTGAAAGCAAAGGTGATAGGACTGGGAGATAATCTGGAGGAGATGATCTGAGGGAATTAGTGGTCAAATGAGTTAAACTGAATTTAACAACGTAAGTTAAACAGAGCTTCTATAATAATAGATAACTAAATAAAATAAGTATATCAATAAGCAGTAATAAAATCAATAAAACACTAAATAGTTATGCGTGTTAATCAAGTTGTCTTCACACCCATACATGAGGCTTAAATAAATTCAAGTTCAAACTGTGACATAGTTCTTTTCATGTAAGGTTTAATTGTCAGATGTACATCCTTGCTGTAGCTTTCCTAGAGCAAATGTTTTGTAGTGTCAAAACTCTCTCCTTTAATAGAACTACTTAGCAAGTGCAAGGTCTCCCAGGAGTAAGGCAAGAGAGAGTTTTGACTCCTCAGATACAGGAGCTGGAGCCAGGCAAAAGTCTGATTGCTTCTCCTTCAAGAAAGGAATGATTTGAGTTAAAACATATATGTGAGAAGTGATTCCTGCAGCTCCAGACTTGCTGCTTCTGCATGGGACAACTGGTGACTTCTGTGAACCACAGCTACTGCATTGCAGGCCGTGAGTGAGGATGCTGGAGCCCAAGCAGGAGCAGAGCAGGGACCAGGGAGGTGGATCCTGCTGTCCTTTCTGTCTATCCCTGCTTGAAGGGCATCTCCACTCCATGAGTGACTAGAAATGTCCCTGCTCATTTGACTGAGTTCCACTGATACCCTGGACGTTTTGCCACTGGACACAAAGATCATCCTTAATTTTAATTAGTGTATCTCCATGGTTCAGTTTAACTACCCAAAAAGCAGATTGGAGCTGAGACTGTCATGGGAAAAGTCTCAAGTGTCCAGGTTTGAGAAAGACAAGCCTGATGGATTAGGTATGAGGAAGAAATACTACCTTCTATATTTCCTTTCACTGAGCCAGATACAGAGTTATAGACTTCAGTTTGGAAAGGAAGCAGCTGTCAGGGTGGAGGTTTCACTTGGAGACAGTTTTGTCAGGAATTACCTTTCAGATCATGCATTAATGAAAGAAAGGCACAGGAGAAACTCTAAGTGATGTTTTTGGCAAAAGTATTAGATATCTACAAGGACTGGATATTATTAAACTGCATTTTGAGGTTGTGCTTTATCTTTCTGTTTATGTGCAAATTTTTCCCTGCTGCTGAATTAGTTTGCTCAATGGAGTACTTATAAAGTCTGAAGAGCTTTGCACAATTGAGCAAGTAGCTAGAAGGACATGAAATACTTTGACTGAGAATTGTAGGTTACAACTGATATTTAACATTTATTTATAAAGTGAACAGAGGCCACGTAGCAGATTTCCACTCTCACATTGGCCAAATAGCTATGCAAATATCTTTTGATTCCTCAGTAATACTCATGTTTGGAAGAAAGTCTCCCAGGGTGCTAATCCCCTGGAGTGATAATCATTCACATGAAATGAAATACACAGAAGAGTGGGAATGATTTTTATTTGTGTAGATAATGATGGGACAAGGGGGAATGGTTTTAAACTGAGAGAGGAGATTTAAATTGGATGTTAGGAAGAAGTTCTTTATACAGAGGGTGGTGATGCACTGGCACAGGTTGCCCAGAGAAGCTGTGGATGGCCCATCCCTGGAGGCATTCAAGGCCAGGCTGGATGGGGCTTTGAGCAACCTGGTCTGGTGGGAGGTGTCCCTGCCCATGGCCGGGGGGTGGAACTGGATGGTCTTTAAGGTCCCTTCCAAACCAAGCCATTCTATGATTCTGTGATATGATAGATTTTACTGGGATGAAAGTGTCAATAAACAAAACATGTAGGTCAGCACAAATGACTATAGAAAATATTTATTTTATTTATTTTATTTTATTTTATTTTATTTTTTATTTTATTTTATTTATATTTTATTATTGCATTGTATTGTATTTTATTATTATTATTTTTTTATTATCACCAGACCATGCATTTTGCAATTGCCAAGTATGAAATGTGAAAAAAATGAAAGTTTTGTAGAGCCATATAAGAATTATTGGGGTAATTTCTGAGGATTTTTGTTTTTCAGGCCAAGCAAATACTCAGGCACCATTAAGGGGCAAAAGTGAGATCTTCTGCTCTCACTGAAATAAACAGTAAAGTTCCTACTGATCTTAATGGAGCTGGGTTCACTACAGAGGTTAATTCTGTTTCCCCCAGGACAGCAAGCAAATTTTTTGCATTTTTTGGTGGTGATGGAAATATTTTCAGAAAGAAACAAATATAGCTTAAATGAGAGGTGAGTCACAGAACAAGAGAATATCTGAGGCTGGAAGGGACCTCTGGAGGTCATTTGGTCCACCCCCCTGCTCAAGCAGGGACCCCTAGAACAGGTTCCTCAGGGTCAAGTCCAGACAGGGTATGAATATCTTCAAGGAGGGAGACTCCACAACATCTTCAGGCAACCTGTGCCAGGGCTCAGTCATGCACACAGTAAAACATTTTCTTCTCACATTTATGCAAAATTTCCTATATTTCAGTTTGTGCCTGTTGCCTCTTGCCCTCACACTGGGCACCACTGTGAAGAGTCTGGCTCCAACTGTCTGTAATAAAAGAGACCTGGGGATAGAGCTAAATATTTTATATCAAAGACTACAGCTCAGTGTATTTTAATGGCTGCAATTTCAAACTTGATAGGAAGAAGGAAATAATTTTCAATTGTTGATGGAAAAAAAAAAAAAAAGAAAAAAATCAAAACTAATAAGAAGTATTCTAGCAACTATTTGCATCATTGGAAACAATCCCAACAGAACAAAATGGTGGGCAGAGGAAAATGGCTACAGATGCAAATGGTACTGGCCATATACTACATGGTTCTCTGAGATCATTATCTGTGTGTTACTGTGACCTACAATGTGACCATGTTTTGTCTTTCTTGGTCCCAGGTCCTCTGTGCAGACAGAAGGAGCTGCACAGCATCATCATTCATGCCGTACAGGTACCATTACTCCCTTAAGTCAGCCAGGGTTATGTAACAAAGGGGTCATTTCCTTGGTCCTGTTGGCATTGTTTTCCCTGACTTCTTAAACTTGTTTATGGCAGTCCCAACCATTACCTTTAGACCACAAACTTTTGGGATGTAATCAGACCTATACTGTGATATCACTCTGATAACATCTTCAATAAATTTCAGATTAGGCACTTTCATTTTTATTGCCACCATCCCTCTGATGTCCTTCAGTCTAATAGATAGTGGGAGTTTTCTAAATCAATTGGGGAAGATCCTCAGATGGTGTGAACTGCCATGACTCTTGATACTCGGGCTTTTCTTGAGAAGTTGTTCCTAGCCTCTTAAAAGTGGTGTTGGATTTTGGCAGGTGTTAAAGATACCTGAATATGACACCCATGCTGTATGTGTATATTCAATGAGTACATGAGAAATATTATTTTTGCTTTAAGAGTTAAGTACTCCTGATAGTTAAAAAGCAATCACAAAAGAAAAATTAAAATAGATACATTAGGTTCAGAATTCCTCCAAATATTCTTCCAAATGAAACTCTACACTTTCAATGTGTGGAGTCCTTTTGTTTCAATTCTTCACCCTTCACAGACCTCTGACCTGCCCAGCACCTACCATTTAGTAATATGCAAAATGATCTCATTTGACCATTTCCATGTATTTCCTTTGAAGCACATACTATGACAATATTAAATTAAAAAAAATATGTCTATGAAAAAACATAATGTAAATTCTGACATTCTTTGTACAATTCTTGCATTTCTTTCCTGCGTTTGAACTATAAAATCTAAGATCAATCCCAAAATGAAACAATTATTTTATGTAGTGTCAACAGTGTTCAATATATTTTTCGTAGTAAGTTTCTGTCTGAAGTTCAAGCAGGTACCCACATGTCATGCTAGACAAGACCTTACATTCCTGTCATGTGGAGCAGACACTGAAAGCAAAGATTAAATAGAAAACATATCTTTATATTAATTATAGATGGTTAGTATTTCTCAGGACCTGAAGGAAATAAACAAAAGTTTTTGGCTGCTGGAAGCTCTGAGTGTATTGCTTTAAATCAGTAAATATGGACAATTTCCATGCATAACATGCCACATATTGGCATGAAAATATTTGTCAGAAATTGATGAATGAAACAAGAAGAATAATGAAGAAAAATGACAGTACACATACCCTCCAGAGAGGAAAATAAACAGTGTAAGTGTTTGGTAAATAAATCCCTGCAGAACTCTTAGAAATGACTTACTGATTAATTGAATCAATCCATCAACCTTTTGTGATGGCATCAATTTGCAGTCCCTTCGATGTTGTTCTTCCATAGCTGCTGCTGTAGATGCCTTTATAATGTAGGATTTGATATAATGCATATGGAGCTATCATAAATTAATTGGCTACTCTAGTGATATATAATTGGCTGATTCATTTACTCTACTTTTATATGCACATGCATAAAATAGCCATATAACCTTATAATTGTACAGAGTGAGACTGTCAGATCATTGAGATCATACTTTTTTCTTTCTTTCTTTCTCTTTCTTTCTTTCTTTCTTTCTTTCAAATGGTTTCATTTACTTTATATAATATACAAGCTTTTTGCAGAAAGTACTATCTTATTTTCTGTGTTTATACATTACACCATGCTTGTACATCCAGTGAGTATCAGTAATTGCAATTTTTATATAAAGAATGCTTATCTGAAAAATAAACACTCAGGGCTTTGAATCCCTTGAGAGGGAAAATGGAAAAAGCTAAAAATAGAAAAGGGGAGAGACTGTGTTTGTGGTTTTGTGTCTCCACCATGAAATATACTCAGATAATATTTATATATTTATATTACTAAGGGAGATGAGCCAAAATTTAGCACAAATGCACGTAGATGTATTGAGAATCCCACGTAAATCAATGCAATTGCACATACTTATATGTTCTCCTAGGAACAAAGAGTTTCTTTCTGAACACCTGCATGCACAGAAACCAACCATCCAAATATTTTCTAGAGGAAAAAAAATCTGAGACAAATTCAGAGAAATTTGAATCTGTTTCAGTCAGTGTTCATAAAAACATTTTCTATGATTTTGTTCCTAGTTCACCTGTGTCTTTTGTAATGCCAGATATTTATGACTCTCTTTGTACTCTCTGAACTATAGCTTTAGCAAATGCAATTGCACATTTGAAAATGATTCTTGCTAGGGCTAGCCGAATCTCATGGCTTCTGTAACTGTCAACCTTTACAGCTATATTACTTGTCTCACTATATCTGGGGCTTTGGAGGATGTACGTAACCATTTTGTTTTCTGTTCTTCCAGTTTTGCACATATCCACAATGACACCATCCTCCATTATTGTCATTGCTGTCATTATGTGAGGAGTTTGAAACAATCAATGTGACAAAGAGCAGTATATATTTGAAGTGGGGGATCTGTGGATGTATTCAGGCAGAGAAGGAAGAGAGAAAGGGTCAAGAAGATGCTGAGAGGGAGAAAGAAAAGAATGGTATCAAATAAGGGAGATTTGAAAATATATGGGAGGACAGAAGACTGTTGAAGAGAACAAGTTGAATGTAAACATGCTTTTTCATGTTTAGCTCCATATGACTTCTCTGCCAGTAGGACGAAGGCAAAGCAAGGAAAGTACATAGATAAGAGGTGGTAGCAAAATCCTCTTCTACTGATGAATGTAGAGGTCTCACCTTTGTCCGGGAGGTTTAATACTGAATGAGATAAGGCCACAAACAATTTTTTGAATGTTCGATTTTTGATTTTTGCATTGCTGTTCCTATCCATCTAAGATATGTCCTGAGAGGTAATTATTCTACACAACATAGAAAATAAAATTTTAAAAAAGCGCGTTGATTAGACCAGAAAAAAAAAAATCCTTCAGTGATGTCAGCACAGTTTGGAAGTAGCTTTAAAAGACACTGTCTTGGTTTCTGAAGATAAAGAATAAAATTATAAAAGAGCTCTTTTTTTGTACATGTGGAGGAAGATGCATAATGAATGCACACATGACACTACTTAAAGCTCCACATTTGGTAAAATACCTTTCTCCCACCAGCTATGCAAAGGTCACAAAGCCAACTGGCTGCAACTGTTTCTCCTGGTGAAGGTCTGAACAGAGGTACTTGCCAGGACACAAAACTGAACAGAGGTACTTGCAAGGACACAAGACTAAACAGAGCCAATACCTCTGGTCCACGGGGGATTAGCCAATACATGAAGGAAACACCTTTCACTTATTTTGTGTTGTGACACTTCTATATGAGAATGAATAACTGCAGACTAAAGGGTGGTTTCTTTTATGCATGGTAATTACTTTTAATTTTGCACATGGCTTGGAGCAGATTGATTAGAAAAACATCTGATCTGCATCCTTCTCTAAGGAACAGTGGACACAAAACTGTCTGCAATACTTCTATGTATTGGTTCTTAAATAAAATTTTGATCAACTGTAGTGTCTGTCTCCAATCCACATACACTGTAAAGAAGCCAGATTTAGATTAGCTAGAACACAAACTTTAGACTAGCTAGAATACAAACTGAGAAAGCTTATCAATTTCATCTCAGCTAAGTTGAAGAAACACATCAGAACAAAGATAGAAAGAAAGAGAAAGAAGAGAAGGAGAGAGAAAGAAATACACCTAGTCTAATTATGGAACTTTCCATCTTTGAATGGAAATTCAGATTTGGATTTGGATGGAATTTACTCAGAGTTGTCCTCTGAGTCACTGCATTTAAAAAGAAAACAGAGAACTGGAAATTAAAATATTACAAGATGGAAGGCTTCATGCAGTATGGAGTTTTGTTTTGCCTACTATCAGTGTGTTCAAATAGAGGGTGAGTGCAAATGATTAAAACCTTCAGAGACTGAGTTAACAACCACTCCTTTCTGGAGACATCCATGAATCCATACATTCTGCACCAGCCTTTTTCAAAATGCTGTACAGCATCCAAGTATTGCAACCAGTACTTAAATTAAGCAAGTGGAACCCAACCCTTTTCTCCTTACCTGACTGGAAAATATCACTTTCCCTATAATTATAGCATAAAAAATCCTAAAGGCAATAATTGAACTCTCTTACTAAGGAATATTCTGAAGAGAGCACAACCACGTATCTCAGAATATGTACTGTCCCTCTTCACTTTTACTAAATGACCTCAGGCAAACTGTCAATATACATGAGCTCTGTAAAGATGTCACTTAAGACAGGATTTCATCCTTTTGGTGCAGGTACAATGAACAGCATATAAAAGAAAATGAATGCAGTGGAAATATCCATGCAACATAGCTCCCTCTTAACAAGGATTACTTTTGCTGTATTTAACACTGTTGGCAACTGTAAACCTATAATAGGCTTAAAATTCCTGATGAGCGGGCAAAAAAAGATGCTTTCTAAGGAAAGAGTCTATTGCAGATAGCTTTGTAAAGAAACCTTTTAGTGCCAGTGATAATGAAAATGCATGCTACCTATGACTGAGTTAAAATGATGTCATGACCTGGCACTTTCAATTCAGTGCTGTCACATCCATACACTGCACAGATCAGGAGTGTCATCATGTAAATGTAACAGGGTTCTTATCCAACATTGTTGCTCAGCTGGGAACAGTAACCTTAAGTTTCCTATAAGTTGTGAATAGCAGCAGGGGAGCAAGGATAGTTTGGAAACCTATATTATTTCCATTTATTTTTTTTAAATGCAAATTACACTAGTAAGTCAAAAAAATCACTTTTGTTAAAAATACATTCAGAATTAACAAATGCCAAAAAGAAAAGAAAAAAAGACACAGTTGGATTGTATCTCTTACCTTCTGAATATTTAAGTTTATAACAAAAGCCCAGCCTAGAAAAATAACATTCTTTACTGGATTTTGAGGAGGATACAGCTGTACAAATCAAAAATGTCATCCAGATATTCTCACATTACTGTGCTCTAAACTGCTTCCAGAAGAGATCTGTCCACTAATCATTTAGTTTAGTAGTCAATAGTCCTAATTTCTTTTTAATGGTGGTGCTCTAACTGCAACTTAACCAGGGTTATGAATATCAACTTCATATAGACATATATATATGTATGTTGTGTGTATGAGTGTGTATATCTACCCTATATGTAATATATGAATATGCATTTATCATTGTAATACTTAATTATTAAATGTGCTTCCTATTTCCTAAGCACTTTACAAACATGAACAATTCATACCTCTCACAAAGCCTCTGAGGCACATATTATTCCCTTTTTATAGATGGGAAGACTAAGACATGGATAAAGTAAGGCCATTTCTTTTATTAAATTAAAATTAGGCCTAAAAACTATGCGTAGATGCTTCATTAAATTGTCTGAATTCTAAAACTGCTAACTACCAGTAGTAGCTATTCAGTGGGATATCAGTGAAAGGTATGAAAAATTATCTTCTGAAAACTGGAACATTTCTTAAGTGCCTAAACTGTTTTCTTTTCACATTAAAAATTTTTATAGAAACATGATTTTGACTAACTTTCATACAGGGAAAGCTAAAATACCCTGCTGTGACATTTTCATTCCATTTAAACTTCTACATTGTGTTTAATACTATAAATCTGCTCTATTAAATATTACATAAAAGTAGAAACTTTCAAAATTTGTCAGGTTAAGGGAAATTTCCACCTGGCACTTGGAAGCTGCATGATTTTCCAGGAAGTGAAAGCAGATCTACCCAGAATGAGCTCAGAATTTCAGATGCCCATATCTGAAAATTTGAACTTGAAATCCAACAAGTGCTCTACTGGATCAGGCCTAAGTGATTTGCCTAATTCATTCAGAAAATCATGAGCAGGATCTTGGGCTGGAGTCCTTGGACCCGTGTACCAGACACTCCCTGGATTATGCAGCTCCTGCCAATAGTTATTCCTGTGTATTACATAAGCATACACATACACACAAACACACATATATATATAAAATCTCGCTGAATAAATGTAAGTATAATTTTTGAACCTGTCCCATATCTTATCTTCACTGCTGAATGCCTGTTCCTCTGTCATTGTCCAGAGTGTTGGTTTGTGACACTTTACATCCATGCAGACACAACAAAGGGCATTAGTTTGTATAGGGATGGATGAGTGAAATTAGTGCGCTGGCTGCGGGAGCTCAGAAGCCACGCGGATATGAGGGTTTGATGAACAAGGAAAAGAGATTAACTTGGGGACAGCTTGAGCCTTTCCAAGTGCTGAATTTTCCCCTTGCCCTCAACAGCTACATGGTCACCTCAGGTGTGGTAGGTGTGTGCGTTTTCCTGTGCAGGGTCTGAGCAAAGAAACAATGACAATCCAAGTTCCTGAAAAGCCTGAGCAAAATATTGGTTTCTTCTAATGAAAGCCACCTAAGTGCTTGAAAATACAGATCAGAGTTAGAACAAAACATCTGTTCCTAGGAGTTCAGAGTATTTCATATACACATTGACCTACTAGCAAAATTCCCAAAGGCATCTTGTTGCCAACTACGTAACAGCACAGTTTTTTCAGCCACAATAATAC
Organism: Nettapus auritus; assembly: GCA_011076525.1. NCBI lineage: Eukaryota > Metazoa > Chordata > Aves > Anseriformes > Anatidae > Nettapus > Nettapus auritus. Next base: position 63,615,532 of record CM021767.1, read on the forward strand.
AGGAAGATAAAATACACATTCTAACACACAACAGATCCCCCAAATATACCACAAAAAGGTCTCCAATGTTTCTTCAACTCAACTAGTCCCTCCCTGCCCTCCCCAGCCAAAACCAAAAAAAATATATATAGTTCCCTTATGGTGCAATTAGAAAAAAAAGCTCACTTACAGAGAATTTTCAGTTGAAATTAGATATAAAAGAGTAAACATAGCTAGTACATATTTAGTTGGCCTTTGTTGATATAAATCTGCAGATGTCTCTGTAGTTAGTAAAAGACATTTAGAGATAGCTATAAAAGCACTTACAGTGCGATAAATAAAAACAGCGGGATTAAGAAGCACTGTTTCTGCTGCTTATTTCCAGTAGGTTCAATTATTAGTTTGTTACCCCTTTACCCACCCTGACCCCCCAGAAGATCTCTTTTTTTTTTTTTTTTTTTTTTTTTCCTTTTTTTTTTACCCTTTTATTTTAACCATTATAAATTGTGTGTTTCTTGACCACTGTGGAGCCTCAAAAGTAAAGCACTTTTCTGATAGCTGGCAGTTTTCTACTTGGTCACTCTGGAGCTATGGAGCAACAGAGCCTTATTCCCTGACATGAAAACAAAACAAAACGAAACAAAGAAAACCACTGACTTAGAAATTGTTCAGAATTAACAGCAGTGTGTTGAGCCTAAAGGACATTACTTCAGAAAGCTTGCACTGAGTTTCTCTGATGTGCAATGCAGTTGGGTTAAGGCAAGTATGAACTGTACAGCCTTCAGGGCAAACAACGTGCTGTCTATTGACTTCTGTTGCAAGGTCATCCTGGTATTTTTAGTTTTATGTTGACTACGGAGACTTGATGTAGCCAGGAGTGTGGAGGGGGCTCCAAAAGCACCAAATTGGCTGGGTTCATGTCTTAATCCAGATGGGCCCCTCTCATGGTGTCTGGGGTACGGAAAAGCCAGAGGGTAGTGCATCTGCTCTGGCCCTCTAGTGCTGGGAGGCAGGAGGTCCAAAGTAAGGGTCTGGGGCATCTCCTTAGTACCTGCTAGAAAGAGGGCTGAATGTGTCTGTTGTGTTTTGTCTCATTGTTCAATCAGCCTTTTATTTATTTTTTAACACGCAAAAAAATTATTATTATTTTTTGCTCTTTGAAGAACCAAGGGGCAATCCCAAAACAGTTTCTTTGACGGGTCCTCCAGCCCACCTTGAGTAGTCTCCATGTTATTTTGACCTAGAAGAAAGGAAAAGAAAAATGCATATAATCCACCAGAAACATATCTGATCACTGCCCTAGTGCTCTGGTGCCCTTCTGCAAGCAAGAGTAAGCCACTGACCAGTAACAGCTCATCAGTGCATGGGTTAAAGAGGACAGAAAAGAAAAGGCATTTGCTCAGGTGATCACTTCTCTCCCTTTGGAACATCATCAGAAAAGTCAGCACAGGTTTTCCAAACCATTGCAAACCATACTGCAAGCAGGAGTAATATTTAATTACAGTCAGCTAACCCCTGTCAATCTAAAGACTACTGTGCTTTAATCCAAGTTTTGTAACTCCATCTTTCATAGTGTAATGCAGACAAGATCCTGTTGGTTACTATTCATGACTTAACTGGTGCTTTATTCAAATAAAATTTTCCCCTTAATATCTGGATTCCACCAACATGAGTCTGAATTCATGGAGTACAGCTCAAGGAGACAGTAACACAGCAGATTTGCACTGCATGAACTTGCTGACTGTCTTAGTAATTAAGTGTCCTAGTTTCTAGGTGCTGGGTATTGTGTTTTTGTATTGTTACTTTTCTTTTCTTCTTCTTCCTTTTTTTTTTTTTTTTTTTTTTTTAAAATATATATTATTTTAATTTAACATGAATGATGATGTTGGTATGTTCAGTTAAATTTATGCAAAATTACCTGGACAAATACCTACAGCGTTAGGCTAGGAGGCCATCACAAACATAATGCATATGTAAACACAACAGAGAGAAAAGATGGGAGCAAATACTAAGGCAAATGTATTTGCACCCCACAACTCTGTTCCCAAGTTGTTGACTCAAAATCCTTTCCACATTGGGAGAAATGTTCAATCCCATAGAAACTGTCATAAGTAAGCTTCAAGTAGCAAAATATACATAGGTAGATATATATATATATATTTACATGCATATATGCAGGGTATGTATGCACATAACAATGTGTTTCTATGTATATATAGTATGCCTGTATATTTATATATATGTGTATATATATAAAAAAATGAAAGGATTCTCAGACTTCACAGCACACAAGAGAGTGCAAGCTTCACTTCAGGGCTAAACTACTTTTGAGCAACTTCTCCAGTGCATTAGGCATCAGCATTAAACACAGCATCAGACATGCATGCTTTACTTCTTTTTTCTTGAGTGAACAAACTTATTGTGAAACAAACAAATAATAATAATAAAAAATCTCTCTCCTCTCCCTCCTCCGTACTGTGATCATGCAGTGCAGTAATGTTCCACAACCATAACCATATTTTTTATGTGTGCAGAATCAGTGCCATGAGTGTTTAGTCACCTTCCTTGGTCGCCTTCCAAGAGACAAATTATCTCTTGACAATTGATTTCCATCATCTTATTGTGTTCTTGTCCCATTGTCTGGAGATGAGCACTGGCATCTCCAGCACAGAATTCTGGGAAGCTGCTTTTTAGGACATCAGCTGAGGCCACACTGCAAGGAGGTATATGAGCAGCTTTTCTGTCCCGTTAAAATGCATATTCATTTTGAAGGGACTGGATAGGCTTCTTGGCTTGTACAGCATAAAGTACACTGTTGGCACTTAAATAATAAAAAAAAGCCAATTAAGTCATGATAAGAATCCTTCTCCTACACACCAGTTTTCTATTTAAAACATAATTTTGAGTTGAATGTATTTTTCAGTTAAAAAAATAAGCTAGTTTAAATTAAATTTGAAATTGGGAGACTTGATAAGGAGAGTTGTGATTGGAAGAAAAAGCCTAAACTATAGAGAAAAGAAACAAAGTGATTCTGAATCTAATAACATTAGACTATTTATGGAAAGAGTAGCCAGAGATAGCTACCTTAATTCACAATCTACAGATAACATTTCCTTTTTCATAAATCAAGATTTTTTTTTTCACTATCTTGTTCATTTATGGTAGTTTTGCATAACTGATGAAACTCCATATGAATGTACTGTGTGCATTTAAATTGAGTTTGAATGTTCTTATAAGTAGAGCTTGATAGATTTCACAAATAAAAAGTAATAATTCTTTGGTTAAAGTAGTCCTGACACAATAGAAATGTAAAAATGAAGAGCCTGAATAAATCATTATAATTATTTGATTGTACAAGTAAGTTTGTGTAGGTTCAGTATAACCTCCAAATTAACAAAATGAAGTACTAACTTTGTCACAACAGGATAATGCTCTGGTTGCAAAACAGTACGCCTTAATAGTTATCAATTACTAAACTCAGCATTCCTTCAGGATAATAATTAAACTGTGCATATATAAAACAGTTTGAATTGATTTAAATCACTTAGATGTAAATCTGTCTGGCTTGAATCAAAATAAAATTTGTCTTGATGGGATTCTGTCATCATAATCTGCTAAATCAATTCATGTCTGCAAGCAGTATGAGGGTGATGACTGATAAAACTCTATATGTCTTTGAATTGTTTCTGCGTATGAAATGATATAGTGAATAATGGGGGGTTGTTCTCTACATTTATTAGTGAAATACATGTTGAAATTTGTATTTTGTCAGAATCTGTATAATCTTCACAAGCTGATATTTTTTTTGGAAAGTTCTTCAAAGCTGAGGTCATTTGTTCTCCTTCACTTTTGTAACATTCCTAACATGCTGGCCTATATCATAGACCAAATTGTGCTTTTGATAGTAGTTAGTAGCCAGCTGATATAAAATAAGCTATTTCCTATTTCTCTTATAAACCCAGAGCTACACATGAGTTTCACTCACTGTGAGCCTGAATAGTACAGCACACAGAGGTGGCTACAAGTTGTCTTTACAACTTTTTCTTGATCTTTTGCAGAAATCAGATGGGATGATGTTCAATATATCCTCCACTGCCTTTGGATTCAAGCTCCTTTTTAGCAGTTGATAAATTCATGGAAATAGTTATATGGATATAGCTATATGGATATGTAGGGATATAGTTGTAGTCTGGATGGATGTGATTATATCCTGGACCTCTTGAGAGTTTGGCAATGAACTCCATGAAACAGAAGGTCTTTCCTATTCCTTCTTCTGCCTTTCTATGTTAAATGATTCTTGTATTTTACTCATCCCCAAGGGATGCTGAACACTGTAAAGTCCAGCTGACATTGGCCAGAGAGTAATGTAAAGTCCTTATTTTTTTTTTCTTCTCCTTGAATACTATGGAGACTAAGGCTAATGTTCTTTGGTGGACATGATCCCTAAGGAACCAAATCCTTCCACCCAACAATAATGCTTTACAACATCTACCATAGCCGGCTGTTATATCAGTGTGTTTTGATTTCCAATATGTTTTATTGCTGTAAAATAGTGCTACAAACAGATCAAACAATGGCTTGATTAATTTGACATTCGAATTTGTCACTCCACTGCCTAATGGCCTGCCTATATTTATGGTGCAACTGCAGTGCAAATACATATGCATGTGTTCCTAGTGTGCCTCAGATGTAAATAACAGAAAGGTATTACTAAATGCTGTAAAAGCCTCTTAAGGACAAGCTATAATGATTCTAGAAAACCTTGTCAAATACTATATAGTCAGAAGGAAATATGCAGTATCTTTGACTGCTGCTGGGACACGGCAATACTTTTGTGGGTTGATTGGAGAAATGTCAACTTACTGATTTCTGTCTCTCAGTAAAGACAACAAAATCACCAATATATCAGTGAGAATGCAGCACTGAAATAAAGCGGAACATGGTTTACATGGATTCATCATATATCTCTTCGTCTCAGCTACAAGCTTAAAAATATTGCCTTCTTCTTTCCACAGATCTGTTTTTCTTTCCCATCAGCATGAAGATGCTTAGTAAATGTAATCTGTTCTGGAAGAAACACTGAGATCATAAAGAGAATGGGATAATATTTCAGCTAGAGGGCTCCATATGTTGATGACAAGGTATGGTATACCAAGGAAGAAATGGGATTAGAATTGTTCTAAGTACCTATGAGCCACACATAATACTAGGAAGGAAATAACATTTTCTAAATGCACAGTACTGTGCCAAAAGTGCAGGTGAAAATTCTTTACTTGAGCACAGACAGATGGGAAGCTGAAGTTAATATGGCACTGGAGACATGCACTATTGTAATTTGAGATTATTAAAAAGCTCCTAGCAAAGCTCCCAAAGGGCCCAATCCTAAGAACTACCACAGAACTGACTGTACTGCTGATAAAGGAATAAATGGCAGTTTCATGCAGAAAGCTACCAATCCATTAGCAGACTTACTTCCACTAAGCAGCATAAATGAAATTACATTCAAGGGTGTATGGACCATGTGTTGGGACAGATATTGTTTGCCTTATTTAGTACTTTTCCTCAAAATAAATGGTCAGAAGAGTAACAAAAGAAAAAACTAAATGCCTTGTGAGCTGCTACTTGCTGTACTTTTGTTATGTCAGCCAGTGAGGGTAAGTAAAAGAGAATTCAAAAGGCTGTGAGGTATGATTTATCTAGGCGGTCAGGGCTGTTCTGAATTGCAGCTGGCAGCAGCACAAGAAATATTTGGAGATGATTATTTCTGGACCAGTGTATGGCTGGGTGTGAGCTCCAGTGTGAATGTACTCCACTTGTGTCTATGTGCTGAGATTTATTATGTGTTTGACTGCACTTCTAAGCAGTGGATGGAACTGTCACTCTCACTGGATAGATAATATACTCTATTCAGACTGTTTTTTTTTTTTAAACAATATTTAAACTGGTTTTGACAACAGAATGTTATAAGTTTCCTTTCCTTTCCAACGTGGAGACTAGAAATGAGGTACAGAGGTGCTTCAGTGAACAGATACCTGTCTAAGTAAACACTAATGTTAAATGCATCCAGTAAATTAGTAAGTTGCTTAATTATTGATAAATCTTAATAAAACAAAAACAAACAAACAAACAAACAAAAAAACCCACACTTTTTGGCATCCAAGTTTTGTCAGCTTTAACTAATTATTACTAAACCAAATTCTCATTTCCTTGGAGTGGAATCTGCTTGAATGAAAATGGGGTAAAATCAGGTGAGAGCTAAGAGTTACTTAAACAACCGTGACACATTGTATCCTGCTGTAAGAAATCATTATCATGCAACAGAAGAGCAATGTTGGTGATTAAGTGTAGCCTGAATTCAGTCTATCAAAAAGGCTTCTGCCTATTCTGAATTTTTAAGTCATGTCATCTTTCAGATTAATGATCCTTTAATATCAGCCTGCCACTCTGCAGAATATCTCAGAAGTTAAATACTTACATATACATGGGCTGTAGCTGTAGATGAGATGTCTTCTGTGGGCCTTGATAGCCGTAAGAGTCAAATCCACCTATGAAATCAACTGAAAAATGGGCAAATTGCTTTCATTAGAAATATCTTTTCAGAAGTGAGTGACAGGCATTATTATTCAAGAGACACCCAGCAAAGATTATTTTTGATGGACCCCCTAATAATCTATTAAAACAAGACCAGCCACTTGTGGAGATACATAAAAAGGGTAAAAAAAAAAAATGGAGAAAGGCAAAGTCCCTTTTTAAACTTTTAAATTAAAGTAATTTTAAAATCACAGAAAGACAAGTGATTTATAAAAGCTGTCTATCAGAAAGAGCCACGTATCACTTTTTTCATGTAGACCTCCTGATGAGCACAAAACAACATGCTGTTTAGATATTAAAAATGCTGCAAACCATTCATTTATTGGTGTGAATACTGACTGTCATTACTCTATCTGGCTTGCTGACATATTGTGGTTCAGTGATGTAGAGGAGGAAGCACATTGATCTGACTGTTTGGGAGACAGAAGTTTCTCTGATTCCCTGCTTTGACATTTGGGTTGCAATGCAGAGAAGGTTGGAACAATTTATCTGAGCTTCAGAGATGAGACTGCAAAGATCTAAGGAAAGCAGCATTTCTCTCAAGGCACTGGAGGTCTGTAGGAAGGTTGCAGGCTGGGTGTTATTTATTAATTCACAACACTGGCAGTACCCAATGGTCTTCTCATGTTTATTTTAAACAATTTCCAGGGCAATTCAATCTCATCTGACTCTGAGACCCCTGTTTCTCTGATATAACACTCTCTTTACACAGGTAAAAGCACACCCTTTGCTTCCTTTGCACCAGGAGACCTGACTATTGGCTTTTGGGGGTTATTTATCAGCAACTCTCATCCCTGAAATATTGTCTCTCACATATCAGATGTGAGTCTGACTTTGCTTTGAAAGAAAAGGGCCAAAGAGTTCAGATATAGAAGTACATTATTCACAAGTCTGGGCACTGGTACTGACAGATTGGCTCTCTGTACATTAAAACAAACAAGCAAAGAAAAAAGAAATATTTGATAGAAGATAGCTTCTTATGGATATAAACACAGTAACATTCACATAAAAATCACAAAAAGTAGATTTATAACCCTTGGGTTGAGAACTTTCACGGTGGTTAGTACCCTTAAAATTTGCATTTGAGATTATTTTGTACTGTTACCCTTCAATATCTGCCACACTCAATAATGTCATCGCATGACGTCTAGATGTTATGAAATCAAGTTATTGTAGTCCTGTCCTTAGCCCACCATTTGCTCACAAGCAAAGAGCTACCAAAATACAAGGCTGGAGCACCACTGTATGCTTCCATTGCAACCACACGCATGCTTAACCTGTCTACTTTTCGCCCTGGACAGACTGACCCCTGCAGAAGTCATTCAGCTGATTCTGTGCTCTGCGGCAGGATTAAGTATACCCCTGTACTAGAATGAAGTTTTACTAAATTAATCCTTGACTTCAGTAATGAAGGAGATTCTATAGTCTCTTTGTGTTGCCTTTCCATGTGCCTAAATTCCTAATGTCTAATTTAAATGTAATTTCCTGCAAATTAACTCCTTTTCTACTTTTTGATCTTTTCTTCCAATGGATATGATGACAAATGAGCAGTTTTTTTCTTTTATAACTATTTTTTAATATTTTCAAAAAGTATTTTCATGCCATCAATCTTTTCCAGATTTAAGCATAACTTTTTTTTTTTTTTTTTTTTTTCCTTCTATTTTTACTTGTGGCCCATGTTTTCTAAGCCTCTAGATTTGCTCTCTCAAGCCTTCTTCAGTCTATTTATATTTTTCTTATAGTGTGGTGCACAAATCAGGACTAACAGGAAAAATTGATTTCAGACCACTTCCTGAGATCATTCTGGATTCTAATCTTACCTGTACAAGTGCTCAAAGCCCTCCCAGCCTGGTTCCATCTGATATATATATATATATATATTTTCTTTATAAATGTTTTCCCCTTGCTGTAACAAAATGTAACACACTTGTAATTAACACAAATAATGTAGATAATTTTTCACTAGCCAAAGTCCCATTGAGATCCCATCTGAAGTGTCATCCCAGCTGGCTGATAACTAAATTTCAAAGACAGTTTTAAATGATTCTGCACCCAACTTATAATGACTGCATCTGAACAGCGCTTCTCTCGCTTGCTTGGCAGACAGAGCAAACATCTCAAAGGGTTAAAATCTTGCTAAAATCAAGATAAATACAATTTGTAGCTGCCTATTTATTCACTGCCCATAACAATCAGAAAAAAATAATAATAAAAAGCCCACCTATATTACACTTTTATCATATCTTTGGAAGTAGACAAAGTCTATAGGCAGAGAACAATGAACTGACAATATGAATGTTGTTGAGTGAAGTGGTAAGCTGAGATGAAGTATAAAAAATCTCAAATACAGTGGCTGCAGCAAAAAGAATGGTCATAACATTGCAGTAGCTATTTTTTTTTCCCCTAGTTTTCCTATTTTTTTCACTCTTGACCTCTGACAAGTCAGAAAATGTGTGTGTTGGAAAGATTATCTCACTTGTGTCAATCACTGTCACTTTACTGATGTTGCTTATACACTTTTATCCTGCTTTGTATTTCTTGTGTACTTCCCAAGACCCTTCAAGCAACTAGTAAACCAGTAAATCATTATTAGAAGGCTGCAAGCATAGATACTCTGTTTTGCAGTTATGGGGTAAAAGGTCTTAAGTGTTCTTCTAGGGTTGTTTTCAGAAAACTAGACCAATGTTTTAAGAAAAAATATTTCTCTAAGCAAAACAAGTTTCTGTGGGCATGAGAGAAAGATTCACACTGAACATCTTGCATACATTCATCTTTGCCCTGTTGTACAAGTAAACACAAAGTGTTAACACACCAGACTGTTGAGTGACAAAAGAGACAGGCTTGAAGAGACTTTCCTGTGTTAAGCTGACAGTGGAAGTTCCCACTTGTGTAACCAAATGATGGTAGAGCAGAAGATACTATTGAGACCTTGCTAAAACATGCAATGGCTTCTTACATGCAACAACAAACTTTGCAAGGTAAGTAAAGGTAAGTAACAGGATGTGAATTCCAATACAAGAGAGTTTTGGCAATTTCTTTATAGCAAGTTTTCTTCATGGTTGCAGTTTCCCAGTTAGTACTGCAAAGCCTGAGGTGCCCAGACTCTGCTAAAAGCTCCCTGTGGATTCTGAGCTAGTTTCTTAAAGCATGCAAAATGCTGCCCTTTCTGCAGGCATTTTATCCTGGCTGTGCCTGAAAGGTCACTAGGAGTGTCATACAACTGATACATTCCTGGCAGCAGTAACACGAGATGAATAAAGCAAGGCTCATTAGCTGAATTACTACAGAGGCTTCCATCCTTAACCTTATCCATCAAACACATTTTTTGACTATTCTATTTTACATCCATCTTGTCGCTGTTATCAGAAGTGGCTCTTTTATCGTGTCTTTCTCCAGTAAAATCACATGTGCATATACAAACAAGCACAGAATCCCATTCATTTGAACAACTGGGTGCTGAGATGCTTAGTTTCCTGGCTGGACTTAAATAGGATAATAACAGTACTATTTGTTTGTGAAAAATGTTATAAGAAATTCAATTTTCTTCCTTTGGTGGCGTTAAGGGGCTTGTAAGGCATATGATGGTGGTTATAACTGTAACACAAACAGTACATATGGTTCAAAATAGGGACATATTTTCTATTACTAAGCACCCTCAGGGTTGTGAAGTTTTAGCCTCTGTTCATAATCCCAGTCTCCACTGTCTTTGGTGCATATCAGGACAAGATGGGAAACATAAATGGTTTTCTCATTTCTGATTTCTGAAACACTGCGGTATGTAACAGGGTTGGTAAATTAGGATATATGTGCACAGAAAATACCTCTTTAGCATGGGTGTGCATATGGGAAAAGGAACTCTGGAAAGCTATCAGTGAAAACCCCTGAAATTTATGAAATCAACAGAGGGATGAAAAGGAGGAAACTGTGTGAAATAAAAGCAGTAACATTTTCCTGTAAAAAGCATAAGGAAAGAAACAGAAGAAGAAAAAACAAAACAAAACAAAAACAAACAACGAACAAGACTTGATACTATTCTCCTTTTAGAAAATTTCCTCTGTGAGATATAAATACAGAAGCAAAAATAATCAGGTCTTCAGCTACTATATATTTTCATACCTTCAGTGGCTTTATTGAAGCAATAATAATTTATATGAGCCCAAATAGTCATTTAGGACATATGTGTGTATAAATGTTACTGATGTTACAGCTTACCTTGCATTTTAGTAGGAAAGCAAAAATCAGTGCAAGCTAGTTATTAAAGGATATAGGATTTAGAAGAGAGGAAGGGGACGTGTTACTATGTCTGTGAAGAAAAGGAAAGGGAAAGTTTGGGAAAAAGCTATGTACCTTCTGTATCTACTTTCCCCCATTCCTATAGAAGATTTCTCCTGTCCTGTATTCTGCCTCTTGCAAGCAGCTAGAACCACAATCAGATTGCCCCTTCCTATCCAAATTTGGGTTTTTGGTAGCCCAGCGCACATAGCACTCTCCAAGGTCATCCAGTGCAGCCACTGCTCTCTTTTCAAAACATTTGTGTCAGAGAGTACTGGGCACATGCTCACTTGCCTCCTTCTATACGAACCAAAATTTCATCTTCTGTCTGTGATATTTACCCATGGGTAGTTAAACATCACTTCCAGTTCTGCGTGGCTAATACAAAAAAACTCTTGGTCGCTCCTCCTTAACCTTGTAACCTTCACAGACAACGATGGCACAGGTCTGACTCTTGTTTGGGGTTATAAATTATATGCCAACTTTGGTCTGGACTATGTATGATTTAATTTCTGAAGATTATTTTCCATATTCTAGAGGAAGACTCTTCTATATGTTGACACAGCTATAACATTTACCCAGGGCTCTCGATGTCAAACACCGCAATTGTTCCTTTTCTCAACTCACCAAATGTGGAATTAAGAAGGCAAAAGCTGCAGGGCTTATTGCTTTGGCTAAATTACTCCTTTCTGCATCCTGCTACTAATTACATCTGCCACATCACATCAAGCAGAAGCTAAATCTTTTTACATTTAAAGCCTTTTGTAGAGGCTGCACATCAGTATATCTTCCTTCCATTTTAAAAAGCTAAATTCTGTCCCTGTGCTGCCAGCTTGACCCACGTACTTGTAAAATTTCCAAATAATTTCTCTCCTTCCGAGAAGTTCCTAACAAGCAGTTCTCTCATTAGTGCCAGTGTACTGATATTCCTGTCTAACAGAGGGATTAATATTTGCTCATTGTTTCTTTGTGCTCCCTCTCTGTCTGTACCCACCAGCTGCCTGTTGTCTGATATGTAGATTGCAAGCCCCAAGAAACAGGGCTGATATTTGTGTTTGTACAGTGGCTGGCATTGTGCTAGTCCTCAAATATACTTATGAATCTAAAGCACCAGCATAATATTAAAAATTTACAATTATATGTAATAAAGATGACACCATTTAAAAAGACTGAGTGACCAGGGAAACATATGTGTATGTACACATGGGTACTACTTGCACATGCGCATCATGACTGAACACAGTGCAGTCCAACACAGAGAACACATGGTGTATGTGTGTTACATCTGGCGCGTGAGGTGTTAAACTGATGCACACTGGTTCAGGAAGCCAAAGACTTTGCCACCCTGGCCTTGGAGGTGCACTGATCAAATTCACTGCCACAGCAAAGCACTCCACTGTGCTCCTGACTGGGAGGGAATTAAGTCACTGTAGGCACTGTTGGTGTGCAAGTGTCTGATGCAAGAGAGAGAGCTGTGCACAAACGCTGCTAGCTAAATGCTGGCCAAATTCAGGAAAAAAAATGGAGGGGAGTAAAATTAAGCTTGTTTTTAATAGCCTTGGAAATTACACATGGAAAAAAAATACATAAAAGAACATATGCGGACACCCTTGCTCCTGCTGCTTTGCCAGTATCCTGCTACCCACCTCACTGGTGAAGAAGCTTCCAGACATGTTAGTGCCGTAGCTTTTTTATGCTTTGAGCATGGCCTGGTGCCTATTACACAATACAGCACACAGGAGGAGATTTGCTTGAATACAGTCTCAATAAAGTTCATTTACAATGATAATCAAACATTACTGCTCTTTGCATTGAGTGCACAGTGATTTAGAATCATGAAGCATGGATGAAGCAGGAGGAAGGAGCACATCTGCCAGCAACTGTGGCCGCAGCCTCCCTCCCAGCACAAGGATACTCTGTAATGGCATAAGGACTTGGATGCAAAGCCTGGGTCTCTCAGCAAAATGAACTGCCTTTCTGCTCAACAGGAAGCAAGTGCTCTTAGCTCACCCATTTGCCAGGTAAAAGTAAAACTTCAGGTTTTTAAACTGGAATTTTGTAGCATTTCAGAGCCCAATGATGTCCACAGGATTATCAAAGGGAAAGCCCTACACAAATTTCTACAGACTTTCTTATCTCATATTGTGCACCACTGTCAATATTTCCTTGCTGTTTACTTTTACAATAGTCAAAATTATTCCCTGATAATTGCCTCACAGGGTCTTTTCTTCCAGATTTTTTTCTCCTTACCATGTTTCTTGTTGGACAAGGCAGCCTTATCATCTCTATCATCTATGCCTTCTGGATGATAAAGTCCCACAAGTTCTTCTTCTGTGTCTATCACTGCTGATCTGTGGATGATTCTTGATCATCCTTTCTGAGATATAGTATAGGACTGGGAAGGTACACTGGCTTCTGAAACCTAATAAACAACACCTGGTGTCACCACTCTTATAGAGCTAAGGGATCACAGACCGCTACTCCCTGTAATTAGGAACAAATGGGGACACAAGCACTGTATTCAAGATGAGCCCAGCTCATGGTAGCAACCAGAAGAAAACAACAGGAAAAATGATACTGAGGTCCAGAAATTAGAGTAACCAAAATGCATCTCATATTCCCAGGTGAGGAAGGGGTTTGGTGAATGGCAGGGCCTCAGAGAGGATGTGACAAAAAATAGGCTCCAGAGCAATGCCTTAGCAAGGGTTGGCCATTAACAGGTACCATGGTGTGGAAGCAGGTAAACAAGCTCCTGACCAAGCAGAAAGGAGACAGGATGTAAGTAACAAGGAGTAACCAAGCAGGCTGAGGAGGCAGAGGCAGATGCAAGACTCAGGCAGCTGGAGGCCAAAACAGGGATGGAGACAGAGCAGGCAAGAAAAAGAGCCTGGAAGAAGAAACTGGAGGGTAACTGCAGCAAAGAGAAATAATGGACTGAAACCGTCAGAGTTGTCTTTTATACCTGATAAATGTAACAAACCACTTGTCAAGCTTATAGACCTAGAAATAAGGTTGCAGTCAAGTAGGTTGCCAAATGACCCCTGCAAGGCTTTGCAAGGGTTGTCCAAGCTTGCGGTGGGGCTTGTACAAGGCTCAGTAAAGCATCTGTTAAAGACCTCTACTCGGCTGTGAGAACATTATGTCTGCAGAGTATATTGTTTTTCTAAAGTGGACAGACCTGGACACTGCTGGATAATAGCTATTTGTACTGAGCAAAAAAATCTAGCCCTGAAACAGTTTTGTCTGACAAATAATTCTAAGAATTAAAGAAAATGCAGACCATGGCTGAATTATTATAGAGCTTATCAAATTAATTATTAGGAAAAAATTGTTCTAATCCAGTTCACTGCTATGGGCAAGTGATAAGAGAGGAAAAAAAGAAAAAGGAGAGGAAAAAAAGAAAGCAGGGAGGAAAAAGAAAATACTTGGGGCAGCGGCCTCCAACTGTGACCACCACACTAATAAATTAGAATAAGACTCATCAGTAGGTGCAACAAAGTGGAGAATTAAGGCCCAGATATATGACAGTTAACAATCCAGTGCTAATGAAAACCTATCTAGATATTTGAAAGGAAAAGTAATACGGAAAATTTTAGCAGAAGGCATGTTGACAAGAACAATTTAGCAGTTATGTCCCAGGCATGTGGGAAACTGGGGGGAGCTCTCAGTGGGGACAACACTGACATTTCTGGGGTCACAGGAAATGCTTAGAAAACCTAGTCCACCTGCAGCAACTTGTCACCACCCCTACTTGAGTCATTGCCATCTGTCAGTCAGGACTGAGTCCGGATGGCCATGGCTGGCTGTGTTACACCTGCTCATTTTGGCTGACCACACCAAATATCAGCAAATGATTCAAATCAAAACAAAGTCTTCCACCAGCATTAAAACAGATTGTGACAGTCCATCTGAAACCATTTTCCATGCATTTTCTGTGCAGATCTCAAATTTTGATACTTTTGTCTGATTTCAAATATGTTTTATTTTTCAATCACAAAATATTCTTCCTTGTTTTTCCAAGACCACTTCCTATTCAGATGTGTCAACAACCTGAGAATCTCTTCAAATAAAGTGTGACTTTTTTTATCAGATCTGTGTTACTTGATCTGGACTTCTTTTTCTTTTCCCCAGTTCATTCATGGAAAGACAAGTAATATTTACAAAGTGTTTTGGTATAAAATACATCTTTCTTTGTAAAAAAAGTCGTTAAATGCTAATTCCCTTTTCACATGTGCAGATCTATTCCAACAATTCTGCAACATGTCTTTCTTGGCCAGGACAAAACACAGATGGTGAATGGTTAAAAAAAATGATTCAAGGTAAGTATCTCCCCTTGGCTGTTACAATGCACTGATTTTATTAAGCAGTATCCCATTGTGATGAGCTGCTGGAAAGGAAATGTTACTTCCTTCAAGCTCCACATTATGTTATTTAGACATTTTTTAAACTTGAAGTTGTCAATCCCCACAGGAGGTGGTGATGGATGCAAGGGGAGTGGCAGGAAAGACAGCAAGGGAGAAGAGAAATTACCATAAATGGAGCCAGCAACAGCACCATTTTCCCCCATGTGATTTTATTTATATATTTGTCTCATACCACAGTCCTGTCTCCTAGGGATTCCTTGAACATCAACTTCATTAGTTACGAAGGCAGCAATCCATAACCAATTTTCTTTCCATGTCAAGCTTGTTCATGTATAAACCCAGCCCTTTTGTTGGAAACATTTGCAATTAATCCCACAAACAAAGAAAATGCAAATTGTACAGTCTACCCTTAGCAACACTTCTGACTCAAGGCCCTGACCACCATCTATCATACACTAAAATGAATTGAAATTCCCACTTTGAGTCTAACCTAATTTTCTAGTGATAATAGGCATGGATTCCCAGAAGCACTCTATGAATCTTGATAGTAACATCCTAATTTCCTTTCCTGGTAAATGTTTTAAATAAGATTTTAGCACCAAAGGAAATTAACCTTTAAATTAATTGTAATTATAAAATGCCATCACTGATTTTGTCTTCAGACTAATTACTTGCTATTATTTAAACAAACTGCACCTCCTCTGAGCTTTAAGTTTGTTTCTCTCTCTGCAGTGCAGTGCCAAATGATCCCGGATCAGGCTGTGTAACGTCTGCCAAGCCCTGTGATACCTGGACTGCTCAGGTCTGTTTACAACTCAAATGCAGCCAGTTTCAGTTGTCACATCCCACCATAGGTTTTTCCCTGTGCTTCAGCCTTGTACTCTGCAGCTCAGACATCTTCAACCTGTGCTTTCTAACCAGCAGGCAAGCCTTGTGTGATATAGGGTTCGTCTGCTCTGCACCAGTGAGAATGAAATGCTCAACACTAGCCCTCTGCTCTTATGAAAAGTCCTCTCCAAGACAGGACATGACTGGAAATAATGACACAGGAACCAGATATTGATATTTGAAAAAGGCTGATTCTGTACAGGTATAGAATCAACAAATAGCTTGTGTTGGAAGGGACCTTAAAGACCATCTAGTTCCAAACCCTCTGCCATGGGCAGGGACACCTCCCACTAGACCAAGTTACCCAAAGCCACATCCAGCCTGGCCTCAAGCACCTCCAGGGACAGGGCATCCACAGCTTCTCTGGGCAACCTGTTGCAATACCTGACCACCCTCATATTGAATAATTTCTTCCTTATATCTAATCTAAATCTATCATTTTTTAATTTAAAACTGTTCCGCTTTGTCCTATCACTACCTGCCTGTAGATTTTAGGAAATATCCTAGATATTTCTGGTGGCAGTGCAGCTATACAAAGCCAAATCTCTTCAGGATAACAAGCATGAGGCAGTGCCATAGGATTTTAAAGGTTTCCCTCCCTCTGTGCTTCCATCAGCTGAAGGCATAAGGATGCCTTCCTGACAGCTGAAGGCATCCCATTTCCCTCCCTTTGTTTCACTTAGTTCGTGTAGCAGTCACCACACTAAATGAAACAAGTAAACAAAAAAGCTTCTAATTTAGCTAAAGGCTGTGAAATGGAGAGCACAGCTGAGCAAAAACAAGATGTAGCTTCAGCTTTTGTAGCCTGTTCATTGACTTCTCATTCATGAATGACCTGTTCAACAGCTGGAGAACAATTATTTTAAATATTGACTTTTATGTGTTGCTACGTTAATTTGTTCCTATGCTCCCTCTTTAGACTGCCTGAGCCCTCCTTAGCATAAAGCAAACAGATCAGCCTAGTGATGCATCCTGTTGTAACAAAGGTGTCTAACACAGACAGGACAATATGCTCTTCGGTGTTACTGACTGTAGTGGAAAACTTGATCATTAAACTGTAGGCCTAGTTACATATGACTGTAGGTACGTGAGATGAATACCATTCTTGACATCTGGTGGCATCAGCGAGGGGCCCCAAAGTGCAAATGTATTTCTCCTTACCACACTGCCATTCCTTCATGACAGATTCTGCTTCCATTATTTTGATGATATAAAGGGTTTGAAGATGAAGAATACCCCTCTCACCTACAAAAAATTGATCGCAAGTTCTGTAATATTCCCACAGAAGCTGAAGGAGGCAGCTGGTGAAGCTCAAGAAAACTTGTGGTAGCATGGAAAAAGTGAAGACAGAATGACTGTTCAGTGTTTTCCATTGCAAGATACAGGGTGCCTTACACAAAGGGTAAGTGCAAAACCAACAAAATATAAAGCTGAGTTGTTGGAAATCACTCAGGAGGTTGTGCTTGATAAAAATGTTCTTGGTTCAAATGGAGGGGAACATGTTCAGAAGGAAAAACAAGTTGTAGGCAATCAAATGCAACAAGACCACTTCTGTCTAAGGAAGTCCTGAAACTGCAAATCACTGCCAGATTTTTTGGGGGGAACCACAAACCTCCTATGTTCTTATATGCTTATGCAGCAAATAAAGGTTCAAGTAAGCATCAGGTATTCTTCATTGTTGGATTCTGGATATCAGGCTGGATAGACCTGGTACATCCCTTCTTATCTCTAATCTAGCATAACAAAAAACGGTGCATTGAACACTCCAGCTACAGTGTCACCAGGAGGGAACAGATCAAAAAGGCCACCTGTGACAATAACCTCTGGAGTTGCATTTAATCCCAGCCCTGAATACAGAAAGATGTTTTCAGTCATCTTCTGCACTCCTCTCAACATTAGTTTCTGCTCCATCCATGCTTTCTTTCTTCATGCTTCTCCTATCTTGGTAGTCAGAATTTACAGCCATATTCATCAGAAGACAGAAAATAAATTTTCTTCTAGTTTCTCTTTGTCTAAGAATTTTTTTAAGCAGGGATGGAAGCCGAGGAACTAATTCTCTGTAATGTCTCCCTAAGCAGGTTGTGAGAAGCGTTTGGCACAGAAATAAAGTGATATCTGAGCATATTCTGCACTTCAATAGTTTCTTTCATCCTAGAAGCTCAAAGTTATGAAGCAACACACCTGTGAGTTTATCCCTGTCATTATTTCCCATTCTAAATATGGAAAATAGAAGTATTGTGAGGTTAAATAACCTGCCTATGGGTGGAAAGGAGCCTGTAACAGAGCTAAAAATAAAAGCCTTCTCTCTCTGCCCTGTATGTTTGTCCAAATTTCTCATCTCTTACAACTAATAAATTTAATATTGTCTCCCAAAGGAAAATCTTTTCACTACCTTTGTACTTCCCAGGTTAAGCATGAGATCCCAGAATGGGTTGTTGTTTGGCAACAAGTTTATTGGCATATAACTGCTATGCTGTATTGCACACCAGTAGATATCCACTATCCAGGGTATTGTACTCTTGAATGACTTCAGTAATTCAAATAGAACCTAGAATTCAAGCTTTTACAGGGGGAAGTAGAATGATTTTAAAAGGTTATCTAGAGCTTTATTTCTGTCAGACATCTCCAAATGCTGAACTCAAGGGGACATGCAACAAAAATCTACATAACCCAGTTGCGATTTCTTTTGCTTTGCAGTTTACCTAGAAACAATGCCAAGAGAAAAGAAGATAATGTACGTGCAAGCTGGATCCTGGCTAGTGTGAGATGCTAGTGCAAAGCTGTACTAGCAGCTAATATGGTACTCTTCATGGTACTCTGGGAGCAGTCTGACAGATCAGATTTCTTTTTTTGCCTTGGAGTTTTGATAGGGTAGATTTACATTTCCTCCCCTCCCCCTCTGTCTGGATCTGCAAAAGAGCCTTGTGGATTAGGATTTAACTGTGAAAAAGGCTAAATTGTCCATTATCTCATGTCATTTGGGCTGGGGTTCCTTCCTGGCCAGAGCTGTCCCTCTACTAACAAGCCAGTCCCCTTTCCCTCATCAGAATCTGAAAGGAGAGTGCAGAATTCCCACTTCAGTAACCCAGGTTTCTTTTTTTAAGTGTTTACAAACAAAAAGCCCCAGGAGAATGCAGCTTCACTGCTTGCATTCCAGAGTTTTCCACTAAAAATCTGTATATATAATAACATTTTCAAAAATACATTGAATTTACTTTACTAAGGCAGTAATATAGCAGGGAGCCAAATTGCTAGTGAGGAAATGTGCATTAAATGAATATTTCAATGTTATTAAAAATAATGTGCAGCATTTGAAAAATGCAGGCCTAATATGATTTTAGAAAACAAATGAGGAGCTCCAAGAAGTTTACTGTCTTTGAATGCCTCCAAGTAATGATTGTTGCTGACATTTCCATGCTTTGTTTTTAATTGCTGCAGCTAATAATGCTAATGAAGGAAGAATGACAATGGCTTAGTCATACCAGTGGCAACAGTGAAAAAGAGAGCACTGAGTTGGCAGCAGCCCTGCTGGACACCCATTCCCCCTTGTCTTTCCCTGACCAAGACCTGAATTGCTGTGAGGCTCACAGTTTTTCTTACTGACACAACCACAGGGAAGAAGGTGCAGAAGGGACCTTTGAGACTGACAAACCAACAAGAGAAGTAGATGGGGAAAACGAGCCTTGTCTGATTCTTGGAAATGGGTGCTGCAGTTCGGCTCTGGTGTGCCCAGTGTGAGAGCACTGCTTGGGACTGCAACGAGAAGGAGAGCAGCTTGCTCTTTAATCCTCAGTGCAGAATTAACCCAAAGCAGATTGTTCTCATTAGAGCTAGTGCTGACTTGTACTTTGATGTAGGGGGTCTGCTGCTGCATTTATTTAGTGTGTGGGTGATTAAAACCCCAAGGCTTGCTGACTCAGTCTTAGTTATGACCCTGATTTGATCATTGTATTGTTCCATTCTTAATCCTTCAGTGAGGTTAGAGCAGGTTAATCTTAGTGAAATGTTTGCTTAATTCTTCCCTCTCTCATTTGTTCTTTTAAAAAAATCTGCATAAAGAACAGAGAAATAGTTATTCTTTCAGCTTGTTCCAATTATTCTGAGAGCAAAGCTAATTCGGCTGAAGTACTTTAAGAGCAACTTGATTGTGTTTCTATGTCTGAGGCTCCATGCCAACAGAAGATTGCAACAGAAGGCACTTTCTCTGCTCCTGAGCAGTGCTGATGCATTCCTCTGGTTAAAATCTGGAACATGCTCCTGTCTGGCTCTTGGAGTTTGCTTGGCTTTTTCTCTTTTTCTCTGTCCACTCTTGCAGGCTTAGTGTTCCTGCCTCTTATGCTTCTCTTCCATGCAGCTGTTGCTCCCATGACCCATTAGCGAAGTAGAAGAAATGGAGTTGAGCATATTGATATTCAGCATATCCATCACGAGTACCAAAAAGTTTTTTTCTACTGATTCAGTCTCATTCGACCATTTGACAGGACTTAGTGCCCCTTTGTTGAGGCCTGATAGGTTTGTCCTTATGGTCCTCTGTGCTTGGCAGCAAGGCATCCTGCTCATACATGTGCATGGATGGTCCTGAAAACCAGAGATCTAGATTTCTTTCCCTTGTGATGCCTGTGAATATGGAGGTGGCTAAGAAGATGGCAGACACCCTCTGCTGTTCTTCACAAACCATTTCAGAAGCTGGGGAAGCATGCCAGGGGTGTGGGAGGGTTGCTTTGTAGTGACTGGTCTTAGTAGAGGATCACAGAATCATAGAATCACAGAATAGTCTAGGTTGGAAGAGACCTACAAGATCACCGAGTCCAAACTCTGACCTAACACTAACAAATCATCCCCTAAACCATATTCCTAAGCTCTACATCTAATCGTCTTTTAAAGACCTCCAGGGATGGTGACTCAACCACTTCCCTGGGCAGCCTATTCCAGTGACTAACAACCCTTTCAGTAAAGAAGTTTTTCCTAATATGCAACCTAAACCTCCCCTGGCGCAACTTTAACCCATTCCCCCTCGTCCTGTCACCAGGCACAGGGGAGAAAAGACCAATGGCCACCTCGCTACAGCCTCCTTTCAGGTACCTGTAGAGTGCAATAAGGTTGCCCCTGAGCCTCCTCTTCTCCAGGCTAAATAGTCCCAGATCCCTCAGCCGCTCCTCATAAGACTTGTTCTCCAGACCCTTCACCAGCTTCATAGCCCTTCTCTGGACTCGCTCAAGCACCTCCATGTCCTTCTTGTAGTGAGGGGCCCAAAACTGAACACAGTACTCGAGGTGCGGCCTCACCAGAGCCGAGTACAAGGGGACAATCACATCCCTGGACCTGCTGGCCACGCTGTTTCTTATGCAAGCCAGGATGCTGTTGGCCTTCTTGGCTGCCTGAGCACACTGCTGGCTTGTATTCAGCCGACTGTCAACCAAAACTCCCAGGTCCTTCTCTGACAGGCAGCTTTCCAACCACACATCTCCCAGCCTGTAGCTCTGTTTGGGGTTGTTGTGCCCCAGGTGCAGAACCCGGCACTTGGCCTTGTTGAACTTCATACCGTTGGCCTCAGCCCATCAGTCCAGCCTATCCAGATCCTCTTGCAGAGCCTTCCTACCCTTGAGCAGGTCGACACATGCACCTAACTTGGTGTTGTCTGCAAGCTTACTGAGGGTGCACTCGACCCCCTCATCCAGATCATCAATGAAGATGTTAAAGAGGACTGGCCCCAGTACCGAGCCCTGGGGGACTCCACTGGTGACTGGCCTCCAACTGGATTTGACTCCATTCACTAAGACTCTCTGGGCCCGGCCATCCAGCCAGCTCTTAACCCAATGAAGCGTATGCCAGTCCAAGCCATGGGCAGCCAGTTTCCTGAGGAGGATGCTGTGGGGAACGATGTCAAATGCCTTACTGAAGCCAAGGTAGACCACATCCACAGCCTTTCCCTCATCCACTAAGCATGTCACCTTGTCACAGAAGGAGATCAGGTTCGTCAAGCAGGATCTACCCTTCATAAACCCATGCTGACTAGGCCTGATTGCCTGATCTTTCACAGTTGACACATCTTTAACACACAGAAGGAGCACCAGCTGCCAAACTGCATGCAAGTTCAACCCCTACCTCATCCTTTACCAGGTATGGATACAGAGCAGGTGTTGGTGGGCAGCATGGTAAAGATTTTTTCTGCTGAACTAGCAGATATGTCCAGCAAATCTGGGGGAGGCAGTACACCGTGAGCAAGAGGGCTGTCTTCATCCCTCTCTGCTACAGATCCTGCTCCATAGCAGCATGCTAGGGTGAGAATCTGAAAAACTGGAAGAGTAGACTACAGGAGGAGAAACAGCTAGAGGATATGAAGTGACCTCAGACTAAAGACCTGCATGTGCAGGAAGCTGTACCAATGACTCTGGGATATATGTACCTCTTCTTGAAAGTTTTTCTATTTCACACTTTCTTGGTCTGCATGAGACAACACCATCAATGAAAGTAATGAGGAAGTTATGATTACCTATCTTCCTATGGAATATGCATATTAAATAGCATGGCATCCATAAAGGATACATTACACCCCAGAGGAGTGTGATAGAGCAATGCGTTGCCAAAAGGGAGAGAAAGGCAAGAAAAGAGATCTAAGTGGAAATAAAACATTCTGAAATCAAACCTGGTCAGGGGAATATCTGTACGGGGTGCTCTCAGTAGAAAGTAAGGCCACTTTATTTTTATGATACCTCAAGGCACCGAATCTAGTCTGAAAGTTGTTACAGTGTTGGGATGACTCTGCCACTGAGTTCCCTTTAACTTCTTTCTTTCTTTCTTTCTTTCTTTCTTTCTTTCTTTCTTTCTTTC
>CM021767.1:63638466-63669359 GCA_011076525.1 Nettapus auritus
TTCGTTCTTTCGTTCTTTCGTTCTTTCTTTTCAGGCTTCCAAAACTCACTGGCAGCAAGACCACATGGGCTGTGCTCATGTGGGCTACATTGTGCTGAGTGAGGTCTTGCTCCACTGAGGCTCTTCCAGGCAGCTGAGACAGCTCACTGGCAAGGAGAGGGGGCCTGGCAAAGGCATACTAGGAAAGTAATAAAGGCCTCAAAATGGGTAAGACAACTGCAAGAAAAGGTTCAAAGAAACATGATAATCTGTGGCCTCTGAACACCAGGGAGATCCCCTGGCAGTGAGCAGAAAACAGTATATTGGCCACAGCACCTTGCTTCCAGGAACACCCTCTTACAGCCCACAGGAGAGATCTTCCAAACATGCTCTGACTTCTGTGCCTGTTCATTGAGCCAAGTCACCAGTCCCTTCCTCACTTACTTATATTACATCCTAAAGCATTACAAAAGAATGGAAAAGATTTAAGCCCTTGGAAGAGAAGGCAGAATGGCATTAAAATGAATTTCATTTGGGGGGTGAGGAATCACCATCCTTTAGCTCTGTGAATAGAGAGCACAATAAGCTGAAGAATAAGAGGAAGCATACATGATTTGGGTTCATCACTAAGAAGACAAGACATATTTATGGCATATCCCTACTCCACATGCTTGTCCCAAACTCTTTTTACTCTTATGCCTTCCTCACCTCCACAGAACCACACAGACAACAGAGAGGGGCATCATCTGAGAGACCTCCAAACTGTGGTTTGATTTCAGCACTAAATCTTCCCTTGACAGCTCACAGTGGTGCTGCATTACCCATGGATTACAGGGTTTCAGCTGTTTTCTATATGCAGCAGAGTACACAAAAGAACCCCCACCAGTTCTAGTAGTGTTCTCAGTCAAATAAAAGCCCTTTAGCTTCCTGTTGCAAAACTCTCTCTAGGATTCATGTATATTTTATCAAAGTTACATGCAGTTCTGATACTTGCTTCTGAAGTGTTTTGGTATGAATCCCAACATGTACAGAAATGCTGCAGTGGCCTTTTTTAAAAAATCAAGGTTAGAGTAGAGAAAAAATGAAATGGCTTGCCTCCATAAAATGTATTAAGAACAAATTCTGCTCAACAGGCTTCTATTGACATAAATAAGCAGAAGAAACACAAACATACATCTTTATTAACTCATTTTGTTCCTTGTAATTGTACCCTGGGAACAGCGTGAACAAAGAGGAACTCCATGGTTTCACCTCTCATAAATGAAGGTCCTGCAATGATCTAAAGCTGTTTCTTGCCAGAAGTGCTTTTACAAGCCAACACAGAGGTCAACATAGAAGAGCTATACCCTCAGTGGTAGCCTACTACTGTGAAGATAGTTAACAGTCTGGAATAAGAAAAAATAGGAAATAAAAAGAAAAGAAAAAAGAGGTTGAGTTTTCCAATTTGGATATTTTATTATTTTTTGGTTTATGTGTCTTAAGATAAACTGTGAGGTAAAAACAATTACAATGATTTATTCAGAAGAAAGGAGTGTGTATGTTTTTAAGCTACATTTCATGACTCCTTTGTCTTCCAGGCATTTGGAAATTACAGATCAAGATGGATGGACAGAAAACGTGTTCTGGCTACAGTATAATAAGGCATTTAGGTTCAAGTCAGCAAGAGCCAGCATAGTGGAAGGGTGATTTAAAAAACAGAATTCATTTTGCATGTAATAAAGCTTTAGTACTTACAGCTGTCCTCTTCTTCAGTAATACATTTCACAACATAACAGGCATAGATGAAGCCCGCCAGCTGAAACAAAATGTAATAGTGTTAGATGTAAAACAAATAAATAGAAAAACATGAGTTGGTTTATAAAAAACAACAACAGAAACTACAGAAATAACAAACTTCTCCAGATTATATTTGATGAGGTAATGATCATTTTTTACAACAGTTAGTTAATTTGTTTGCCAACAAAACTTAATCATTTAACAGAACTCTGCTTTTGTAGCAGAATCTTGCCAACAAAACCTAAGACAAAGTCAGTTCACTTGTAAACCATCTTTATAATGATATTTTATCACTTGAAATTAGGGCTGTGGATCTGATGCTGAGATACATTCCTGTCTCTCCAATAGCACCCAAGCCTCAAGACATATCTTTCAATTTGAATAGGTCTGGATGTGTTTGCATCAGTATCTCATGCTGTAGGTGACAAATTCAAATCTTGTTACCTCCATTCCTCTCCCAGAACATGCCCAGAAGTGAATTATAAACAGAAATAACAATTTAAAGAAATTGAAAACTGGAGTGCTTCTTGAGTACCATGGCAGACTGCTTATTTTACACCATCACTTGAAAAAAAATTTAAAAAGGGAAAAAAATGGCCAGTATCACACATGTCATGAACTAAGTATCATATGAGACCTCTGCTAGTCCTTCCACCAAGCTCTGTTGGCCGAGAGGTAACAACCACACCAGAAGAAACAGAACAGCATAATGTGCTTTGTGTTGCACTCTTTACATGGCTTCCTGTACATATAGGTTTGTAAAGTTTTCTCTAATGATTGTCAACTAACTGTTTTCCATCCTTTAGCTTTTTGCTGAAGTTTGCATGGTAGGAAATCAAAGGAATTCAAGTTTCATCTCCTTGTAGTGAAAAGTGAGCCATGATGTTCAAATGTGTTATTCCTGTATAGATCACCTCACAGAGATTATTCATGAGCTCCAAATCCAACTGTAGAGTTTTGGGATTCATTATTTATTTGGATAATAAAAAGTATCTTACGACTCCAGCTAGGACACAGTGTGTGAGATAAAAAAACCACCACCAACAACAAAAAAAACACATAATCTGTGGTTGAGGGAGATTATGATCTTAATTTCAGACAAACTAATGAGTGGGTCATGCAGTGACATTTGGGAACCATGCATTATTATGAAGAGTGGTTAGTTCAAATGCATTTATTTATTTATTTATTTAACAAATCCAAAGCACTTCTACAATCACTTCAGTGTTCTGAGTTCCTATCACCATTAATTTTAGCTGTACACATGAAATTAAAACAAATTTCCTCTGTCTCTTAGTGGCTTCATATTGCAGGCAGTGACTGTGCTTAATTTACTCCAGCTTTTACACAGATCTTTCTGGTATTTCTGTCAATTTTCTCTACAGAAATCTCTCTGTACCTACATCTGTATATGTGAGATACAGGTAAAGAAAAAAAAAAAAAAAAGGAAAAAGAAAATCCAGGCCCAAGATTTTTGTGAAGAGATAGAGGCTTGATTAGGAGACCACACTGCAGCCAGTACAGATGTTGTCTACTAACTGCTTAAGCTCCTGTTGGGAGCCCAGAAGTGCCATTACAACAGAACTAAATCATTAATTTTGTCATTTATTATAAATATGCCTTATAGTGCTGCTGCGAAGATTTTACACCAGGGAGAGATGACATATTCACTGCTGGACACAAAGAACACAGTGTACCAAGAACGGTGGTGTTCAGCTAATATCAGCATTTCATCCTGCTTTATCGGGTTGCTCTTTCCTTTGGTCTCTTGGCTTCAAGACAGAGGACTAATTTACTCCACTGACTTATGCCCTACATAACCCACCGACTTCAATGACATTACATGAGGTTTAATCCAGCAAAGAATTAGGCCCAGCAAGGTTATTGATTAATGATTCCATTCTTGGATGTGAACCTTGGCTTAATATTTTCTCTGTTCTCTTTTTACAGACCATCACATCCAAGAGAGCTGAGCAGTTGCATCTCTAGTTGGCAACCGCAGTGGTAAAGCATTTCTTGTAATATGGTTAAATACTATCTGTGAAAACACCACAAGCTAACATGTTATTAACTAAATTTTTCTCACAAAGCACAGCAAACAAACTGTATCACAATCTGTTCTTACAGCTAATCTTTTAACTGTATTCAGTTGCATCCTTTAAATGTCTGGGGAACTCTTTTGATACGTAAGTAAATCCTACCGCATTTCATCACATGAGTTTGCTGATTAAAAGAGTGATTTATAGCTAAAAAAAATTTGTTTTAAATACAAATGGTAGTTTTTTTCCCTTCAAATAGTGAGTTTTAACATAAACCTCATCTTCTCTCACATCTATCCAATCCTCTGCTTGGTACACATAATTTTACTTAATTTGAACATCACATTATTTCCTCCCTCCCTCCCTCCCTCCCTCCCTCCCTCCCTTCCTTCCTTCCTTCCTTCCTTCCTTCCTTCCTTCCTTCCTTCCTTCTTCCTTCCCTTTCTTTCTTTCTCCTATACCAAGTCATTCAAGATTTATCATCTAATTGCATCAACAACAGAAGGCACTCACTGGAAGCTGGGGTTCAAAACTGAAAGTGGTGATTTTTACTTTTAGCATGCTCAATGGCCTGAGCCTGTGGTGACTAGAGAGATCTCTGGAATTGGGATATGCTTCTTGCCCAGTAGACTCAAGCTTCATGTGAGAAGGGTAAAGCTTACCTGGGCACATAGCAGAGCTTTCCTGGGGACCTGTCAGCTAAAATTATTAAAGAATTCTCACACCAAATAAAGGCTTGCATGAAATTTCCCACCATTTTTAGAGTCAAGGTGCATTTATTTGACCTTTTTTTCTCTAATAATAACACACCACAACCCATCTATATACAGCACAATATATGTCAAGTAAATTTCAAACAAAACTCTCACTGAACATACTCTCTGGAGAAGATGAGGAAAGGGAAAACAAACAAACAAACAAAAAACAAATGATAGAGGTTAGTCACATTAATTAATATATTCCTGGAAGGCCTTCAAACAGAACAAAGCTGAGTGTAGTATAAGAATTACACAAAAAAATCTTCCTCATTCAGTATCTTAGGATTTTTGCTTTATGTGAGAAGGATGGGGATGAGGGGATGAGTCCTTTGAGTCCTTAGAAATAAAGAAGAGAAGGAGCTTGTTTCTCTGAGAAAATCCATTTAAAAGTAGTAAGGTTATCTTGGAAAATCTTTTTTTTTTTTTTTTTTTTTTTTTTTTAATGCTCTCTTCGTTTATTTTTTAACAAATATTGTATTAACCAGACTTTCTTTTCTGACCTGTCTGGATTAGGTGTCTACATCTGTTTCATACACATTTTAACACTGTGGTGTGGACTCCCAGAGAAGGAACTGTTAGCACTGCTGTTCATTTATACCTGTAGTGATTTGTGAATGCATGTTAATCTAATTTCCTGCAACTTGAAAATAGTTTGTTCTTTACTACTCTCCCCAATATATTCATATGAGGGTATAATTAAACACTGTTCTTTCTGAAAGTTACACACTGCCCATCCCAGCATTATCTCCCCGGGTGTTACTTTGATGGGACTTAATGACTGTCTTAAATACAGGGGCGACTACACAATGGACTCAAACACTTTTAAAAATATATATATATATTTTCCTTCTATAAACACCTTGATAAAACCAACATTCCTTCTACCAAGGAAAAATCAAGACAAGCAACAGTCTAAAAAATGCCAGCAGTATAATAATGCTACTAAAGAGATGGCAATGAGATTAATTATGGAATTGAGATAATACATCTTATTCCCTTGTTACAGTCAGATAAGACAAACAAAAAAACTGACTGAATATTTCCTACTCAAGTCAGCAGTGTCCTGTTACACTGCTAGACTCTTATCAGATCCTGAAATTTTTGTGAGTATACTTCCAGACTTGCTCCAAATGTAAAGTTCTGTGATCAAACTTAATCAGAATCAGTATTGATCAAAATCCTGTCTTGCTATTTTTTTCTCAGTTCTTTTATGGAGATTAATGTTTTCATACACTGTAAATAGCATCAGATTTGGGAAAAAACTATTATACGAGAACCTATCATTCCTGGTCAAGGCCCCCCATTCCCTCTTTTAAAGCAATATCTAGGTAGATACTTATCAGGAGTTATCTTTATTAAACTGGACACCTGAAAAAAAAAAGAATGTCAGGAAGGAAAAAACAAAAATTAAAAGCAGGTAAGATCTGAGTGAGATAAGGTCATAAGTAGAAAGCTGAAGATGAAGACAAATGTCTAAAGGGTTATGGAAATAGCCCATGGACTTAGCTTCACTGTATGTGAGTGTTTTATGTTCTATAAAAAAAAACACCAAAAAGATTTTGGTGAAGCAGAGTATCTGTAGGCAGAGTATCGGTAGAACTAAGTCAGTGCCATGGTAGTTCTGACACTGCTCCCTGCAAAAACCTTTTCAAGCATGATTTCACTGCCTGCAACATTGGTGAGTGAGTATCAATGCTAGAGTTTAATATAATACTTAAGCTATGTACCCTGGGAACTGCTCAGCTGAGGTACAGTTTTACTTATTCTTACATTTACCATTTCTGGAACTCTGTCATTTCTCAAAGTTTAACTGTCTTTCGTCATAAGAGGAGCATTGGAGAACTGTTGATACTAGACCAGATTCCTGATGGGGAATGTAGGCTATGTGGCCTTGATGTCATTATTCCACAGAATTAACAGTCTATATATTTTGTGAAAAGCATCATTCCTTGATAAGGACAAGCACCTTTCTTCTGTGCAAAAAATAATTATTGAAAAAAGACTAATTACTATGCCCACCATGATATTTAGTGGACAATCAGAAAATTACATAAAAATAAATAAATACAAAGCCGTAATTTCTTAACCTATGTAACTGTCAAATAGTTTTTATTTCCTTTCGTAGTCTGAAAGGTGTCCAAGATTTTTTTTCAACATGCACAATAAAATAGGAATCATAAATACAGATAAATCTAGACACACTGGAAAACAGAAGTGTGATAGAAACACATTTATTTCAACCAAAGCATTGTAATCTTTGTTATATCAGCTGTCTAGGTGGTGCTTAGCATAAAGCCTTTATTTATTTCTCAGTGGACTATTCAATTTTCTGGAGATTTCCTTTTTGTATAGGTATTTGAAGATCATCATGAAGACCTGCTAGAATGTTTTTGTTTGAAATGCTGCTGGGCGCTTGAGAGCGGTTCTGTCATGTTCAGGGTAACTGGTCCCCCAGCATCTTCCCTGGCAAGCTTTTTCACCTGATGAATGGAAGAGACCACAGGGGCACTGAAAATCACAGTACTGTGGCTTGTCAGATAAGAGCTGTGAAAACCTTTAACAACAGAGGAAAGCAGGACATACTTACCTGTTTTGAAGCTGTATTACAGACACTCAGCTTGACCCAAATTTTCTGAAAGTTTAGCAAGCCTTTTCTGCAAATATGACCTAAAACTTTCTGGAAATCTTACCACTTCCATAGGTATTTCAGTCTGATTTATGCTTCTGATAACCACATGATATTTGGCACATTTTCACGATTTCTACTCACATCTAAAGAGAAGGATGTACTTTTTCCTACTTCAGACATCAAACACAACCCAAAATGTAGGGGCTACCATCCTGTATGAAATGGAAGTAGGAGTCCTTTATTGCCAACCTCTAGGTTAACTGAATGGCAGGGCATCCTATAGATTTGGCTCAGCGTTGAACCCTGCATCCCTGGTCCCACAGGTGAAATGCTCCACCTGGGACTTTGCTAGACTCCCACAGGAAGCTGAAGCAGGCATATTGCAAGGGGCAGAAGGGAGGCCATGGCAGGCTGACCTGTGTGAATCCCCACATCACCACTTCAAGCAGTGGTAGGGCTGGGAAGCCAGGATCAAATTCTCCACCAGCCTTATTCAGGAGATGCTGGCTGATGTTCTAGTGCACAGTGCCCTGTTAAGGCTGAGGCATTAATGCTGAAAGAAAAAACAAACAAACAAAACAAACAAACAAACAAAACTGTTAAAAACTAGCAAACCTTTTTCTTTTATTTTCTGCTATTGTGGAACTTTCTCCACTGTACCTTTCCTCACTTTATTAGGGTTAAAGGATATTTTTGGTTACATGTATTTGTAAAATCTATCCAAACTGAGGTTGTGGGAAGTCCTGAAATCAGAAAAATCTCTTTCTGTTTCCTCTCATACTATAGCTCTGCAACCCAACCTGTTACTATTAGAACAGAGCTCTGATTGTAAAGGGGTCAACAGTTTGCAGTGACTGCTGTTTGCATCAAAGGGATTTAGCCACTAGAGCTGGGTAAAATTGGGAAAAATCATCCCATTTATTTTTAAAACAAGGCCAGCTGCCTCTATCCACTCAGCAACAGCAAAACAACAAAACAAGGAATGAAACTGAAACAAAATACTGAAGTAAAAGTCTTTAAAATCCGTATCACCCTTGCTATTCTGTAATTAATAGAAATAGATTATTAAAGCAAGAGTCTATATGTGTCTGTATATGGCCTTTGCTCTGAAGGTTTTATAGCAAGAAAACTTTTATGGGAAAAATCTTTGGACCTTTTTCTCCTCTTGTCTTGTGGGAATTCTCTGCAATGGTTTAATCATCTGGCTTTGGTATCTGACTGCCTTTGGCAGCAGTAGCTTTTCTTATCATTATGTCTAACTGTGTGTCACCTTTTCCAGACAGCCATAGGATTAAGATAAGAAAAATTGGTTCTTTATGCTGCAGAGCTAACCAAGCCACAGATTGCTCACAGCCCACCGAATGAATGCCTAGCATTTTAAACTGAACTGCATTAGATGAAATAGTCAATTATCAATGCTACTCACTCTTTTGAGGGGCAGTAGGAAAAATATATGCATGTCTGAAATTTGTACAGATTGCATAGGGGGAAATATTTTGATGGTATAAGATAACTGAATTCCTGATAAACGAACACATATGAGTGCTTCTGTTCAGTGAAAACCCACCCCCCCATGTAGAGTCACGCATATTGCAAATTAACTTTGATGGTGTGACTGTAAACACAAGGCCCTCAGATCTGGGAAACAGAAGTGTTCAGGGGAGAGCAAGCAAAGGAAGAGAAGGGAGTAATATGTTGTTATGACTGCCAGTTTCTCAAGATTGTGGCCCACCATGAGGACTGTGTAGAGTAAAAGTTCACTAAGGTAGCACAGGTGGTTTGCTCTTGTCCAAAGTCATATGTTAGACTAATTTCAAGCAATGCTATAACATAAATGGCAAAAGCCAGAACATTTCATCAGAGGTGAGAGAGACTTTCCAATAAAGGCTGACTATTTTCCCATGGTGCTATTTATTTTTCCCTGTGATAATCTGTTGTTTATTTGAAGGCATTGATGGCAGTTGAGAATCAGGAAGCTTCATGGGTACACAACATCAGCTGTTGAAACCTGGCTTCATGGTGGTGGTCACAGTTTAACAACCTAATGATGCTTTGATCAAAGTGCTTCTGTGATGGCCAGTGTCAACAGTGTTGACAAGGAAGATTGTTGTATACCGTGCAAAATGCACAGCTCAGCTGAAGAAACTTTTCAGAAGCAGTCAAGTCCATTATTTTAACTTACAAAAAGAAAACCAAATATTGCATACATTGAAAAAGCTCTAGACGAATAGGACCTTAAGTGCTAAAACCTAATCAGTGATTGATTGTTAAAACACAGTAACAGTCATTCACAAGCCAAGTGGGAGCTGTGGACTAACAGCAGAGGAATAAACTGATCTCTTTGGCAGTGCCATCAGCAACAGAACAGCCAGGAAAGCGGCTAAGACGGGGGAGGCTTTGCCTGACTATCTGTGCCTGTGCACAGAGTGGGAAGGCGGGATATCCTCCCTGTCTGGCAATGTACATAAGAAGAGGAAAGAATGAACTTATCTTAACCAAATAGCTCCGTCAAGCCTCATGCTCTGGTGTAAGGTAATAGAGGTATCTCAGTGAAAGTACAAAAACCAGTTTACACGGTGTGGCAATGGCAACACATCATTGCATCTCCCTAGGATCTATACATCTAGCAAATGCATTGCTTAGCACAAACATTTGCTCTGGGTGCACAATATAAGAGCATTAAGTGTCAGGGGGGTTTCAAGGTCAATAAAACCTCTTCCTGTGGCATCTAATGTATAAAGTAACTGAACTCAGCTCATGTTTCAGTGCTATTTTTCCTCACAGCATCAGGCTACTGTAGGCTTTTTCCACCTTTGTAGTCTATAATAAAAGATATGTTTCAGTGCTACTTTCTCCATTCAGCAAAATCAGTTAAGCGGGTCTCAAAAAGCAAATGCCAAAGTGCTTTATGAAACCTTTCCTGCCAAAGGAGAACCACTGGAGAGTTTAGAGGAATATCATACCATGCAGCCTAGACTGGTACAAAAAGATTTGACCCTCCATAGCCTCCAAACAGGAGGACAATTTTAATTCCATGACCAAAGACACCTTTTCCCTGACAGTCCTTCTGGTAAAGGGCAGGGGATCACTTCCTTGTTTATTCAGCATGAAAAATAGTGATCTCCTTGGCCTGAATGGAAATAGTTTGATGGCAAAGGTCCCATTCACAGCTTGGGGTGGAAGAAGACATATGAATAAATTTTGCAGTATGTGTGACCGAAAAAACTTAAGCCAAAGATTCCAGTAACATCATATCACGTTAAGCATTTTGGAGGAATGATGAATTATAAAAAGAGAACATTCTCGGAAAGGCCGTGTCCTTAGAGTCTGTGCCTCATTGTTAAGTGGATGAGTTATATCTGACAGTTTATGAACCTTGTTAATATAATGTAGTACCTGGGAGTGTGCCAGCCACAGTGATCAAGGAAGTCTAAATTAGACCTCTGCCATTGGCAGACATCAGATGCCTGTTTAAAACTAAATGTTTCATCTGAACCAGCCACTTCCCTCATTATCCTCTAAAGCAGTGATCTTCAGCTTGAAGCTCTGAAGCTCTATATGGCTCTCAGTAGCCAGCATACATCTCTTCCTCAGGTCTCAGTAAGACGTTTCTTAACATGCTGATGTGAAGCTGCTCTGGCAGGAAGAGCACAAGTGACAGCAGTAATTTAACATGTTAATCTCTCATGAAAAATGTGAGTTTTGTGTTTATTTGTGTTTTTATACTTGTAAGCATAAAGGCCTCAGTTCAGTCACCTCTTCCAAAACTGGGTTGCTCTGGGCCAGGGTGACCTTTGGAAACCCATCCAGCAGCAGATTGGGATGTCTAGGCCCCTGAAAGAGTGCATAAGGAAAGGTGAAGGGAAGCTTCTGAACCAACAGAGAAGGACAATTACGATCCAATCTCCACACTGGCAGTGGACTACATGAAGTGAGGGAAAAGGCCACAGCTTTTTCCTTCTGCTGTGGCAGCAACACACAGAGAAGCCACCATACTGCTACAGCAGCTGTGCTCCTTCTTTGTGCCTGAAAATGCTCTATCTTTCTCCTTGCCTCTGGAAGCTCCCTCCTCTGTGATACAGAGCCGCAGTACTTCCTAATACAAACTTTGAAACAGTGTATCAAACTGTTTTTTTTTTTTTTTTTTTAGTTTCATTTACAAAATCTGTAAAATGGACATGGTAAAGCCACTTTTACCAGGGCACTGAAATGTTTCATTCATCTTTATGACTTTTGCTTTGAGATTTTGGATGGCAAATATTAAAAGTATTAGCTCTCTATATGCTATTCTACACTGTTATTAACCAATTATTGTAGTTCTCTGCAGAGAATAACAGCAATGTCTTCATGGTTTATATTTACTATTGTTTATATTTATTTTTTAATAGTACATTTAATTAATTTGCTTATATTTTCATTTTTTGTAGTTCTCAGATTAAAGTCTGTCAGAGAATAGATTCTTACTGGATAGAGATTTTGTGTTACTGGCTTGAACAGATGTACCACGTCTTTGAAAAATGAAAGACAATATTATAACCTGCTGAGGGTCAGGGAAGAAATGAATCTTAGATGTTTGGTGCTCCTACATCAACAGTCCAATGCCAAAATTGAGAAGTATGACCTTATTTCATCTGGTTCTATTGCCTTAGCAGAATAAAGGGAAGGGAGGATAATTTAATTGGCAAGACATAAGAGAATTCAATATGACACTGCAGCTCACACAACCATCTTTGAAGACAGCCAAGCTGTGCAGCTGCATAGCAACACTGAACACGGTGTAAAACCAAACCATGTCACATTTCGTGAGATTTTTTTTTTTTTTTTTTCTGGTTTCTTATATACCCACAGAATGTGGACAAAACTCTATTAATATCTTTAAAAGTTAATGAAAGAGGTATGACTATTTTAGAGAAAGTGTGCATAGCAACTGAACTACACCCCTTAGAATGAACAAAAATCCAACTGTTGCAGTTCAGTCCTAATCATGTCTCCAGTCTAAGAGCTTTCATCTTGAATGTTGTTTATGATTCAGCTCATTTTCAAATACCCAGATAAGTGATGCTGGTTAGCAGCAAACAAAGATGTACCTACTAGGAAGCATCTGGAGAATGTCCCAAAAGAAGAAGAAAAATTGTAATGCAGGATAGTGCACTGGAGAACTGCTTGGGGGAAATGAAACAGTACCTGAAGACATGAAGTGTGTTGTCAGAGAGGCAGGAAGGGTTGTCAGTGGAAAAAGAAAAAGAGACAGACAACTCAGACATGCTGAGTTGTCCTTCATATTTCACTGGTGCCCTAATCATAGAGTGTATCATCTAATGTGAGTAAGACAATGCTGTCAATTGAGAGATATGTCCATGCTATCTAACAGATGTTGAATACATCTGTTACATACCTGGACACCTTCAGTCATCTACTGACATGCAAGAAAATCTGCAGTTTGGTCCTGTTTCTATACTGCAGTGTGTAGATTTTTATTTTAGTAAATAAAAATTTAGCTTCATTAAAAATCATGGATCAGGAGGTTAAGATAGTTATTTTGAATGATTATCAAATTATCAAGTAAATAACTAGGGATTTAGAACATTACTGAAGTAGGATATTTATTTATGAAACCATCCTACATTACAGTATAGACAAAATTAGGTGCCTTCACCAACTGGTTACACTCTCAGCATCCTCACCATTCCTTGCACCACTGTGTGTGTCACATCTGCAGCACAATGGAACATTCCTTTCTGTATAATTTGTACAGTTATCAAATAAATAGTAAAAAACAAACAAGCAAACAAACAAAACAAAACAAAACAACAAAACAACCAACTCTAATAATCTAAAATGCAATATATTCAATAAAGTATTCTTAAAAACCTTGGCAGTACCAGATAAACCTGGAAATCTCTCTCTGTTAAGAGGAATGGAGACAGAATCTGACAAGCAGCTGATGAAGTTTCATGGAAAAAAACTCATTTTGAGATAGTGAACAGTCCTTTCCTGCTGCCTTCCACAGTAGCAGGGTGCCAGCGATGACAATTGAACCAAATATATGTACGTCCTGTTGTTATGAAGCACTGTAAAAAGTGGTTACTCCTGTAGGCCACATATCTGCAGAAAAATAGCGATCTGTTTTACCAAATTCTGCTCTGTGATTTAGAAAGTTTAACAGAAAGTTTAGAAAGTTCTTTAGAAAGTTTAGCAAGTTCATCAATATTTATACCTACACAAGAGAAAAAAAATTAAGCAGAGGGGGCAAATATTGTTTATAATGTAAACCTGACTTAGAAGCCCCATTTTAAATTGACCAAGGGATTTTAGAGTTCACTGATGATCTTTAGACAGAGAAGTATGTGAATTACTTTTGACAGTGGGATTTATGATCTTTTGACAAATTTTAACTTTTACAAACATTACCTATGTATTGTAGTTCAGACTAGTCATCTATTTTAGCCTACTTGATATCAGTAAACGCAAAATGATAGTTGTATTTTATCCACAGGAACCTAAGAATCTTTCAATTAAATGATAACATCTTGATAATCCCTAATAATCAGGTGAATAGGTCTTGGAAATCTTCACTACAGAGGTAAACAATAGTTTCTTAATAGCTCCATCTTGATAACAATTTATTACTTTCTTAAATGTCATGCACGTCACTGGGAGGGTTATTGTAGTTCATACATTAATATGTTTGACTTTTTAAAATACTTTTAAAATAAAACCTTATCTTTGTGAAAATTCTTATTACAAACTATAATTTCATAAATTCATAGATTTGCCTTTTTTTTTTTCTTCTCAAGTTTAGTGCAGTAAAATACTATCTTTTGAATTCTCAAGAAGATACGTAGTTCTTGAAAACACATAACAGTATTAGCATGCAATAAAATGCGAATCTTAAATAAAACAGGTCTGCAGCATGAACATGGAAATGTATAATGTGCAACAAATTAGGTATGCAGGACCAGTGGATGGCCATAGACACTGTGGAATAAATTTATGGTTATAGAAAATAGAAGAAAAACAAATAGAGTCTGAAAAAAACATTTTATGCCAAGACAAATGAAAAAAGCATCCAAACATGAACAGGGACTGGGGTGACAGCAGGCCTTATTAGAAATAAAATGTACCTTTTGCAACATTTGACATATGACTGTGCTACCCAGATAAAACAGATTCTTTGTTTAAATGTCTACAAAGGAGAGTTGACATAGGTCCAATAAAATTTTCTGTGTTTGCCAAAAAAACCTCAAGCAGATAAGATACATTAATAATACTGAATAAATAGGTTAAAATTAAAGTTGAAAATGCCAACAGTCTTCAAACCTGGAAATCATTAGAACAAAACCATCCCATTTTCCAAGGTGTTACACATGTATCTAAGTGACCGGTTTGAGTAAGCTGCTGTCATCCTGTGATCTTGGTCCCTTAACTTAAATGACTGTGTATCTGGATGAAAGAAACATTGTTCCTGCTTAGCTTGTGTGCCTGATTTTTCTATATGTGGAAACTAGGATATCAGAAAAGGTGAGATTACTGTGTACTAGGTTCTGAGCTCAGTTAGGGCATATGAGAGCAGAAATCTTTCTTTCACAGCAGTCACAGATTTCATTAATGATTTCAGAGGCTTTTTTCTTTTCATACATGTTTTCAGGCTCTTCTGCAATGAAAACAGCAAATTTACAGGGGCAGGTGGCTGTTTTTGTGTCCAGAAAGACTGGATGTTCACAAGTTTCTCATGAAAAGTCTCCAAAATTGCCACGAAAGGCATAATTCCATGCAAAGGTTTTAGACTTCTTGTTTAATATGTGCCTGCTTAGCAGGTGCTTTCCTATGAATTTCACTCTGATCTTCAGGATGCAGCAATCTAACCATGAAGGAAGACCGTACATAATTGGGCAGCCAAAAAATGT
This sequence comes from Nettapus auritus, assembly GCA_011076525.1. Taxonomy (NCBI): domain Eukaryota; kingdom Metazoa; phylum Chordata; class Aves; order Anseriformes; family Anatidae; genus Nettapus; species Nettapus auritus. The sequence continues at coordinate 63,653,555 of CM021767.1, forward strand.
GAAGTCCTAATGGTATTCAGCTATGTTAACTGGATGATCTGTGAAGATATCTATTTTATCTGGAGGATGGTATTTAGCACAAAGCCTTCGTTGGGATCTTTGTGTTCCTCATCTTGATCATTTAGTCATGTCATCTTGTTCAACTTCAACATAGAAAATCTGGATGATGATTCCCCATCTATCTTCTGATTTGACTTTGACAGAGTCTTCCTAATAGTCTCCTGTGTTCGGAGACAACCTTCCAGATTATTCTTAACCTTCTTTTTAGGTTATTACTTTTCTGTACCAAACATGAAGTTGATGATGATGGCATATTTTTGTTTTAATTCTCATATTGATTTATTTGGATGTCTTATTGAGCCCACTAATTAGTGCAATTGTCTTAATAGTCCTTGCTGCTACAGGCATGTACCATCTTTCAATACTGAGGTTCTTCCCTGATAAAAATATTTTTAAAATGAGCTTAGGGTCAACAGTTGCAGGTTTCACATGACCTCTTATGTATGTTTACCTTATCTATGACTTCATGCTGATCTTGTTTCTTACAGATGTTATTATGGGGAGTATCTATATTCTAATGTAATGTCTGTTGTCTTCCATTGGTCATCTACTCTGTTTTCTGTTAGTAAACAGGAAAAAATCAAGTCAAGGTATTTCTATTAACCATGTATCAGTTGAATTGCTATGCAATTTCCATCAATTTTTTTTTTTTTTTTTTTTTTTTTTTTTCCAGTCAACCACTATGTCACATATGGAAATATGTAACCTAGTCACAACTGTAGTGTAATGTTGAATTAGTAGCAGCAGCATTTTTTGCTAATGTTAACATAACATGTTGAGTATACTGACATTGATATGCATATTAACTTTGTTTTCCAGTTACGTCATCTTTGTCATGAATTATACACTTTTCCAAAAGCAGCAAGGTAATATGAAGTCAATCCCTGTGTTTCATAAGGGATTAATGAAATAACAATATACAGATTTTTATTTTTATTTTATTTTTATTTTTAAGAATTAAAAATTCTTGATAGCTGCTTCATTCTTTGTGACACAGTGGACTGGCTATGATAGAAAAGTCAGACCTCGGTTTTGACCTCAAATTTCACTTGCTCAGCAGCTTCTGGAAATTTTCATCTTCAGAATCGTGAAGATAATTGATGACCATTACGGTTCTCTTCCTTTTTCCTTTGAATGTGAAAACAAACACTCTCTGTACTTCTCTCAGAATTATATCCCCTTCATCTGCTAATTTGAAGCTCTGGTAGTAAGTCCAGAACACTCTTTCCCTCTGTGGTCACACGCAATCCTTCTGGTGTCTACATGCCTGATCTCTCAAAGGTGCATCTGAGATCACAGAACCCAAGACACTGAGCATGGTACCAGCCACACAGCCAGTCATTCACCTGATCCTTTCTTCTCCTTCTTCTTGGGTCCCAACCAGAAGGATAGAGGAGAACACTATTTGCACTCATGATCTTTTCATCATATTTATGAGGGATATAAACAGTCCCTTTAGATATTTTGGAGTCTTCTCATTGCAGCCTCATTTGACTCTACAAGAAAGAGTTGGAATTGGCAGTAGTGATCTGGCTTTACCAGCCTTGGTAGCCTCTTTGTGATATCATGAATGCAGCCCCCCAACAGGCAGCAAAACACTTGAGAGAGATTGTCTAGGTGGTAAGTGGGCACTTCAGTGTCTCTCACTAAGGAATCTCCAATTACAAACATATTTCATGCTCTTGTTTTTTTTTTTTTTTTTTTTTTTTTTTTTTTTTTTTTGTGATGCTGCTTCTAATATAGGTGGTTGGTTGGTCCAAATTTTTACAGTTGACCTTTCCTCGGTCTTGAACATTACTTATGCACTCCCTGTTTTCCACACTGAGGGCACTGTATCTGTTGCATAGAAGCACTTCAGGGGCAAGGGAGAGACTCTTCCTTTGGCTCCAAGCAGAGACAAGGGTCCAGTCTCCCTTCTTTTATGAGTCAGCCAAGCCCATCAGCTCAGGGTTGGAAGCTGGTCTGCTTTCCCGTTGCCAGGACTTAAGGCAGGGCTGTCTCTCAGACCATGTCAGTGCACAATACCATGCACCAATCCCTTGCTTGGGTTCCTGGATACTACGCTGTGTGGTGAGCTCCTCTTGCAACATGGTGACTTGATCAAAAAGTTCATCCATCTGGGCACACTTGCACCCACAACATCCACCTCTGCCTTCAGGCCCTACGGGAATTCCAGATTCTGGAGTTCTTTGCAACTGAGTGTCTGGGCAGCTTGTCCAGTCCTTGGGAGGTCTGTTTGGGTGTGTATGCATCTACCTGAGGAGGTTGTGGTCTTTCCATCTGGGTTCCAACCCCAGCCTGATGGTTTTGGTAGGTGGACACCATTTTTGTATGCTTCTTGTATGTCCCAGAATATAAGAAAATGTCCTGCCTTCTGGTCTTCCATATAAACTCAGAGCTAGATAATTATTTCAGATGACTGAAGTCTGGTAATTTGAAGTGAATCCTTCTCTAGAAGGAAGTAAGAAGGCTGAGAAGACTCATGAGAATGATTTGAAGTCTGGAGATTGTAAGTAGCTCACAAAATAGGGAGGAGATTAAGCAGGTTATCTAAACAAAGGAGGTTTAACTTCATTTTAAACCATTAGAATAGGGAGCAAAATGTTGCTAATGACAGGAGTTAATCAGATAAATGTATTGTAAAGCTCTGGGCTAGAATCTAAAATGTAGACAATGAAAAGAATTAAGGGTAAATTTTAATATGGATTTTGGTGAACTTCCATTGTGCTATACTTTAAAATCAAGATTACAATGCATTTTAAAATTTATTTCAGATAGGAATTAATTCAGGGAACCTCTATGGCCAATGTTGTATAGGAAGTTAAACTAGGTAATTAGAGTTTTCTTATGGCTTCTGATTTGTGACTCTAATATGTTGCATACAATGTTGATATGCAACATTTTTAGTACATAGTAGTATTTGTCAAATAAATTAATTCCACAAATACAGAAAATAAGCACTTTGCTTTAGAGGAAGAATCACAGAGAAACTTCTACTGATAGCAGAGTATTTGCAATTAGTATCTAGCTAACTCAGGTACAGAAGAGTACAATTACACTCAACACTATTATTATTTCTTTAACTATTTTTTTCATGAGTAAATTACCTTCAAGTTGCACATTCAGTATTAAGTAGTCTTGTACATATTACACCATTATTACTACACCTTATTCAATAGACATGTAATTTGCATTCCTGTTTATAAAAGTGCTGAATTAAATCCAGAGAATCCCAAGAGAGAAGCAACCAGCTTACTTCAGATTTCAGTTTAGTATTTAATAAGGAAATATGAGGAAAGAAGGCACACCTCAAAAGCTTCAACTCATGTCATGAACTACATCTGAATTTCTGGAAAAGAAGAAAATATCTTAAAATACAACTTTGAAACAAAACACAAAGGATTTAAAGAGTGTAAAGAGTGCTTGGAAATAGGGTAAAGGCAAGAAAAGAGAACTCATCTCCCTGACTCTTTCTTTCACTTCTTCCTTTTCTTTTAATTTTTTTTTTTTTTTTTTTTTTTTTTTTTTCCTTTAAGGAGCGTAATATTTCTGACTCCTTTATCCAGCAGAGGATTGTGAATTTGTATGAAATGTGCAGAGGGACAAAATTTCAAAATAAATGTTGTACCACTGGCAGTAGGTTGCCTGAGACAAACACAGCTCATCTCCACAGATCACGATCTCCACACAGCCACAATGCCGGATGCTCACTTTTATGAAATGTTCAGGTGCAGGCACTGAAGGTTGTGAGTACACTGAGGCTGCACACCATGGGCGGGGAGCTCCCTTATGAGCATGTAGCCTTCATGAAATGTATTAAAAGAAGTGAACTGTAGAGATAGCAATGACAGGAAGTTGTACAGTGACATAAATCAAGGGTCTTATGGAATAGGGTGACACTAATGAGGCACAGGCACCGTGCTGCCTAAAGAACTAGAAATATTTTATCTTCATAAAACAGAGTACATTCATGGGACCTGAGTAATTAATGATACAGGGAGAGATAAACTGGTTATGTCTACTTCATTGTCAAATAGGAAAGGGCCAAGAGCCAGTTCCTGGCCTCAAGGCCAAATCATGTAGACTTAGCACATCTCCAACTCCAGCACAGGGGCTGTGTGCAGGCTGTGTAGCATTTAACTGAGTCTCCTATGGGTCCTGTGCTGTGGGATTTACTGCTTACAGCTCTGAGGCATCTTCTCTGTTTGCTTTTTTTCAGTTCACAGTGTCTGAAACAATGAGGGCTGTGTCACAGACCATCGGAGTGAGGTTTTCTCTTCCAGTATACTGTTGCTCTACCATAAAATGGCTATGTCATATCATACCTATCTAAGTTTTTCCTCATACTGAAAGTGGCAAGGTGGAGGAGAGACAGCAGAAAACATTCTTATTTGATATTAACATCTGTGTTGAGATATTCTTTTGATTTCATCTTTACTTTAACTCTGTAAACTGCTCCTGGACATAAAACTGAAGTCTACGTTATGTCTCCTTAATAGGGTATGAGGGGGTACACGAGGGTAGGAAATATCTGGGAATTACACTGGGAACCTGTGTAAACATGAAGGAGCTAAACATGATACAGACTTATCCATCCTGCCTTTTGGGAAAGATATCTGAAAACTTGGCATGTGCTGTCATACATAATGCTTGTGGGAATGCTCAAAAAAAAAAAAAAAAAGGTATAAACTAAGATACAAGTAACATAATTTATCAACAGCAGCCCAGTGCTTGAGCTTCCTGTTGGCCCCCTCTTGTTATGAACACAGATGTACCCTTTGAGGACACTCATTTTTTAGGTCTTTTAGCACCTACGATCCATAGGCCACCACACTCAAAGCATATATCGTTAGAGTGATTATTATTATTATTCTGCAAATCTCCACACTTAAAACTCTATTTACTTCCCACAGACAACCTTGCTGAGATTAATGGTCTACTGAATATTAACATAAACAAGTGCAAGTAATTGATGCACAACTGGGATGAGTCAGACAGATTAAGAGTGATTCCCCTTAGCATTTTTTCCACTGACCACATTTAAGATCTTCCTTTCATCTGTGTGGGGACTTACTACTTCTCTTGGTTGGAAGATAGGTCTCCAGCATTTGTTCTGTGAGTTATTCATTAATTTGTACAGTGCATAAAATAGATGGTGCTCCCTGTTAATCCTAGTGTTCCGCTTTTTTCTTCCAAGGATGCTAAAATTTCCCTTTAGACAAACCTTCTCCCCTGCCCCATCCACCTCTCAATAGGGATGAAAAATAGAAAAAGTACTTGCTAGATTTTTCCTCTATTTAAATGTTTTGTTTTGTTTTTATTTGTTCCTCACCCCCCCCCCCCCCAAAGGACATGCATATGTGTGCATGAGCGTATGCACATATGTGTGAGAGAGAGGAAGAGAGATTTTGGTGCAAAGAGACAAGGCATCCTTGTTGCTCCATGCTCCCTGCTTCTTATACCTCATGAATTTCTACATACAGGACACGTACTTTCCTCTTCAGATTAAGCATGGTGAAAAAGATGTTATGGGAAACACAGTCTTACAGTACCCAGTCTTCGCTCTTTAAATGTTCTATCACAGTACACCAACACTGAACATTAACGTCATCTAGGCTTTCTGTCCAGCTGCACTTTAGTAACTACTTCTATAAATACTAAAACACACAGTCAATGAAAGCCCAGTGTAGACACTGTCATCAAAAAGAATGCTTCCTGCCGTGCATTCTTAATCTTTCTGACCTTGCTATGAGAGAAACATAAATGGATGTATCATGAACATTTTCTGGCAGTGAAGGAACGCAGTAGAAGAAATCAGAACACACAAATTAATATTACAATTTCTTGAACCATTTTGGGGTCTAGATCAACTACATTAAAACCTGCCTAGTAGAACCTGGTCTGCACGTAACATTACTTGTCCAGTTCTTCATCAGAATTGATGAATCTGAACTGTTTTTTCCACACACATCTTCAAGCCAAGCAAAATAAATAATTCCAATTAGCTCCCTCCCACCCTCAAGCCAAAGTATTTATTAGGTTATAACAGACCAGCAGGTAACTTATTACCTCACTCTTCATGTATAAAATGGGAAATACAGCTAGATGAAGCAGTATACCAGGACGTCACTGTGTCATCCTACTCTGAATGGATTTAGAAACACGGGCTCTAATCTTGGTTTGGATTGAATTTCTGTGTAATACCAAGCACAAATAAAACTTTTCTATCAGCAAAATTGGGACTCATTAGTACGTGGCTCCCAACCACCATTTAATTCATCAGACCTGGAGGAAAAGATCTTAGAATAAACTTGGTATTTTTTTAGAGATATTTTAGCAGATGAATGAGTCCACTATTTGGCCAAGCGTTTTACATATGCACACCCAAGTTTGCAGCAACTCTTTCACATTCAGGTTTGAGCTTTCTGTACTCACCATTACCGGTGGTTTTACTAGTTTAAACACAGCTCTCCTGATAGCATCATATGGCTAAGGCCTCTGCCATCACAGCCTCTACACACTCTGTATTATCTCTATTCTGTAATTGGCATTTCCAGAGAAAAAGGAGAAACAAAAAAACATGTCACTTTTCTGGCCTGTTAACAATGGCCTTTTTCCAGACCCCATTCTTCCCACATTCTGATACTGTTTCCTGATAAATCTTTTATCTCACAGGCATCTCTTCCTCATTTGTACTCTTACTTTTAAAGGCTTTATACTAGGACTATGTACTAAAAGGAATGCATTTAGAAAACACTTGACTTATTTTTAAAACACCTAAACAGCAGCCTGCACACATTAATTTTTCTTTCACATTGTCTCAAGACATCACAAGCTTTTTCCTGGCAGTCTTACACATTTTGGCTTCTTCCTAATTTCGTGCTAAGCTGTTCTTTGATAAGGTTCAGCTGGGGAAATTCATTCCTCCCAGGACCAAATCAGGTTTTTACATCAATTAAGCTAATTGACGGAATGTTTAACACATTTCTTAATTATAACTGCAAATACGTTCTTGGAAGAAGCCCCAAAGCACAGGAGGAAAAAAAAAGTAACAAAACCTCTTTTATAATAAAATAATTTTGGAAACAATTTTTAAGGTAAAACACTAGGAAGGGAGTTTACTAATTATTAGCTATCTCACCATGGCTGAAACTGCACTCAGTAGGAAAGTTTATGCCACATCTACATGACCCACCATAGGTCTGACCATTAAATGGTAAATAATCAGAGAACAGGAGAGACTAAATGTGTATATGATGACAGACAACCCATAACTTCCAACGAAATACAATCAAAACAACCAACCAACCAAAACCAAACCAAACCAAACCAAAAAACAACACACACCTTTATTCTGGAAATTTTTGCTTTCATATACAGTAAAGGATGGGCATGTTTATTACTACTATGTGGAACAATATTTTAAATCCCTTTTGGGGATTTGTCTGACAGACAAATACTGGACAAGTCAGAATTAAAGACCATTAAAGACTTTTTTTTTTTTTTTTTTTTTGGTTTTTTTAAAAAAAAACCCTGAAAAAATTTTTGGTTTTTAATTTTAGTTTTTTTTACAATTTTTTTTTTTTTTTTTTTTTTTCTTCAAATTGAGACTAAACCTTTTTATGTTAAATTTCATAATTCAGTTAAGCATCAAGCTGAAGAGACAGTTTGTATTAGAACTGTATTGTATATGTTTGTATTACTGCATGTTATTGAGGGCATTATCCAAGTGCCTCTTGAGCACTGACAGTCATGGGACATCAACCACCTCTCCAGGAAGCCTGTTGCAGTGTTTGACCACTGGTACAGAAATTTTCCCTAATGCCCAGTCTGACCCTACCCTGGTGCACCTTTGTGCCATTCTCTCATGTCCTGCCATTGGTTACCAAGGAGCAGAGGCTGGCACCTCCCTCCCTGCTTCCCCTGCTCTGGGAGTTGCAGAGAGCAATGAGGTCACCTCTCGGCCTCCTCTTCTCCAGAGCAGACAACCAAAGTGCCCTCAACCTCTCCTCAGAGGACATGCCTTCATATCCTGTTACCAGCTTTGCTGCATTCCTCTGGATACTTTCAAGGACCATCACTTCCTTTTTATATTGTGGAGTCCAGAACTGCATGCAATATTTAAGATGAGCCTTCACCAACACTACATATAGTGGGAAGATCACCTCTTTTGATCATCTGGCTGTTCTGTGCTTAATGCACCTCACAGTACAGTTTGCCCTCTGGCTGCCAGAGCATCCTGCTAGCTCATGCTCAGCTTGCTGTCTCCCAGCACCCCCAAGTCCATTTCTGTTGAGCTCATCTCCCAGCCTGTGCCTGTGTCTGACATTATACTGTCCTAGGTGCAGCAACTGGCATTTTCCTTTGTTGAACTTCATGCCATTGCTGATGTCCCTGTGCTCCAATACATCTCGATCCCTCTGGAAGGCCTCTGATCCCTCCAAACACTCAATAGCACCTCCCAGTTTAGTATCATTGGCAAATTTGCTGAGGATGCACTCTACTCCTGCACCCAGATCATTGATAAAAATGTTAAACAGAACTGGCTCTAGAACTGAGTCCCAGGGAACACTGCTAGTGACCAACCACCAGCCAGACGTAGCCCCATTTACTACACTTGGAGCTCTACCGTTGAGCTGGTTCATCACCCAGCATAGCATAAACCTGTTTATCTCACAGTTAGGTAATTTGTCCAGAAGGATGCTGTGAGGGACAGTATCAAAGACCTTAGTAACATTACGTGAGAAGGCAACATCGAGGGTTAAACTGTAATTATCTTCTCTTTTTGGATTATTATATTGTTATTCTATATTATTAGAAATTATAGGGTGTTTCTGAAATAAGGAAATAAAGAACTGTCCATTCTAAATCCTTCAGTTTCTCTGTCATACAGCTCTCTGTGATACTGGGGGAAGGTAAAGGAAAAAGATAGTTCAATACTCTTCAGAATAACCCACAGTCATGAAATATTTTCAGAAAATGAACCCCCCAGGGAGATATTTAACCTCGGTCTTTGCTAGTGTTTCTGAACATCTGGACACCCTATTTGATAAACACGATAGCTATGTTGATTTTTTTTTTTTTTTTTTTTTTTTTTTGTTTGTGCTGACAAAGACAAACAGTTTAGTGAATAAGAGTCCTTAGGGAGGAAATGTTTAAAGCACTAGAGAGGAATTATATACATAAATCCCTTGGACATCTTCTACATGTAGTACACTTAAACACAACATTATATTACTTAATATTGCTCCAGTAGAGTTGGGATCAGTGTTAAACTGCAGCAGTGCTTTAAAATAAATGTGACTTTGGAGTTTTTGTGTGTATGTGTGAATATCAGGGAAGAAAGCCATGACGTCTTTAAGTGCATATGGTACACACTGAATCCAGTTGTCAAAATAGCATTTCTTTTTCTAGCTGCACTGTGGTATCATTATTATTTTCTTCAGCATATATTTAATGTCCCATATCTGTACTGTTAATACCTTTTCCCCAAGACCTTCATTTTGAATACTGAGGAAGACAAAGTTTTTCCCTTCAGAAACTAACCCCAATATAACAGTGACTAATTTGGGCCAGAATATAACCTTAAAATTATTCTGCATGTTTTCTAATTCAGCTGGGAATTTACTAGTCCTGGGGAGAGAACTGAAAGAAAGATGTTCTGGTATTTTGGTCCCTGTTAGCTGGTGGTGCCTTGGGGGTTGTCAGAATGGCATACACAAAGAGGGGGGCCCTAGGTTTTGAACTATGTAGGATTTTCTTCAGAATTGTTCAGTGCAATTGCAATTGCAGAGAGTTATGGTTCCTCTTTCAATATCCATGAGATATCCCCCCTCCCTGTGATGACAGAATGACTCCCTTGTGCAGAGTATGCTGAATGACAATGAATTACTTTGACAGGTGAGACCTTTTCTTCCCTTTATTGGTTCCAGCCCATATACTTGTTTATGAGAAGCAGCTCTAAAAATTTCTACTTACTACACATTGTCTTCAGCAGAAAGGCATTATTTTCTTCCAGACCAAGTGTGTCAACTGGTGAAGAATGACAAGAATAGAGAGATGGTAGTAGCAGCTCTGTCCCTTATGTGACTGAAAAGACATTTCTTTATGTTTTCTTTAATGCCAGGAAGCATTGGGGTCAAAGGGGAGTATCGGAAGAAAGAGGCAGTGTTGCAAACTGCACTGTGTTTCATTCATCTTCATCTTTTTGACTGATCTTCCCTAGCCCTTCAGTGCTACTTCTGTCTCTTCAACTCACATTACATTGTGTTCAAGGAATGAGTACAGCCATAGAATCTGTCTTGCAGGTGGTCTCTCCCTGCATCCTTCCTGTGGATCCCCTCAACTTTGTCCCTCATGGTCAGGAACTCTCCTCCGCCTGGCTCCCCAGTGAAGGTGAGTTATGAGAGGGAGAAGCCAGGCAGAAGCAGGCTCACAATGATTATGCTCCCTATGCCTTCACCCCTCCATTATCCAGGTCCCAGTGATGACTGCCCCGGAGACTGAACACGCTGTGTCCAAAAGTGATGTGTGTGGGAAAGCCAACAGTGGGAGCTTGGAGAAAGCTCCTAGTATAGCAATAATATGAGCTTGGGGCCAACCTAAGAGAAAGTCTGGTAACCCCTGTGCTAAACCCTGCTCTTTTCCCTCTCATGGGGTGATGTAATATTTTGCTCTGAGGATCGCATAAATTTCTTTCTTCTGTTTCAGGTGCATGTATATGCAGAATTGTTTCCTGGATCAGGTCCAATTCTCAGTCTGGTGGAGAAAAGACTGAGTCTTTTCTCTCACTCTTCAGATCCATTCCAGAACTCCCATACTTCTGTGTTTAGTGTAGAAGTACTATGATTCTTCTATATCTTCCTTATTGCAATTTAAACATAAGATCTGCTGTCCTATAAAACAAGACTGAGAAGTTTATTCACATTTTCCTAGTGTTCTTTTTTGAAACATGGATTTTCTAAGCAGGTGGAAGAGAGGAGTCCTAGGCCCTGGTCCTTAATCTGAAAGAAGCTGCTGTGCCTGGTGCTGGGTTCAGTCTTGAACTCCAGCTGGATCCAAGCTCACAGCTTGTGGTTCTAGCATAGCTGCCATCATGTTCATTGCAGCCTTCTTGCCTTCAGGGCATTAAACCCTGGAACTGGGAAGCCAGAAGTAAATACACCAACATTCTCTCTTTGCAGTGTCAGTTTTCAGCTCTTACATTTCTTCCTCAGCTCCTTCCTCAAGGAGCATTGGATGGGCACTACGGGGTCAGTAGATGATGAGAATCACGTTTCACAGTCAGGCATCTTCTCCAGTTAACTGTAAAATTAGAACTGTAAAATCAGAGGCCTGGGGTGTAGAGCCTAAATAGAGATATCAAATTGCTCAGTGACAGCAAGACTGATACTTCTGAGCAAAACCAAAATATTAGATGCTAAGGAAATTCTAGTGGTATAAGCTCAGACAAATGCAGGCTCCAGGCACTCAGTGTCAGACATCAGTTGAGAAAAGGCAGCAAATAGCTAATCATGCTGTCTAACAAAGGACACCTGACTGATGCTCTGAATCACCCCTGAGCCTTCTTTACAGTGTTTATATTTTTTTTTTTTTTTTTTTTTTTTTTTTTCTCTCTTTTTTTTTTTTTTTTTTTAAATATACACATTTTTTACATTTTAGGTTGACAGGTTGACATAGTCTGGATCTCCTTAATGGAACCTGTGAATAGCCCTACTTTACCAAAGCCTTGCTTTAGATGATCAGTGTCCTTGTAGACCTAGCTGCCTGTTGGTCCTATGAAAATAACAGTAATAATGAAAGCAGCAATAACAGAAATTCATAGAATCATAGAATATCCTGAGTTGGAAGTGACCCATAAGGATCATCAAGTCCAACTCCTTGCACCGCACAGGTCTACCCAAAAGTTTAGACCATGTGACTAAGTGCACAGTCCCAAACGTTTCTTAAATTCAGACAGGCTTGGTGCAGTGACTACTTCACTGGGGAGCCTGTTCCAGCGCGCAACCACCCTCTCAGGGAAAAATCTCCTCCTGATATCTAGTCTGAACTTCCCCTGCCTCAGCTCCACCCCATTCCTGCTGGTCCTATCACTGGTGTTTATGGAGAATAGGTCACCCGCTTCTCCACTCCCCCTCGCAAGGAAGCTGTAGACTGCGATGAGGTCCCCCCTCTGCCTCCTCTTCTCCACGCTGAACAGGCCCAGTGACCTCAGCCGCTCTTCATACATCACCCCCTCCAGGCCCTTCACAATCTTTGTCGCCCTCCTCTGGACACTCTCCAACAGCTGAATGTCCTTTTTTTGTACTGTGGTGCCCAGAACTGCACAGAGTACTCAAGGTGAGGCTGCACCAGCGCAGAATAGAGAGGGACGATCACTTCCCTCGCCCGACTAGTGATGCTGTGCTTGATGCACCCCAGGATATGGTTGGCCCTCCTGGCTGCCAGAGCACACTGCTGGCTCATATTCAACTTGCTATTGAACTCTCTGTGGGGCTGCTCTCCAGCATCGTGTCTCGTCTTTATGTACAGACAGGGTTGCTGCGTCCCAGGTGCGAGACCCAGCACTTGCTTTTGTTAAACTTCATGCGGTTGGTGATCGCCCAGCTCTCCAACCTGTCCAGATCGCTCTGCAAGGCCTTTCCACCCTTATCCAATTCATGTTGCTTTATTTTTTTTCTTTTGGGTGCAGAAATCATATTTGCATTTCAAAGTGATTCTGAATAATAAATTGCATAATAATTCACTGAATCATTGATTGTTGTAGTTTATTAAACTAGCTGATAGCAACTACAAATCTATTCTAACAGGCAAACAGAAAACATAAAACCATTTGTTTTAGAGGCTTTTGTATCTATCTATTGCTCTGTCTATAAGATACCCTGTTCCTTGGCACCGCAAAATATGTACGGAGTTGTCTTTACAGCAATGTGCCTTTACAGGATTTTAGTCTGGTGCAGATAGAGTGCTCAATATTTAAAATTGTGTACTGATAAAAAATATACTGTAAAATGTTTCATGAGAACATACAATTCTTCCTTTTGTGCTTGCCACCAGTACTGGAGAACTGGTGCCAATTAAATCATAGACAAATGAGCCTGGAATCATCCTGATACACTTCAGTAGCTGTAAATTGGTTGGGGCTTGAATCAATGTTCTGGTCCTCAGCATTTCTTGAATGTATTGAAAATCTAGCTTAATTGCGAAAGACAGTTGTCCTTTCCAGGGAAGTAAGTAAAAGACTTCTTGAATGGTACTGGACCCAATTGAATTTTATCTTTTGGATGCTTAACAGAAAACATTTCAACTTTATGATTTTAAATGGATCACACTTAAAGGCACTCTAAGATTAATCTCTAAGATTAAAGGCACAACACAAGACTGCCTAAATGCGCTACTGTCCCCATTACTGTGTTCCCTTGTCACTTCTGCAAACCTAGGGCAGAGATGAGTGACGTGTCAGCTTCGTGTTATGTTTATTGTTTCTGTGAAATGATTTCAGGTATTTCAGCCTTAAAATGATACTGTGACCTTCCATTAATGGATAGTGTAGTAGTTCCAGTTGAAATAGAAAAAAAAAAAAAATAATAAATTGTTAGGTATGTTGAGATAGAGCACAGCAATATTTTCATTCTCAAGCTTTAATTGCTGAAGAATAGAGATTCAAACTGATTAAAATTATTAGCCAATTTGTAAGAAGCTTATTGAATAATAATTTAATTATATTATAAAGTGTTTAGCATTATTTTCCAAATACAGTGTTTTGAATTTACCAATAAATAAAGTTATGAATACAACAAAGACTTTTCCTTGCGCTTAACAGGGAACAACCTGAAAATCATTCATGCACTTCTGAATGTCCTGTATGTCCTGAATGTTCTGTATTCTGAATGTGCTGTAAACTTAATCTTGACCTTTTTTTTTTATTGAAAATTCTATAGCACATTGCACTCAGTTCCAAAGTGAACACAATAAATACTAATAAAGAATAATAGTGTTTATAAGTGTATTTGAAAATAAAGCAATATTTGTATACTTACATTGGATTTGGGAAAATTATTATTCAAGGTCTGATAAAACAGTTCATACAAAGTTGTTTTTCATCACTGAAGTAGTTTAAATTTGTATCTGACATTTCTTATTCAGACAGAGATAATCTGTTTGCAAACAGCAACACTCTTCTTACTTAATGTATTTTCATACCACAGTGATATTAAGATCTTACTGAATTTGTACCAAAAAGAAAAAAAAATCTAATTTCCATTCATATATATCTTTTTCTAATATTTTTTCCAAATAATCATATATATTTTTATTTATTTTTAATTACATCAGCAGTTACCAGTAACTATGACCTTTTACTGTTTTCACTTATACCTGATAAGTAGACAAAGATGAAAATGCTGAACAGCTGAGAATGAAGACAGAAATTAAATTCAGAGGGAAGGAATTGGAAGTGAATAGAAATGGGTAACAGATACTGATATCATCCTACATTTTTGTCTAAGGCGATAAATTATGTTTAAATACCATTGTGAACACAAGATTATATGAAGTTAATATATGTCTTCCTGTCCATGGTACATGGAATATCTTGTACTATTTTCCCCCATTATACACCAGCTATCATTGGTTTAAATGTTGAAATGGTTATAAGATTTGCTTCCTTGTTCAACTGCTGTTCACAATCTGTAACCACAGATTATTTCCTCTCTAAACTATTGAAAGTGGGTTGTGAGTGCTTTCAGACCTTTTTGCATGGAATGATAAAAATAATAATTTATCAATATGTTTCATATTCATTTCTCTCTGAGACGGTGCCATTCTAACACATTGAAAAAAGAGAAGTGAAATCTAACAGTGATTTTTCTGAGCATTGTATTAGCAAGCTGCAAATGAAAAGTAGTGGTAGGTACCACAGCTGAAAGCCTATTAGAAAAAAGTGAGAAAAGAAATACTATGAGCTGTAACAAACACCATGCTTGAAAGCATCAGAACAAGGATAAAATCACTGATATCACTCAAACTTACATGCAATTGTCTTTCAGTTTGCAGATGATGTTCCATTTGATTTAATGAAATACAAATGCAAATTCCAAATTACAAAGGAATAATAAACAATATCTCACAAATCTGTTGGATTTCTATGCTAAATTATCTATTAATTTCAGAAAAGACTTTCTAAGTTATAAAAAATCTAAATCATGGTGTCATAAGGTCAGATGTGGGAGCAGGTAAATATTCCATTTGTTTTTCTGTCATCAGAAATTGATAGTCTATGCAACCTCAAGATATAACTCGAATAGAGAAATTCTCATAGCTTCATGGTATTTATTCTGCTTCTTTTTTTTTTGTGTGTGTGTGTGTGTGTGTGTGTGTGTGTGTGTGTGTGTGTGTCTTATGCTAGGAAACTAAGTGAAAATGATGTAATTTGTGGTTCTAATTTATAGTCGAGAACAGGAAAACACAGCTACCCTAGGAAGATACCTTGCTCAAAAATCAAAAGAACTACTTCTTCAACTTAAGCTCAACTACAAAAGTAAAGAGAAACACAATTATTGATATTTCTGTGCCTCTAAAAGCCTTTTCTTTATAAGATTTCATCTTTCTGAATAGAAAAATAAATGTTTTTTTTTCTTTTCTTTCTTTTCTTTCCCTTTTCTTTTCTTTTCTTTTCTTTTCTTTTCTTTTCTTTTCTTTTCTTTTCTTTTCTTTTCTTTTCTTTTCTTTTCTTTTCTTTTCTTTT
>CM021767.1:63676822-63700669 GCA_011076525.1 Nettapus auritus
TTGTTTCTTTTTAGTGTCCTGAAACATAACCTATTTCTCATGCACCATCATTCAGACTACAGTACAATATTACCCAATTAATACATTATGGGAACTTGCTTACCTTAAGAATTCTTCTGAAACATTGCTCTTTGGCAGTGTTAGAGATAGGATTTTGCAGATGATGGGCTACAGAATTTTTTCAATATCTATGTCTTTCTGGAGTTTCCAAAACTTGGTATCCAGATAGCAGAGGCTGGATCTGAAGCTGAACACAGCCAAATGAGTGATACAAACCGTCAATCTTAGCATTTTCTTTACATGCCATATTTATGTTCTATAGCACATCAGCTCAAAATCTCTTCTGTATAGACTGAAGAGAGTTCTGCTTCTTTCAGTTATAAGAAATACAGTGACTGGGAAAAGGTAAGCCCAGCTGAATGTATATATAAACCAGCTGTATGAGCTGTATGTATGTGTGTATAAACCAGTTCAGATAGATAAATCTGAAACATTTTTATTTTTAGCCCTGTGATAAGTTCTTTAGTAATGAATGAGCTGCCTAGACCAATGCCATGGACTGCTGGACCAATGCCATGCTTAGTTCTGCAGAGCGCTGCTCTCAGGTCACTGATTAAAAGGGTCTTTTTCCTTGGTCTGGTAGGTGGCCAGTAAGAAAAAAAAAAATGATTTAGATAGTTATGCAAGTGACAACTGTTCTGACCTAGTGTTTACTGAACTCAGTGAGACCTCTGATGTCATCCTTCTCAGAAGTCTTAAAGGGTGGTCAACAATCACATTCAGCCATAATGAAGGAAGTTGTATGAATAATTGAGCCCAGTAATTAATCAAATACCAACTCTTAATTTTTCAGTTTTCTGCTTACAAAATCTAGACTTCTTCTGAATTTCCTCTTTGCAAAGTGTTTGTAATGCGCTACAATAAAGGATCATTTTGTAAGGATATTGAATACTAGATCATAACGAGGAATAGATACCAGCATGAAGAGGTAGGGGTCAGTTGACCTCAAACCACTTCCAAGCAGAGCCAAAGGTCTTGTCATGTCCTCTTTCAGTCTAAGGATTAGAGATTTAAGTGAAACTTGCTACAAAATTTTAAAGCAAAAGTACTGAAGGACTGGTCTAAAACTATGTCAGCTTCTGTCAAAAATCTAATGCTTAACTTCTATTCGTACTTTAAATCCTGAGTATTCTTGCACTGTTGAAACTCTCTAATGTCTCCATGGAAACCTGAGAGTTGCCAGAGATGGAGGGAAGATGTCACTACTGCTGGCAATATTTTTACTCAAGGTGTCTGAGCAGAAGAGGTATTTATTTGCTTATCCTGAAGTAATGTCTTTAGAAAATTTTCTTAAATCTAAATGATGCAAAATTTTATCAAAAAGTATATTCCCAAGGTAGCCAATGTTACTAAAAACCAAAACAAACTCTGAAACATTAGGATAATTAGTACACAGTTATTCAAAGATATCAACAAGCAAAAAAACGTTTATATAGAAAAGCAATTACTACAGGAAAAATGTGAGTCTGTAAATGTAGCACGTATTGCTTTCCTATGCTTTTTATGTAATCAGTATCATTAAGCTACCTAATGACACTAATTATTTAAAAATTAAGCACACAATACTGCATACTTCATATCTATTATATTCAGATGGAGTTGCTATCTGCAGCACTTTGGGGCCCGACATCCGTTAATAAATTCTACGTGTGCCTTCAGTATTTTCTCTAGGGTTGTATTTTTTTAATGCTTACTCTTTTAGTGGGGAATCACAGACATAAAAAATTAAAAAGGTCAATTTTATGATGAAACACATGAGCTTGGTATTCTAAATGGCACCCCAGACTGTAGAAGCTAATTGCTTTTCAACAGAAGAACTCTCTTAAGTGCTCACAATGGAAACTGGTTCATGTGAAAAGCAGGATGCATCTCTTTGCTTCCAGGCCTGCTGGGACTTGTCAAGATGAGTGACGCTGTAAAAAATGGAAATCACCTGGAGCCTCTTAATGTTATAATCAAGTGAAAGTACAATTATTACTGTCTTAATCCATCTGTCTGTATGCATCCGCTCCACTTCCAATCATCTGTTTTATTCACAGGTTTACTATTATGGAGCTACAGTTGAAAAAAATGCAGCCACATGGATATTCCAAATTGCCATGTGTGCTTACATGGCAGTCTGTCTATTTCTGTAGCTTTGGTGCAGTCAATTTTCAGGAAGGAGAGCAAACAAAAGCCACATACTGCATGAAGTATAACCAAAGTTCCTTTGTGTGTGGAGGCTTGCTCAATGATGTCCGAGTTTATGTTAATGGACTACAGTTTTGACAGTTACTATATATGTTAAATGAGGGTAGAAAAAATCAAAAATACTGCATTATGATAACTGATGCAAAGCTCACCAATATAGTAGACGTTGTATCACATAACAGGAACACTAAGGTAAATAAGCTATGTCAAACATGGAAAAACTATGTTATATGATGGCAGTTCTACAAAGGCATTATGGCACTATATAATGTTTAGTTAGTTTTTGATTTCACCTTGAATGACATTTGACATCCTAAGTGATAAAACAGAGACCTGATAAAATCAAATTACAACAACATCATCAATCAATCAATAACTGCAAATAAAAACGCTAGCAATACTTTTTAATTTAGAATGAGAAAATGCAAAGAGAACTAATGTAATATTTTCAAATTTCAGTAAGTTGACCATACAGTGGAATGTTGAATGGTTTAACAATACAAATATTTAACTTTTGCAGTAAGTCTTTTTCATGTGAAACTGAAGTTTTTTGGATATTCTTTGAAAAGGAATTAAATATTAATTTCACCATATGAGTCTTTGATTTGCTAACTGTTTTTATAGAAGAATGCTAGATTCTAGGGTCAGTATGTATATATTCTTTTCATATTTAATAAAACAGACTGTTAAAACTTATTTTGAAAATTATCTGAAGAATGGATTTTTAAAGAAAATTGTAGACAGTGTATCACAATGATAGTTCTAGTACATATTCCTAGGACATTAAAAATAATAAAAAAATAGTAAACTTGTCTGACTTGATAATAAATTAACCTTTGTGTTCATGTGCACACACCAGGAGTTAAAACTCTGTTAACATACAACAGTTTAGCTTTTTACCCAGCATCTAGAAGATGCAAAACATGAAGCTAGTATGTATTAGATGGTGAAGGATATTAGATGGCTACTATATCGTTCTAGATCCTAGCATATTTTTTTGAGGCTTCAAGGGCTTTAACCATCGCTTCTAGCTTCCCAGCTGATAGTCTATTTGGGACAGAACAAAAGCATCTAATAGTCTTTGGAAAAGTGCTAGTTTTTAATTTCATTGAAGTTTTGTTCAAACATTTGAAGTTATAGGAAGAATTACGAATTTTCTCAAGCTATGAAGCTGCTTAAACTAACTTAACAGTGTGATTGAATCACTCTATGAGGCAGGTAATGGTATAATCATTTTTCTTATTCTCTTCAAAATTCCTTCTGAGACCTGTTCAAAGCTTCCTGCTGCTAGTAGGAGCTTCCTAAGAATTTGTGGATCAAATAGATCCTCTTGCTTTTAAGTGTTTTAGAGTTGAAGAAGGCACCTTTGCAAAGTTCACCACAAAGCTGAGAGATGGTCTTGAATCAAGCTCCTCAAATTAAACAATGCTCAGATGTTGGGCATTAGTTCAATCCACTGATGCCAACTGTCATTTGTAGCTTTCCATTGTCTGGAAATAGATAGGGTTAATTTAGTTATTCTGGAAATACTTCAGTTCTTGAGAGTATGTAAATAGAATTACATCTCCTATCACCTGAGTTGATTCCCAGTAGGAGTGAAAAAGGATACCTTAATATGACTTTGTAATTTTTATTTTTATTTTTCCTATGCACAATTACACAAAGATAAAACAAAAAACTAATTCCTTCTTTTGCTCATGTTCTTCTAGATTGTTTTAATCAAAATGAATCAGCAAGTTTAAGGAAGCTGAACAGCTACTCAAAAGAAGCATTTCAGGACTGAGAACACAATGTGTTATGGTGGGATTTTCTTCATCACTGATTTTTCGAAATAGTAGGATTAGATGACAACTGTTTCAGGGAATTTTTAAACCTCTCATAATCACGGTGAACCTCCTGGCTGCAGTACTGTTTTTAACATCTTAAAGAGACTGAAAAAGCAGCACATAATGCTTACCTATGTTTTACATACGGCCTGTATCAAACATTTCAATGTCTCTAGCCTCTTTCAGCCAGTCAGAGCTTCACATATTATATGTGTAAATGTGCAGAAGACATTTGGAAAGGACTTGGTGCTTTAGAAAATGGTCATATGTATAGTTCATGCAGTTTATATTGCTGTAAAACTTGCTGTACTGTTATATTCTGATCAGGAAACAATAATCATGGTAAGTAAAAGCTTACTCCCAAGGGAAAAATCGTTTTCTTATTACACACAATGAGTTTAGTAACATCTTTAAAAAAAAAAAAAAAAAAAAAAAAAAAAAAAGACACTGAAACCCAAAATGCAAGTTCAGCCACAGAACAAAACAATGATTTAGGAGATCAATGCTTTTGAAGATGAGATCAATTCATGCAGTTTGTAACAGATGTTTGCAGGTGTCCGGTGCAATCTTTGAGAAGTATCTGGGCTATCTATTCTGTACAGTTGGTATCTAGGCATAACAAAATTTCTGCAGACATCTCTAACAGAGAATCAGGAGACTGCCATCTGAAAATGAAGCAAGCACCACAGGCTGATGCAGCAAATGCCAAGTGGCTATTTAGCAGAGCACACTCATGCAAGACTTGCACAGAAAAATATCAGTCCCCCCTCCTCCCATCTGTATCTAAACCTAAGGAAACTAAATCACTTCCTAAAAGCAGGGATGGTGAGAGCAGTCTGTTATTCTCTGACAGACTAGAAAGTATTGTCCATATTGACAATCTGTTTTGTATAGGCAGACTGCAGAGACAGTAAATCCCATTAACCTGTTCAAAGTCAGATGAAGACATTTAGAAAACAGAACAGCTATTACATGCAGTGGTGAAAGAAGGCCATATCAAAGAAAGGTTAAATGGATGCACCAGCTATTAGATTATGCATAGTTGCAACTGGAAAATCCCCAAAACTCTCCTATCACCTGCTCTTGCCCTTCAGGATATTAATTATGTTCCCCAGTATAACTAGCTGACTATTCAAGCACTGTCCTCTGTTCTGTCAATGCTAATTTTCTAGATAAAAAATCAATTTCATGCTAACAGGACTACTATGGAAAATATTTATGCTATACCACAGTTTTACTAATGCATAGTTCCTCTACCCAAACCATATGGCATTCTGTGTGTACAGACCACTCTGGAGATTTACTGTAATTATGTCATGATGTGCTTATTGTTATGCATTCGGCAGCCTTTCTACATCTCTACCTGCTTTGTTCAAGAGCAGCTGCTAGCTTCAAGCTGTTGCCTGTTTCCAGCAGCAGAAGCTGAATGAAGGAATGCTTTCCAGGGAAGACATGTTTTGAAGCAGACATACTGACAATAAACCAATTCACTAGGGAACCATAACATCGACTGGATAAAAGTCGAGTAATCATTCTATGATAATTTACTGAAACTGGGTGCAATTTGCTTTAAAATAAAAATTCCCTCTGCTGATGATGTTGGACTTGGAGTCCTTTAACTGATAAAAGTGTGGCATTTGCTTTTATGAAGTAGTTGATCTTTGGAGATTCATTAAACCTCATTATTTCTTCTTAAGCATAAGTGACTATTAATACTAACTGACTGAATGAGAGGAATGGGAAGAACAGTATTGTCTGAAACAAGACTCAGCAGTCCTCTGCCATGCATTTTCTCTGTTCATTGTGACTGAATACATTGAATTAACTTACTAAGGAAAGCCTAAATCTCTTGGTAAAATGGGGAATGCTTAAGATGAGACTGCCCAACAGTCTTCACTTCTGTGACTGGTTTTCATTACAAGACAGCAGTATGTATCAAGGCCACACACCTCCCAGGTTCAGTGGGAGCTCCTTGTCGAGGTTCCCAAAAGGATCTGGCCTGCTGTTGCTGAGCATGTAGTCACTTCCCAACAGAACACATCTGTGACCAACTTACTTAAACTAGAGACAGGGAATAGAGTTCCAATTTTGTTTTCCCTGATCTTCAGGAGGAGAGTATGTGAAAGGGGAAAGTGTTAACTAATTAAGAAGAACAATAGGTGCAAAAATGTCAGGGATTGTGCTGCTGTGCTCTTATTACACCGTCCTTGCTGGAAATGGCAGCTATTAATATTTTATTGAATTGAACCTCTGGGGTAGATTCCAGATGTCACTATTTGATCACTGTCTACATATAAGGAAAAATAAATTCTGTCATGTCAATGTTGAATTCCCACCTATGGCAACAGTCATTATCAGCAGACAAATGCCCCTATGATTTTGCAGATGTTTTTGTTCTTCAGCTTGTGAATAAGCATGCATGACCGATCTGTTCACAGAAAACACAGATATACAAAAATAAAAATAAAACAAAGTCCCAGCACTTCATTATTAATTGGTATATGCTAAGAAATAGGTTTTTGCCTTGCTCTGTTCAGGAGAGAATGGAGGTTAAGCTAGCAGAGCTCAAGGATAGCATTAAAATAATGTTGCATGCTGGGAAAAAAAATCTACTCTACTGGTTATGAAAACAGGAATCACTTTATGCCAATCAGTTTCAAGCAGTTGGGAACAGAAAAACAGATATCTCAATAGTACTGCATTTTAGCTGAATGGTGCAGCTAAGGAACACATCTTGATAAGGGGGGGGGGGGGCCCAAACACATCAGCAGTGTACAAATGTGCTGTCTAACTGTGCAGCCAGAGCTAAGATAACATCTATTAAAGAAGTGGCAAGAATAGGCTGATGTCTACTGAGCATACATGTAAAGAGCAGATTTGTTCGGATTTCAAGGAAGAGTAATTTTCTTCATTTGGATGAAACAGTGATGTTTTTCAGTAATGAATATTACCTGTCATTTAAAATCTGGGCTTTGGGTAGAAGCTTCAGCAAAATTATGAGAAAAAAAGATATGTCAGGCTCCTCTCTCCTTAGCATTGGAGCATTACAGATGTCAGAGAGATAAAAGTGCTTAGGATACGTCTGAAGAGGACTATATTCAGAGGACTGTTTTACATGCTAAGTGAGTGCTAGAAAGTGGGGAATTTTCCCACAAATAATGATTACTTGATCCCATGTTACTAGGTTCATGTTTCTTTCCTGGACTCCATCCTGTGGCCCCACAGCATGACTCAAACACTAGCTAGAGATTTGGTTAACACTGGTATTACTGCAGCTCTAGGGATCTCAGACCCTAAGTGTGCAATTGAAACGGCATTGTAGATGTACAGAGGAGCATATAGATACATTAGCAAATGAAATAACCTAGGGATTGTCTTCTGGCCTAGAAAACAAATGGTATGGCACAGTTTGTGCTCACACCACTAAGGTCTTTTTAAATCCAGGGCAAGATAGGGATGCTCCCTGCCTGTTGGGGATGCTCCCTGGTTTGCATTGCCTCTGCAAACATGTCCTGACATCTTCCGGTAAAATGACAGCTGTTCTGGGCCAAATGAATGAAAAGGACTGTGGCAAAAGTTAAACATTATGGATAATTGTGTGGAAGTTCTTAGGATATACCCTGTCCCACTTCAGATGTAAAGTGGAAGCCCAGAGCTCAAGCAGCCAGCCAAGAAATCTAGCAGGAAACCAGATGTTTTGTTAAATGCAGCTTGCCTGCACTTAAAACAAAGTTCATTGACACCATCACATTAAGATGAAACATTTCAGAGCTGATGCATTTTCCAAGAGACTTCAGCCTTCTGGGCTGCAAGCACACACTGCCAGCTCATGGCAAGTTTTTGTCCACCAGAATCCCCAGATCCTTCTCTGCAGGGCTGCTCTTAATGAGTTCTTCTCCCAGTCTGTACTTCTGTCAGGGATTGCCCTGACCCAGGTGCAGCACCTTGCACTTAGACTTGTTGAACCTCATGAGGTTCATGTGGGCCCACTTCTCATGTTTATCCTGGTCCCTTTGGCTGGCATCCCTTCCTTCTGTTGTATCAACTACATCATGCAGCTTGGTGTCATCTGCAGTCTGGATGAAGGTTTATTCAATCCCACTGTTCATGTCATTGATAAGGATATTAAACTGTACTGGTCCCAGGACTGACCCCTGAGGGACACCACTTGTCACTGCCATTCATTTGTATGTAGAGCCATTGACTACCACCGTCTGGGTGCGACTTTCAAGCCAACTCTTTATCCACTGAATGGTCCACCCATCAAATCCATCTCTCTCTAATTAGGAGACCAGGATGTCATGTGGGACCATGTAAAAGGCCTTACAGAAGGCCATCCAGGTAGATGACATCAGTCAATCTTCTCTGGTCAACTGACACAGTCACTCTGTCGTAGAAGGCCACCAAGTTGGTCAGGCATGATTTACCCATGGTGAAGCCATGCTGGCTGTCTCAGATCACCTCTTTGTCTTGCATGTGCCTTGACATTGCTTCCAGGAGGATTTTTCCATGACCTTGCTGGGTATAGAGGTGAGGCTTACCAGTCTGTAGTTGTCCATGTCCTCCTTTCTACCTTTTATAAAAATGGGAGTGATGTTTCCCTTTTTCCAGTCACCAAACCTGTATTACAATTTAGTGACTATAATACTATATAATAATAATAATATAATTGACTTGTATTATAGAAATTTATGAACCTATTGTTAAGCAGCACCATCAATACAGGTTCAGTTGCAGTTGCTGTAAGTTACACAGCTTACATTATTTCTCTTTGGAGAATTTAAGAAAGCAGATTTTCTGAATTGTGTTACTGTTACCAGAAATGTCATGACTAAAACTGCACAATGGATAATTTTACATTTTCTTAGATAAATATGTGCTTTTATGTGCTCAATCATCTTTTGCATAGGAAGCTGTGATAACAGCACACAAAAATGAAACATGAAGGATCCCACATGAAGTAGACTATGTAGATTTCAATTCATATTTGAAAGCCTTACCTGGAAACCAGACAAAGTACTTTTCTGACCTTTTATTTTATTTTATTTTATTTTTATTTTATTTTTTGTAAATAACATATTTTCCATAACCAAGTGAAGAAGTTGTCTGTGTTTTTTATTGGTCCTTCTCTTATATTCAGGAAAGATTCCCTTGACTCATGAATTGAGGCCTCTTGGTTCCAGAACTGGAGGTTCTTTATGGAATCTGGAGCAAAACGGTGAAATAACAGATTTCACATATGTGTATGGGAGTACAAGGCAGTATTGTAATGTGAACAGGAATACTGAACAGAGTGATGCTGGAGTATATCTGCACCATGGTTGTTTTTATATTGTTGAGGAGCAGCGTTCTTGTCTGTATTGTGGAAATAGTATCAGATCAGGAAAGGGGCTGGTGAACCTAGCACTTTACTATGAGTTTTCAGTATGAAGAGGGATTCCTTTTTAATTACGTAGGATCACAGAAGCTTGTACAATTTATTCTTATTGTTATTCAGCTTAATATTATTCTTACATCTAAAGCAGGTATAATTTGGTTTCTCCATCACACAAACTCACTTGTAGAGAATACACACAGAAAGAAAATGGATTAGGGTTTTTGTCCAGAAGTTCTTCAAAACAAGAAAAACCCAAAGAAGCTCATCAATACCAGGTGAAAGGACCCCATATCAAGGCTTTTGAATTGTGCATAGCTGGAAGAAGTTCACTTGATGCTTGTTCGCTAAGGCAGTGTCATAAAATCAGTGGCAGGACAGTGCTTGTACAAGAACCGAGGAATAATTTAAATCCCATTTGTGGAAGGAAGCAAATCAGTAAGCTATCATCACCAGGTAGCACAGCACTACTGGCATCACATAGCCTCAGGACAGCCACGGGGCGCTGAACGTGGGGAACCATAATCACATTGTTGTATCATATAACTATTTATCCCTACAGGGTCAGACAGAATTGGAGTCCCCTGTGTGATGGAATACATATAAGATGGTCAAAACAAATTCTCAGGAAACTTCCCTCAGGCCTCATAGTAATGACTTTAATGTTCAGTTCCTGGTTATCACAACTCTGATCCCCACCCCCCAGATCACATTCACATTTTTCCTTCGCTCATGTAAAGGCATTTGTGAGAGGCAGTTCTTTTCTAGTCTCAGCTCATTCTGGTACTGTTGCCTTTCATTCAGGAAGGGAAATAAACCTCTCAGAGAAAACCTTGTGTGCACTGGTCAGGTAACTCTATTTAAAACTGACTTCTCTCCACTGAGATGGAGCAAACTTGTTTTCAGACAATTATTATACAACGTAGCTTTACATGAGCCCAGTTCAATAAGAAGGAAAGCTTTTTGGGAAATAAATGAGTGCAATTCCACTTACAAAGCTCACTGCTCATTAAAAAACAGTTTATGCTTTGATGCGTGCAATTCAGTTTTCTGCAAGGATTGATGAAGAAATGCAGGTGAAATCTGATAGAAGAAACAACAGACAACATGTGTAGGCATAAAGATGTTTCTTACAGTAATCCTTCAAAACACTAATGACACACAGTCTAACATTATTGTCAAACAGAGAAACAGCAATATACTCTGCTCTGAGGCAATGTCAAAGATGCCTGAACCTCATGTTGCTCCTCGGCTAACATGATGTGACAGTGTTATTAAATTAGCACTTTGCAATGATTCATACCCTCTTCCCATTGTGCTGATTTCGCCCAGTCCTGTCATGAAAAAAACAGTCTTTTTCAAGTACCAATCTATATCATTAAGAATCACATTTCCTTCAATCATTGTGCTGCCCTAGAAAGGAACTCCACCTTAATTAAATAATGTTATTTTTTTCCCATTAGGTTCAAAGAGTCAAAAGTTGATTACATGAGCTCTTGTCTGCTTTCTCACCTATACCACTACACTAGCGCAGGAGGAGGCAGCCAATGCACAAGGTATGTGCATGACTGTGCAGAAGAAGTGGAGGCTGCTGTCAAAAGGGAGGTGGGGGAACAAAATTAACAAGGATAAATCTGAGTGAGGGCTTTTGTGTGCAAGACGTACTTCCTGCACAACTGAAGAGCTTTATATTGGCTAGAAAGGAAAAAGGCATAAAGTTTATTATTGCAAATAGATGTAACATATGGCACTCATGATCAGCATAAAGGAACTGAGGACAGGGAAATTAATAGTCCAGTATTAATTTACTGCGAAGGATATCTGATATATATATGTATATATTAGGATATCACGTTATACATATTTTGAGCACAAAAAAAGGATATTGGGATATGCTACTTAATTAACAGAATCCAAAGCCTATATCAAGCTGAGACACTTCCGAAAAGATGAATATTACCCATCTGAACTCAGTTGAAGACCTTTAATATAGTAGCAGCTCTCAACCATTTGTGGTCTTCGTATCTCTGAAAAAGACCTGGCAATTTACTTTTCAACATTTCAACCTGGACAATCCAGTGACATCTAATGCTTTGTTTGATTCCACTCATTAATATTTTGGGACCCACAGAAACACCCTCTTAGTCTTTGCCTCATTCCTAATGGCCTCATAATTTAGGCGGCTTTTATTTTTCATGCATTCCTATGATTCCCCCCTCTTTTCCTCTGCCTTCACTCTTTTGGTCCTGCTTCTGTAGTGTAGTCTGTCCTGCTGATATACCTACACGCTTTACACACACTGCTCATTTCTTCAGTCCTGCTCTGTCATTTGCTGGTGTCTCTGAAGGAACTGCTAGTCTTTTGATCTGCTCAGGTCTCATCAATATCTTCACGAATAAAAAAAAGTAAAAAAGGAATTCTCCTAATTCTCCTTTCCTGCTGTTAGTGCTGTAATTTTACAAACACACTGTTCCTTTAACCTCTGCTGTCCTGCTGACACCCTCCTGATCTCTTACTCACTAAGCCTCAGGCTGAGAGGAGCATTCTGCCACTATTTACATGGCATCACCTCCTTGTTCCTAACCAATACCTCAGTCTAGACTGAGCCTATCTGAAAAGCTACTGCAAAGATTATTTTCCACAGCTTGCTTTACTCTCCCATTTCTTCTCTTTTCTTCCAGTGAAACTCAATCACTCCATTCACAAGCTGCAAGACTCTCTGCAGCTTGTCCCACCTAGCTTGTTCTCCCTCACTTGCTGTCTGAGTGCACCACTAATGAGCCACCAGATTGTTGTCAACCAGTAGACAGATTTCAAACTTTCATACCTTTCTTTTTTGCTGCATTTTAGGAGAATTTTCCACTAAATAATACACAGTTTACTCATTATTGCAATTCATAACCTATTTTAAGGTTTCTCTGTCATGTCTACAAATTGCTGGCAATGGTCAAAGAGGAAATACATTAAAAATGCAGGCTAGCATTTTCCTTTTTTTTTTTTTTTTTTTTTTTTTTTTTTTTTTTTTCTGCCTGTATGGATTAGCTGGCTTGTCACGTACTTTGAAAGTTGAAAGTTGGTTATTTTGGACAGGAACTGCTACACCTTTGCTTTGCAATCATAGTGTCTTCAGCACTGCGGGGGACTTTTAAGTAATATACTATCAGTAATATATTTGAGCATCTGGGTCTAAAGCACAAGGAGATAATTCAGAAATTCCTGTGAGAGTACACTATGATTCTCTGCTCTCATCTCTTCACAAGGGCATGAGACTATAATGTCACCTGTCCTATGTTAACATTAAGGATTTTAATAGTACCTTATTCTAATTACTCTTAATCCTTGAGAGAAACATCATATTACAGCTTCTGTGCTCTTCTAAGTGCTTAAATACATACATGGGCGACTTTATTGTAATATTTGTTTACTTTGCAATGTTTGTGAAATTATCCTGGCAACAGCTTTCTGAGATATTTAGGAACTATTGTTTGTGTAGTACAGACAAGAATTGGCATCAGTTAAGCACCCTGCCAAAGGTCATATTGTAAGCCTGCAACAGAGCAGGGATTTTGAAGCTGGTAACCCAGCTGCCCAGCTTTATTAGTGCCTCTAAATAGCACAGTTATGCTTCATGATGTTTTAAATCAATCTGACAGCATCATAGCTTGAAAGGTATTATGATGCAGACTTTACTGAATCCCATACAGTATATATTTCCTGTAATTAGTATGGAAGGTTAATTACAAATTACAAATTTGAAAGCATGAAATAATAATTCTAATGATTGCACAATGCATATACTCACATATAAATACAGGAAAGAACAAAAAGAGATTAAGACTAATGTACAGCACATAAATGTCAGTCGAAAACATGACTATGAAAATGATCAATACCTTTGTGTAGCAGTTTACTTATAGTTTTATTTATTTGGTATGTAAGTTACCATCAATAATATAGATACAGTATGTAAGAAATGCTTTTTGCCCACTTGTTTAACTGGAATAATGTTTCACACTTCATCTTTTAGAAGTCTATATAACTAAAAACTAAATTAGCTAAGGTGATGCCTTTGCATTAATCTTATTCCCATAACTCGGGCACTTAGTTCTACTAAAAATCAATAGACTTGTGAGTGGGTAAGTGAGGAATAAAAGAAAGCATAATAAATACTTTAAATCCTGAGTTGGCAAATAGATATGTAATTCTGTCACACTTGTCTCCATGGCTGATCTTTTATTTGCATATTTTCAGAGTTTTGATCTACAAATGGATTTTAATTTGTCAACTTTTGCAAGAACAGCCTTGTGGGAGTGGGGGCAGGTCATGCATAATCAAAGAGTAAAACGCAGGCAGAAGGAAAATGTAGAGAATCTGAGCTGTTTCTGTATGAAATGCAATTACCATTATTATAATTTCCTTGTACCACATAACGGCCTTACTATGCTGGGTGCCATCCACATTTAGAAGCTTTTTGAGAGATATGATGGATCCCTATCTATGCAAATGGTACATTGTCTTATAAACTGAACATGACAAATTTAGGAATGCTTTCCTCACTGCAGCAGATGGTTTCGTAGAGAAGAAATTACTTTCTCAAGGACATTGTGGTAGACTTGGAATCATAACCCACTGACCTGACATATAGCTCAGGGCCTGAACTGAAATGATTTCCATTTTCTGTACTAAGATGTGTTCAATAAAAATCCAAATGAAGAAAATTCTACATAGGATCTCTAGCTAGAATTAGATGTTGATGGTGTGGGTACCTCTGAGACTATAAGATTGAGACACATTTATGGTCATGTGACCAAAAAAGCAGCATATGTTATTTACACACAGAGCCAAGGCCTTCTTTCAGCACTGACATTACATGCTAAGGTTGGCAGTGGTGTACACCCCTTACTGTGTCCTCTCAGGCACTGCCTGCCTATGGTTTACTTCCCCTATTGCCTAGGAGTCAGTGGGAACTTTCATTCAACCTCCATTCCATACATAGTTTGCAGAATGCAACTCAAATTTCACAAACCAGTATCGAGTCAAATCTCCATTAGAACCACTGATCTCATTCTTTACCTGGAACAATCATCTCCAGAGATCAGTAATTCAAGTATATGTATCTATTGTGGATAACCCAGGAGTCCTGAAAATGAAATAGTTTCTCTGATGTAAGCAGCGAGAATCAATAACCATTAAGCACATAAGGACATTTTAATGTATGAAGCATATGAGTATCCAAGTCATGCCATCACCAGACCAGTTCATTTCAGCAATACATAGACATGAAGGACAGGAAGAGCTGTGGTCCTCACAGAGTGCATTGGACAGTCCACATACTCAAACGTCACAGCACTACAAATGAGGTACCCATGGTAGAGAAGAGCAAAGTGGAGAATTTGGCCCAGTATGTGAGCGCAGGCTGCAGCGACAGTTAGTTTTGTGCAGCAAAACAAATGAATTAGGTGTAGCTGAGATGATCCATTTTCTGCCCATTTACATGCACAGAATTAAAACAAACAAACAAAAATACTGTTGGCAAAATGCAATGACACCTCAGATAAGAAGATATTACCTTTAAAGTTATATCTATGATATTCACCAAAAATTGGGGAGGGAAAAAAGCAGGGAGTCATACAATAGAAATACTGTCCCCACATCCTTTTCCAGATCTCAGGGTTTCACATGAAACAGAATAAATCATACCCTTAGCAGTTCTGCTCAGCCCAATACAGTTGCTTGCTGCAGGTGGTGCCCTAAAAATACGTTTGTTTATTTGGAATCACTGCAGGCTGCAAAGCTGCACTTAAGGATTAAATAGATTCCCCTTCCTCACTCTAGACCCCCCTCTCTCTTTTTAACTTGTTGGAAGAGGATGGTAAGATGTAGAGATAAACTGATAGCAATAAGGCTCATCTCAGTCTCAAAAGAATCAAATGGGAGGTATTACTATGGAGCACAAAAGGAAAGCTGACAAGCATAGTGTGTGGCACTGGCATTTTGGTGGTGTGCCATTTCAGAGAACTCCCACAAAAACATCACAACAATTGAGTGAAAATCAGTGGAATTTTCTTCAAAATAAAATTTTATAAAACTGGGACAAAATCAGTCAGTGGCTGAGCAAGAAGTAATGTTCTGAAATGGGAATGGCTACAGCATGGACATAATTGTGCATTGTGTGGTTATTTTTTATTTTTCTGATAGAAGGATTGATTGATACTGCTCTACAGAGGCTGTAGTCTCTGACCAGCACCACTTGATGCACTAAGTGCAATTTTCTGTTACTTCTTCAGTGTGTAGGAATTTTATCCACTTGCTTGCTTATCCTGAGTAAAATCCACTCAGAAGAAGTTGCCAACACATCTGTGCATCATTGTATCTGGCTCTCTTTAGTCAGGTAAGCATTATGCAATAAACACCACAACTCTGCATGTTGAGGACTCTTCTGACATTTGGGATCATTTACCCTTCTGGTTGTCTAAATTATATATTTTTTAAATTATTTTTTATCAGTGAAAGAAATAAAAATTATCCAAATGTTCACTGTTAAAAAACAAAAATCTGTGCTGACTTGCACAAAATTAGCAGCAGCATTTGTACCATTCACAGTCTGATGGTTTTTGCTTCTAGGATAAACTCTGCCGGGGAGATAAGGTGTCTTACAGACAGTAAGTATTCTGCACCTCTTCAGGAGAGTCTCTGTCTGCAATCCTTGAAATATTCCACGTCTCACTTTAAGCCTTTCTTTTTATAAAGTATAAATAGTGGTTTTGTTTGTTTTGTTTGTTTTTTATATGTAGCTTTTATTTTAGCTGTTGTATTCTTTCCACTAAGTATACCATAGCAAATACCACATCTGAACCTAACCTTCTGTATCTGGATTCCACATGAGTTTACTAGCAAGCTGTACAAAATACAAGCAGGGTAATATTTTCAAAGACTAATATAAGTGGGTCTCTGAGAACGTGAATTTCTTTGTAACTTTGTATCTATACATAGAAAACATCCTTGAAAACATGCTGCAATGCCACGTTTGTGAAAAAGCCAAGATCAACATTAGTTTGATCATTGTCATGAAAGCAAAAATAGAAAGCAAGTAACCAATTTGTAGGTTGCAATTCATAGGCTTACCGTTAAAGTGCAAGATCCACTTAAGTGCCCATAAAAGAAAATTGAAAGGAAAGATTAATTTCTTTCTCCTAACTGGAGATAAATGTGATGTAAAGTTTGGGTTGTTGAAAACTAGTTTACTGAAAACCAAGCAAATTGTGCTGCTGTAGCTGTGTGTTATATGTCACCACTCAGCACCAGGTAATTCCTCTCTTTCTCACCATATTTTTTTATGATTGTGACATTATGCTAGCATTTCTCTCAGAAAAAGATTCATGTGCCCACAATGAGAAACGTGAAAGTGATGTAAACAATAAAGGTACAAGCACCAGGTTTAGAAAATTGACCCATACTTTTATCACAGTGCTCTTTATCCATGATATATTTACAGTAACATGAATGGAAATATAAAAGTAGCTGTAGTTGGCTACAGTTACCAGGTTACTGGTGGTTTGTTATTCTGAAACATTCCCCTGTCTTGCTAAAACTGTCCTTGTCTAAAAACACAGCTCTGTTTAGGCACAATCACACAAAAAATCTTGTTGCACCGAGAAGAGAATCAAGCTTGAAATATATATTCCTTGAGTTTCTTGTTCATGATAATTGCATACAAAGAAAACAAACAAACAAACAAACAAACAAAAACACATAGCAAACTAAAGGTCTTCCTTGGAGTTCAGCTTGAGTGATAATAGTTGCTTGTAAATAAAGTTGTAAATCTATAAAGCTATTTTAATCTATTCACCTACACTTATTTCTTTGCAGTTTTCTCTTTGTTGCATTTGCGTCAGCTGTATCTTGTCAAAATTGCAGTGAACTCTCTGGAGAAGGTGCTGCTTTTATTGTACAGATCTGCCTAGTGCCTGCCTTACCAACTGCTTGGTAAGCAGTCTTTTGCTTTCCTACAAGGGGGACAGCAGAAAAGCATGGAGCAGGCCTGGGAGAAAGCTGGGCTTTCAGGTGAATCAGCCAACAAGCTTCTACACATGGAGCCCACACAGGGTTGTATTGACACAGAGTTATATTTTCCTGAACTCACCTGGCCATTTATACTTAGACTTGGGAATAGACAGACAGAGAAGCTGCTAACTTTTTGGGTAGCTGACAACCATATCATATACTGGGGACTGTCCAGCTGCCTTACTCTAACTTCTGGATATGGACAATCAAATATCCTTTCTGCCTTTTTGCCAGTATGGTCCCTCCTTAGGCAAAATATTGGAATCTTTTGACCAGAAGTTTATATGGTAGGAAGCACTGTACCAAATGTGTATGAATAATGACAGTTTTATTTGCAGTCATTTAAATATATGTATTTCACTTGAGCAAAACCATGGAAGTATCACTTGGGCAAACAGAAAAATACAACTTGCCATTTAATGCAATTAATTCAGTGTTTATGACACCTTTTTACGTTGCTGAATTACAAAGGACAGCACAAGGGAAAATGACTATCAGGGTTAAATATGGCTTAAGAATCTACCAAATCCTCCCCAAACAAGCTGTTTCACTTTCTTCTATCTTTTTATTATTATTATTATTATTTATTTATTTATTTATTTGTTTGTTTTTTGTTGTTGTTGTTTGTTTGTTTGTTTGTTTTTCCTGTACCTTTCCTGTACCACTGGATACTTTTCTAAAAAGATTTAGATTTAAGACCTCTGCTTTTGATTTTGATATAAGAAGTACAATATATTCTTCTCTTGGGAAGAACCTTTCCCATTCTCTTCAAGTGCATATTGGATAATATGGTTAAAGACAAATTGATCAGTTTTCCTGATTAAAGATAAAAATGTCATTTGACTGGTCAGATATGAGTCTCGTGAATGGATTAGTGAATCAAGTTTTACTATTGAATTTTTTTCCTTCATTTTAGTTTTCCTTTTATATTCAATTTGGCTTTCATGGGTATAGCTGTAACTTATTATGTCATAACTTATAAGTGCAATTTGAATGTAACCCGCTGTAGTAATACGAGGCCATTAATCAAAATGGAGTCCAGTAGGACAGGGTGCATCATTCTTGCAGTGTTGGGGATATAAACTGGAGATTTTCATGTACAGATGCCTTGAACTGGCTGAAATACAACAGTTTCATAGGAAAACTTTTAACACTCAGAGCCAGGGTTTGTAAATCAATGTCACAGTGCTCTGCTATTCTGGTTGTAACATTCAACAAAAAGAAAGTTAGAAAAGGCAATGAGAGTGAGGCTATATATAAACACTTACTGCAAGGAAGATCTGGAGAGAACTGTGAGCCACTTCTATGTACTGATACTCTAGAAAACACCCCGATACAGTGATATAGCGATGATCCTCTGGTGCCCAGTCTGGAGCTGGAGTTACTGAAGTCACGGTGCAGCCTGGCCCGTTCTCCATCCACCATGAACGATGCATTGAGATATTAAAGGTCAGAATGAGATCTGTTTCCTGCAAAACAACAAGTGAAGAATTGGTGCTCTGGGATGGTACTCTGGTATAAAATGCCTCAGCTAGAGATTTCACAGCATGCATAAAGAAGCAAAGACCAGCAATAATACTGCACTGTCACATGAAAATTAGTTGAGCTTGCCTGCAGTGAGCCAAGTAACTGTACATTGACAGGCAGAATTGTTTTGGAGCAGAAGAATAAACTTGCAAGCCACAGTCTGCTTCCAGACATTATACTAGGCTGGACCAAACAGTCATTCTTGTTGCACTGCCTATTCTTCACCAGAAACAACAAAGACTGATTGATGTGCACATTTCCACAGCAACCGTCCTGTGCTTGTTTCCTAGTAATATGGCCCATATTGCGGTAGTGTGATCTAACAAACTGTACAAGAGTAGTTGGAATCTGAGAATTTACTAGGTGTGAATCATAGACTTTACTATGCCTGGATCATCTGCATGGTTTTTTTTTCACATTGAATCTGCAAAGCAGAACAGTGGTCATTCGGCTGAAATATTAGAGAAGGCGCACAAAAAGGTTCCTTAAAAGCATTGCCTTTTTGTAATGCCTGTTTCAGTCTTCTAACTTTGTAGGAATCTGTAAAGAAACAGCTAGTGTGCATTGCCTCATCTAAAGACTGCTCAGCTTGTTAAAAAAAAAAGAGGGGGGGGAGGGCAAAGAGGCCTGCAACCTTCAAGTCTCGTGCAGCTGGTACAAGAGAGCTAGTGCAAGAGAATAACAAGTCAGCCATGCTTTCCATTAAGATTACATTTATAAATAGTTCATAAAGGATTAATGAATGATTAATATACATCATAAACAATACTACGGATATGACTTTCATAAATTATACTTGGTTGCACATTACTTGAGGTTGTTATACATAGTTATAACAAACCTATGGACTTTGTGGGTTCTGTAATAGCCTACCAACTCTTTATAAATTATTTATAAGTGTAACCTCATTGTAAAGTGTGACTATCTAGTCTGTGTGCACATGTGCTCAGTCATGCGAAAAAAAATCCTTTTAAGTAATGTCTTTGCAGAGCCATACTCTCCCCACACCTAACCTACATTTTTTTTTTCAGCCTGTTGATGACATTAATAATTAAGATTCTCATAAAATTTTAAAAACATAACTATTTAATTAGTTTTACCATGACAAAATGAACAGAATGCCATTCTGTAGCAGATAGGCTGTGTCCATATTTTCCTCATTTCAAAAATAGTTGTTTTTTCATTCTCACTTATTTTCCTTTTGTGCACTAATTCAAGAAAAAGTAACTTCATCCAGAGAGGTTTCGGATAATGCCATCAATCAATCTGTGAATACACTTTACTCTGTAGTATTGTTGATTGATTGATTTGTTTATTTATGTTGCAGTTCTTATCTGTTTGCATTTTTTAAAAATTTTATACATTAAAAAAAATAATTACTACCCTTCGTAAGTTATCAGATGACAAGAAGGACCATAAATATTTTTGCAGTGAATAATTATCCTACTTTCTCACAACAACATGATCCAGCAAATAACAAGTTGTGTGAGTAAATATGTAGTGATTCATATAATTGAATAACATTGGAAGGTGAAGAAAGCGACTCTGAACTTTAAGATAAATGATCCATATTTTCCAGAAATTGGTATATTTACGTATAACTATAAGTTTTCACACTCAAGAAAAAATTCTTTTCTCTGGCACCCTCTCTAGCAAAGGTACTAGACTAGTGTTTACCAGATATTGCTTGGAAATGGGTATTTTCCCCCCAACACTCAAGCCAGAAGACTAGTTTTCTTTCTGGACTCAGTGCTGTTACAGCTACTTAGTAGCATGCTGACCTGTTCACTTGGTGTAAGAAACTGAAGAATTAGTATCTTTGGAGTAACTTTGTTTAAAGTAATAGATTTATTTCTGAATGACTAAAATCAAAATCCATCATGTTATTGTCAGAAGACTTTTAAGTCGTTCTAGTTACCATGGAAAATTCTTAACCTCTAGTCGTTTATCAGAGCAGCAGCATGAATGAATACGACTCATTGACTGGCTCTTTTTTTTTTTTTTTTTTTTTTTTTTTTTTTTTTAATCATTTGCAATACCTTTAGAAGAATCATGATAGACTAAAAATATTTTACAAAGTGCAGACCAGGGATGAAAAATGTATTCTTTGAAAAAGAAAGGGATAAATTGGCTGTCAGGAACCAAGTATTTGTTATGTATCTGCCAGATGATGTTAAAATAGATTAGGAAGAGCTGAATATAATGATCAAAACTGGGCTCTGTGTTTAGAACATAATTGCTCTGAAGACAGCTATCTTTGTTTACAAAGAGTGCAACAGTCCAAAACTTTACAGGTTAAAAGCAAAAGTGCACAGTAAATACAATTACACATTGAAATATTTATAATTACACATGCAAACAAACTTCACAAAGTCCAGCTTTCTTCCACCTCAGAATTTTCTCCAAAATGATTTTCTGAAGTAATCCATTATATCTAGAAAATTCCCTTGTCCTCAAGTCATCTTTCTGCAGTTAAATTGAATGCCGTGATTTACACTAAACAATGTTGTTTTGTTCATGAATAGTCTTTTAGTGCTTACTAGAAATAAATTACAGTCTTTATCGGATCTATATTCTATTTATATCTCTAAGCAAACAGTAAAATGCTGTGTTATTTCATCTGCTCAGAAAAGAGACCCGATACTCATCGCAGTGTTATAGCACTTAATTCTTGATATTATTAAAAACAAAGAACTCCGACTGAAAGCACAGACTTCAGATCTTAAAGAAATTTGAATACTATGGTTAAGAAAACTTTCAAGCAGGGTCACCGTTATG
The DNA here is from genome assembly GCA_011076525.1 of Nettapus auritus. Classification (NCBI taxonomy): domain Eukaryota; kingdom Metazoa; phylum Chordata; class Aves; order Anseriformes; family Anatidae; genus Nettapus; species Nettapus auritus. The sequence continues at coordinate 63,698,642 of CM021767.1, forward strand.
TGCTGAATTAATTAATAAACAAGGTCAACATTAAAAAGCAAAACAATTAAGTAGAGTCAAAACACGGTTCTGGTAAGATCAGACATCATCCATGTCTCAGGGCAAATTTAGCTCAAATAAAAATGTTAGTGAAGTCAGATTTTCACAAGCAAACACAAGAGTTAGGCCATGAAAATCCCTATCCCCAAAATATGTGGGATAAGAATAAATGCAGAAGGAGCCTATTCACTGCAATTTCAGTTGCTGCACAGTCAGATCTTCTCAGATATAATCTGTTATGGGCTTTGATCTTGTTTATAATCTTCAAACCTTGTCGCCCAGTATGCACGTATATTAGCAGAACATTTTCTGTTGTTTAGAAGTGAAGGTCACCCAACCTATGAAAAAGTTTTACTTAGTGAGAAAATTGATAAGGACTTAAATCTCCTGATAGAACTGTGTAAACCAGAGAGGATGATGTATCTATCATTAACATCCCTTATGCTGTAAAGATTTGGAACTATTCTTGGACAAATTCCTCTTGCTATTTACTTTGTTCACTTAGAATACAGTTTTAGTGGACATAGACAAAGTCTACACTGGAAGCTGGGGATTTTTTGTACTCTCCAGTGTATTTGCTGTCTGTTTTCTTTTCAACATCTGTGGCTCAAACAGCATTCAGGAAATTGCAGCAAAATGGTCTAATAAGCCCTGAAGCTATGAAACTCAGCAAGAACTGTTGATACTCATTGGACATGCCAATATGGTGTTGTTCATAGTCTGTATGTCAAGGAAGATTCCATTATTCTAAATTCAACAAAGAGCTGCTTCCTTTGTGGACACAGAAATACATCTGTATAAGCTTTATTGATGATCACTCTGATGTCTTTGTAAATCCTGCTGATATTTGTAAAGCCTGTTAATGAAAATTGGTGCATTAAAGTAGATTTTGCTATTCTTCAAGGAGTCGAAATTCAGAGGAAAATATATTAGTAGGACATGCTTCCTGACACTCCTAAGATGTGTTGGTATTTGTAGTGGTCATGAGCAGAACTGCCGGGTTAGACAAAGACTAGAGTTTGGAGGTCTCAGAGACTCAGATCTCAAAGACTAGAAACTGAGACATTTTCTAATTAAGTCTGTAATTTCCTTTTAAGTTGGTTTGTAAAAAATGTTGAGCTCTGATGATTTGTGCCTGTGTTTAATAGATAACTACTTTGGCCTGAGTTAACTGCACAGTACATAACATTTGCTGACTGAGGACAGCTGATGACAGAACATGTCAGTTCAAAACTTTGCAAGAGTTGCCAGAAATTAATATAAACTTTGTTTTATTAAGGAGCACCAGTAGGCCAGCATGTTCAAAATAAAGATATCTCTGTGTGCATTATATTACTACTACTACTTATTAGTAAATACACTCTCTCTATGTAGTAATTGCAAGATTCAGTGATTTTGTTATGTGTTCTGGTTCAGTTTAGAGAAGCTGATACCAAAAAGAGTGCCAAGAGAAAAACAAGTCAACAGTGATTCAGGCTGATTCTCTGAAAGACCATAAGATCTTGCAGGCTCTGGAAATTAAATTGTACTGACTTCAAAGGCTATAGCTTGCTGTGCCATAGGAAACAAGTTTCTTCCATTTTTCTAACCAGGAATTGCTGAAATGTGTGCAAACCTGTGATGCTTCAGTACAAGTTTTGTCAAATACAACCATATAACCAATTGTTTAATTTTCCAGACTCAAACTAGGAAGAATAGACTGCTTGGAGACTGAATGGTCATACAAGGTTTCAGTGATAAGAGATCAGGGTCTGAATGCGTCCGTAGTTCTGGATGCCTCAGATGCACAGAGGCATTTTTTTATTATTATTTTTCATTTTATTTTATTTATTTTATTTTATTTCTGTCATCTCACTTTTCCACTAAAACTAGCTCCCAACAGGCAGTACCATTTTCTCATGCAAGCAGACCTTCCCCTGTTTAAAGAAAAAAACTAGAACTCCCCTTCCCTTCCCTTCCCTTCCCTTCCCTTCCCTTCCCTTCCCTTCC
>CM021767.1:63701814-63730915 GCA_011076525.1 Nettapus auritus
AAAAATTTTTTTTTTTTTTTTTTTTTTTTTTTTTTTTTTTTTTTTCCCATGAGGAGCTCTGTTCAGAAATTTTCAATCTATACAGATCTTCAGTTTAAAATATCATTAACAGAAAGTAAAATCCTACAAGTTGTATGGCAAGGTTAAAATAATTTTTACTATCCTATGAATATTTTTCATATTTAAACAGAATATTTTCGGACTAAGAATATTCTGGGTGAATATATATATATATATATATATTGGAGGGATGCAAACTAAGATAAATAAGTCCATCCTGGTAGTCCATTAAGGTACTGACACTTATTACTGCAGACTGACAGCTTGCAGTTTCTGTGCTATTGCACAGAATTTTTAATCTGAGTCTTCTAGATATGTATTGCAAAGTTCCTGAGTGGCATAACTTTTGTAATTTCTTGGACAGCAACTTTCTGGAAGATTTAAGCTTATATTATGATAAAATACACTAAACTAGACACCTGACCAGAGGTCCCCATATCCCAGAGTAGTAGCTGACTCTATGGAATCTTTATTTCTCACTGTGGCAAAATCAGGGATACCATCTGGGAATCGAGAAAATTTGTTGAAGGAAATTGAGTTGGATGCAATATCTTGCTTTGAAAACTTTTATTTTTGACAAGAGACCGTTCTCCAAGGAAAACAGCTTGCCTTAAAATATTGTTAATGCAGGTTTCCAGTGGGCAGTTTTCCAACCTTAGCTGATCTGCACACTTCTAGCACTACTGATTGGCATAGAGTTATTCCCAGATTATATTAGAACGAACACCAAAAACTAGCTTCTTTCGTTCCAAAATACGAAACTCTTCTAAAGTTTTGATTAAACCTGAAGATACCAGGTGTAACTTAAACATTTATTGGTGTACCAGAAGGTGATGGACTCACAGATATTTTAGGAAGTAAAGTAATAGCTTCACTGTGGAACTGAGTGGCCTGATTTAGGGCACAGCTGGAAACAGGATGGAAGCATATAAACAATTTTCCCACACCAAAACTCTGTTTCATGAAACAAACCTTACAAAGTGTTTTATGAGTGTGCTAAACTCAGTGTGGATCTGGATTTCTTTCCAAGGTAAAATTAATGTTCTGAAAATTTTTCCCAAACCTTGATGATTTGTTTTCTAACTGAAAACACAATTTCACTGCTTTCACAAAATATTTCTACTTGTTTTTATGAGCAAAGTATATAATGCTTTTAAACTAGTTTAATTTCTTTAGTATTTTGGATTTTTTTTTTCTTCTTCTTTTTAAATGGTAAAGGGAGGTCTCTTGATTTATCTTCGTAAATACACTGAACCATAATGCTTAGAATTTGCAGACACAAGTATAAATAACCTCCTAATTCTAAAGAAAACCCTTTTAAGCACATAGACATCTTATATTTGGATAATATCCAAAAGTCTATGTGGAACTTCCAAGTGAGCAGGGAACAAAGCTCTGTGGGCTACAAACAGAAAAGTCTAAGGTCTTGAGTAAACTAACAGGGTTAAATAAATATCCCTAAAATGTTCCTCTTTCTGGAATGACAGTTTTACTGCATTGCCAAATCTGAATAATACTTTACTTGCAGAAGTGTACGGTGTGGAAGTTAAACTTTGGTAGGTTTATGGAGTCTATGCAGAAAGAAATTCCTGCTGATGTGGTTTGTTTATCCTCCGTTGGAGTTGGTTATGTATCATAAGGCAGTACAATGGTTTAAAACAAAAGGCATGGGTAAAATGACAAACCTTATCTTCCTTTTTCCTATGAATTTGTATTGTCTGTATTTTTTTTATTTGTTTTCATTTAAACAACCAAATTCATTCATGACCGTAGGGCACATCTCTGGTCTACAATGACAACAATTTGTCTGAATCAACCTCTTTTGTTAGATACAGAAAAATTTCCACTGGCAGCATATACAGGAAGCAATATATAGACTTGAACAGAGCTCTCAGATCACAGAAACAATGTTGTTATCACAAAAGTGGTGTTAAGAAACATCTAAACATCTGATCATTGTCATGCAGAAAGGCTTTGTGAAACACCAAGCTGAGGATAAATACATACTGTATACAGCACATTATAGTTTAAGGACTTCCAGCCAGCACTCATTTTGTACGTATTAAAATTTCAGAATAATTAAAAAGAAGCCTGGATGAGTTGGCAAGTTACTAACAGGAGCGTGGAGTTCTCTTACTCAGTTTGATTAAAATGTAGCCCAGGTTAATATTTTCAATATTTCTGTAGGGAGGTTGCAGTAAGTTAAAGCACTGATTTTATCTAGTCCTCCTATCCCACTTACATTCTCATAATGAAACAAAGTAACCAGATTTAGCTGGTTTGAATTCCTCTGCAGTTAATAGAGAGGACTCAACTGAAAGAGAGTGCTATGTATTCCTGAAAAGCTGCTTAGTAAAGCTAAATAAGATGTTGAGCAGGAACCCAGCTGCAGAATGCTGGAAAGGAAGCAGAAAGTCAGAAGTGGAATATGGGCCATCTCTGTATAACTCATATGTCTTGTTCAAGGAATGGGGTGAAAAATGATTCTGGATTGACTATTTCAGGTTCTTTCATTGTAATCACCTTTATTTAATGTCTGAAAGGTTCTAGATATTTTTTAGATGAAGAAGACATTTATCACAGGACCATACCATATGACACTGATAAACTTCAGTTCATAAAGAATTCATTCTTGTCCTTGCAGGTGATGATATTTATTAGAATACCTCAGGCAACATTCAGATTTGATAAATCAACCTCATTTCATTTTACATGTAGTAATTAATTTAACAGTAGGTGAAATGGTTCTCCCTTTTTGTGGTGTGATATTGTGTCACTCAGCATGGACCACAGATTAGTTTTATTAGAACTAATTTGATCATCCAGTACTCTCATCTAACTACAGAAATAATAACATCTAACATATCTTGAACACAGAGTGAAATACAGATGTTTTGTACATTGACTGCTTCCTGCATCTGAGAATTATTTGAATTCTTTCTAAGAAAAAAAATCACACTTTTTTTCCTGTTCTACAGCTGATCATTCTCTTTTTTTCTACACTGTGCTTCAGAAATACTTTTGAAGGATGAGGATTTCCAGTTAGATTTGGAGTCTAATTTTAGCTTATAACTCGAAGAAAGGAAAATAATGGGAACACCACCACAAAAATTGTTTCAACATTTTCAGAAGATAATATTATATTTTTTCTAAACTTGACTTTTCAAGGTGTTTGGGCAATATTTGCAGATTGGAATGGAAAATAATAGCACTCCTATATATCTACTGTAGGTGATATGGATTCAAATCTTCTATTTCCTGGATTCAGAAATGAGAAATAAGCTATTCATAAATTTCTACTGTGACTTTGCAAGCTTCATGGAAACAGACAAAAAAGAAATATTGTCATCTCCATTAATAAACAAACCACAACATCAAACAACTTGAAGTTAGCAAGCATTTCAAGTGTACTTCCATTCCTCTTGTGAGCTATTGCTAAAGCTTGACAATGCGTATCACTTCAGTAAACTACAACCTCATAAGGACAATTTGGGGCCACTTGAAAAAATTCAGCGCATAACTCTGGGTAAATGCATGGTTTTGATTAAATTTTCAGAAGCACACCCTAAAGAATAATAGTATGATGCCATGCAATATTTTTCTTAGCTAGTATGAAGAAAAGTACCCTAAGTACTGCAAAACAAACTGTAGCAATTTATACCAGTTAAGGTACTAATCCATAGATGAATAGCCTGACACTTTTCTACATGCTGACTACTAGCATAGAAGACTACTTGCAGAAAATAGGAATATCTAATTTAATACAGCTGAACTAACTCAACAAAAGGATATAATGTTTTGCTAAATTTATACTTAGCACCAGTTCATATAATATATACACCATTTGTACGTAACATTTGTAGATAAGATGTAAAAAAAATACTATGCAGATTCATCATGCAGTTTTGAACTGATGGTATTATTAGGTGATAACAAGTCATTTTCCAGACATTATACTATTTCTTCTTAAAGGTCTTTGCATCAGCTTTTCTTTCCTGTGATTTATTTCTTTTTTTCCCTTAGATACAAATATTTTCATCTGGTATTTTGTGGATGACACAGTGGTTAACAAATGAACCGTGTTATTTAATGATGCAAAAAATACTGTTTGTTATTGTATTTTCCAATGTAGTCTTTTCTTGCTTGTATAAGCTTTATGATCTTGTTAACAGTTAAATTAAAATAAATACAGAGAAGAATAATACAGACCTATTCAAATACTTCCATTTTCAAATGTTTGTTTTGTTGTTGCTGTTTCTGTTTTTTGTTTGTTTGTTTGTTTGTTGTTGTTGTTTTGTTTTGTTTGTTTGTTTTTTTTTCCTTGCTTTTTAGTTCAGGTACTAAGTGCAAATAGACATTTTTTTTTTTTTTTTTTTTTTTTTTGAAAACACAATGCAAAAAAACCTATCAGTTGAAGAGCAGGATCTAATACCAGGTAGACACCCTTATAAGTTAATTCCTAGGTGAGTGTATTAGTGAATTCAGTGACAGTTCCTGTCAGGTGTCAGGTCCACTGTCACTGAAGGCCTAGGTTTTGAAGCTGTGCTCCATCTCACAGGACTGTGAAAAAAGGGAAAATTGTCTTTCAATTAAAATTTCAATTGACTGGTTCAAGACAATTTAAATGGGGTAGGGAGGTGTCTCTAGTTCTGCTTTCACATGGGCCATTCAGTAGTTTTCTATCTTTTCAGTGAGAAAGCTAATCTGTTTTGTGTCTGAGCATTGACTAGCAGAGGAACAGCTCTGCAGTAAAAAACCTAGGGATCCTGGAGGACAATAAAGTGATCATGAGCCAGCAATGCACCCTTGTGGCAAAGGAGGCTGTGGAGCGTCACCAGGAAGTGGAGGAAGATGATCCTTCTCCTCTGCTCAGAACAGGTGTGACCATACTGGAGTGCTGGGTCCAGTGCTGGGCTCCTCAGTATAAGAGAGATATGGGCACACTGGGGCAAGTCCAGTGAAGGCCACCAAGCTATTCAGGGATTGGACTGGTTCAGTGCTGATAGCAAAAGACCTATGGTGATCCTCCTGCTGTCCATAACTACCTATTGGGAAGGCTTAGAAAAAGGCAGAGCCAGACTCCTCACAGAGGTGCACAGCACAAGGACAAGAGGCAATAAACACTGTAAATCCTTTGATAAGAGAGTTGCAGTAGGTACCTTTCCAACCTAAAGAATTCTGTGATTCAAAGTTTTTCCCTTGAATACTTAAAAGTGTTGCTGCAGTTCTTCAAAGGTGAAAACCAAAGAAAAATGTCAAACAAAACAAAGAAACAAACAAACAAACGGCCCCCCCCCCCCCCATCTAAAAAAAAAACAACAACAACAAAAGAAAAGTGCCAGAATGGATTGGATTCCTGCTGCAAGAAGATCTATGGGGTATTCCTCAAAATCCTTCTATAACATACTGAGAGCACAATAGTAATAAGAAAACAGAAGCTCAAATCTGACTTGTACTCTGGATTTATAACTAATGCATCATCTACTTCTGAAGGGAAAACATACTTCCAGGAACCAATGAGAGATTTTTAACTTACATATTTTCTGACTTGCCACAACCTGGTTGTGTCTCCTTCAGTGGAATGGGGAAGGAAAAGGTTGCATTGGAGATTGGAGTAGCACAAACAGTGGCCCTGAAGATATTGTGGAGATTTTTAATGGTGCAGCTAAAACTGCTTTCTTTTTTTTTTTTTTTTTTTTTTTTTTCCAATGAAATATCACAACTAATCCAGAATGAAACAATGAAAGTGGTCAAAAACACGGGAAATTTCTTTCAAAATGATGTCTCTCTCTTGAATTCATTCCACCTCCATCACAATATTAAAGTCTTCATATTCATCACACTAGGACCAATGATCCTTAATGAGCGTAGGCTGAGATCTATCTCTGTAGACTGAATCAGTAATTGAAAACTTTATTTAAAAAACTGATGGGGAGTAGATTTACCATTCTAACTGCGGCGTCTGTGTCAGCTTCTTAAATTAAGTTTTCAAGAGCTGATTTAGCCCAGGGAAATGCAGAAATCTGGTTGAACCACCTCTTGGGGCCGCTTATAATAATTTTTTTTTGTTTGTGTTTAGTGCTAATGCAGAGTTAGATGAACTCCACTGTCAAGATGTTAGGAGATCGATGCTTTTATTACTTTGAATTGGAAAGTTGGTATACACAATAGAACACTCACAGGGGAAGAATGATACAAAGAGCTCTTATTTGATTTTCCTGGTGTTTAAGAATATTGCAAAATACTGTGAATTCAAAGAAGTGAAGGTTTTTTTTTTTTTTTTTTTTTTTTTTTTTTTTTTTTTTTCAGTTGAGGAATAGTCATAGCATATCTGGCTTATTAAATAGAGGATAGGTAAAAATATTTTCCTGGAAATAAATACCTTCTTAATGAAAAAAAAAAAAAAAAATTATAACCTTCTATAAATAACTCACTTTTCCAGTATATCTATAACCGCTTCACTATGTAATGCTAGCAATATACCATATGTGCTTTCTTTCAAGTAAAACTCTCCTCATGAAATACTTATAAGAAGGTTCTTTGTTTACAAGACACATAGCTTTTCCATCATCAGCTTTGATTTTATTTTTTTCTCAAACAAATGCATTGGAAGTAGTGGAGCTTTCCTCAATTCCTGGTACTGGAGCAGCCTTCTATAATGCACATTAGTGCAATTTGACTTCATTGAAAGCTGAAGCTTTCTAGAGAAGGCAACAGAAAAGGTTCATACTTTTCTAACTTAAAATAAAAAATCCAATTTCATCTGAAAGAGTGATCTAACAAATGTTATTACATTCAAGGAATGCATCTTTTGAAAAAAACAAACAAAAAAAAAAAAAAAAAAAAAAAAAAAAAACAGATTTCTTCTTTGGCAGAGTTAAGGCTGAAAATAAAGATTGTGTAGTTTAACACTCAAAATTTAGGAAGACAGACTCCTTGGTTCTGCCCTAGTGCACCTCAGCATTACAATATAATGTTTAATTACACACTATTTCATCAGTCTCAGCCAAAGAGATAGCATCTTGTAAAGCTTCATCATTAAATTATCCTCATATGTTTTTCCGTCTTACAACAATTCAGTATAACCTGTAGAGACTTACAGCTTAATCCTACATAAGTTTAGAATTTATTTATTTTTGTACTGTCAGTAATCCCATTAAATGAGAGAAACTCTCGCGGTATGTGAGATTAAATTTGTTATGTTATGTACAGACCTTCAGGTAAACATTTCTGAAGACATGCAGTGAACCCATAAATATATCTTTCCATATTGAAAGTGACATGGATATCTTTTTCGCTTTGGATATGTTTTTCTCTGATGACTTTGTCCTATTTAATGGTAAATATATTATGATATTATGATTTCCATACAGGTTGAAAAGAATGAGACAAGTTTAATGTTGTCGAAACCAAGACATACTACATCTCTGCATTGACCTACAATGTTAAGGAATTCTGCAAAAAGGAAAACTATATCCAGAAAGAAATTTCAATAGTTGATGGTCATAAGGGAAAGGTGTGTCAAGTTATGGAGTCTGTCGTGAATCAAATTCTTCTGATTAATTCTGATTCATTTTGATAATCCAATATTTGATTAATTACATGACTGATTGAATAGAGAAGAATTATTAAACAAACAGTGAGAAACAGCAAGTACTTTCAAGGACAGCAGTAGCATTTGGAGCCATCTTGAGAAACCTGGGATTCGTCCAGGAAAGTGCTATGCACTATGAACAAGTGGAAAGTACACCAGTTGGGCAGAAATAACTACACGTGCAAATATGGGATGGCTAAAAACTAGTGAGTGCATGTGCATTCCACAAGGTAGTGGATGGTTATGGTTCACAAATTCAATGGGGGCCAACATTTTTGTGTTGCTGCAAAAAAATTGATAACTGCTTATACAGTCCTGGGTTTTATGAACCAGAGGGTTGTTTGCAGCACTAACACAATTCACGTTAACTTAGTATTGGCAAGGCTTCAACTCAAAAGATTTTAAGAAAAGCTGTGGACCAATTGAGAAGCAAGCCATTAGAATGAGCAGAGGTCTGAAAACAAGACCTATGTAGAAAGAAAGAAAGAATTGGGATTTCTTAGCTCAGAATAGGAAAGAATGAGAGCAAAATCAACTGTTGAAAAGAATCAAGTAGCATTTTCCTGCACATACTGGAGGAACATCCATCACTTTCCAGAAAATACACCACATTGCAAAGATAACACACATTAGATTTTGAAGAAAAATATTTCTAATATTGAGGGTTAGGAAATCCCAAGAAGAGACTGCTTGGGGAGTCTGTGAGATCTATTGTTGCTGACATTGAAGAACAAGATGGACAAACTTCTCCTTAATTTTTCATATATATGCTTGGTATTTAGGTTGGGAACGTGGACTAAATGACATACTGAGTTATTCAGAAATGTGAGTTTATGATTCAAATAACTGAAAGCATGGTTCTGGAAACACATAATGTTTATAAATATGCAGCACAATACTAGTCATTCCATTGAGATTTGATATATTTAATATAATAATTGGAAATACTCAACGTGTAAGGCATAAATTTAACTGAATTAAAATATAACGCTTTTTCCTGAAGTTCTCTAACAGATATGAACAATTTTAATGCAAAAGAAGAAAGATGTGTTTCTAGAAACAATTTTAAGCAAACAGTTCTCTAAAAATATATATATTTATCCTTATGTTCTCAACTTTTGATGTCATTAATTCCTATGTAACCTTTCTGTGGAACTCTAAAAAATACATTATGGCATGTGATGGCTGAAGTTCATTTTTCTATCTTTGTTTGTCCTTCTCTGAGCTAGTCACCTTTACAGTCAGTGGAGGTGAAATGGCATGTTCGTGGTACAAGTTGTCTCACCAGGTGCAGAAATCTTTAGTATGAAGTGAATCAAACCTTAAAATGTCCTTTGTCTTCAAGTCCTTTGGCTTTAGAGAAGACCTAGATACTAATCCAAATGTAGATATCTGCATTTTATGGAAATCATATACTTAAGACATAAAATTAGAAATATTAGAAATAACCTGCAATACATGGAATTTGGATTAAAAATAAATAATTTTATATGTATATATGCATAATTTGAAAGCCCTGTATGTTTGCTTTAGAGCATGTGTTCTCTGCAGTTAGATGTGCTAAGATAATTTTACTAGAAATACTTGATGGTTAGATACTGGCACAGATCGTCCAGAGTTGTTCAAGGTCAGGTTGGAAGGGACTTTAATCAACCTGACAAGCAGGGAAGCTGTCTCTATCCATGGCAATGATCTTTAAAGGGTTCTTCCAACACAAATGATTCTGTGATTCTGTGATTCTCTGATTCATTGTAATAGAACTTCTATTCAATTAATTTGAAATTCACTCAACCATGAAAAAAAACATGCTATTTTAATATATAATGTGGAATTTCTTTTGGAAGAATGATACAATTCTGCTTAAAAATTAAGGTGATAAGTTACTTTTACATATGTATTGTGTCAATATTTCTTAAGTCTTTTGGAAACCAAGTTATGAGCTCATAGAGCCGGAGAAATCTGAGGGCTGAGACAAGACTCCTGGTGTCTGTGACAGTGGAGAAGTGGTTTCTGATCTGATTAACTAAATGGTTGATTGATGAATGTCTGTGACCTCAGGGAACTGTGGCAGTACTGGAGTCAGTTCCCACGATAGGACAGTTCTCAGCTTTCTCCCAGGATTCTCTCCATGGCTGTAATTCTCTGGATTAAACCCCCAAACTTCCAAACTACTCCATTGGAACTGTTTGTCAACTTCTCTGAGAAGCCACTCAAAAACTGGAGAGAAGCAAGACAGACATTGTATTGGTAACAATATTGAAACTTTCTGTGTAATTGGCGATCGGCTCCGGGGCAGATGTGCTCTGCAACGGAGCAGGGGATCGGGACAGGCAGGGCTCTTTTCCCGGCACCGAGGCCACTCGAGGCAGTCGAGGGAGCCGCCACGACCCGGCAGCCCAGTGAGGGACGTGACGAGGCGGAGGCGGAGCCAGCAGCGCCCCCTCCCGGCCGTTCAAGAGCAGCCCCTGGGGAGCGCGAGCGACCAGGACGGGCAAACAGGGCGGGGCGCGGCAGAAAGGAGGGGCGCGGCAGCTTGCGCGGCAGTTCGCGCGGGCAGGGCGAGCAGGGAGGGCAGGGCGATCCCGCCCCCGCCCACAAGAACACCTCACCTAACGGCTGTCAACACTAGCTGGGCTTCTCGCTAGGCAGCGAGCTCGCGCTACAAAGTCTGTAGGCATCCAGACAGACTGCCCTCTCCAAAATGCGGCAGTTCAGGTCTCTGGGTGCAGGGAGTGCCAGAGCCTGCTGCTGCCATCTGAAGGAGGCAGAGACACCGTGTGCGTGAGGTGCGAGCAGGTGGATGACCTGGTCCGCCTGGTGGCAGAGCTCAAGGAGGAGGTGGAGAGGTTGAGGGCCATCAGGGAGTGTGAGAGGGAGATAGACTGGTCGAGCAACTCCCTGCAAGGCCCGAAGGAGAGGCTCCAGAGTGAGACTCCCCACATGGGGTTCGACCCCCTGCCCGGTCACTGTCAGGCAGAGGGAGGGGACCTAAGAGTTCAAGAGGAATGGAAACAGGTCCCTGCTCGACGATGCAGGAAACTCTCCCCCCCCACCTGCCCAGGTGCCCTTACGCAACAGGTTTGAGGCCCTGGAGCTCGGGGGAGCGGTGGATGAGGGTGTGGAAGGAAGTTTAACCAGGAAGCCTAGGGCGAGGAAGTCTGCTTCACGCCTCAAGACTGCTTCCACCAAAAAGGAAAGGAGGGTGATCGTTGTGGGCGACTCCCTTCTCAGGGGAACAGAGGGCCCTATCTGTCGGCCTGACCCTACCCGTAGGGAGGTCTGCTGCCTCCCTGGGGCCAGGGTCAGGGATGTTGCCAGAAAGCTTCCTAGCCTGGGTCGCCCCTCCGATTACTACCCACTACTGATAGTCCAGGCTGGCAGTGATAACACTGACGAGAGAAGCCTGAAGGCTATCAAACGGGACTTCAGGGGGCTGGGACGGTTAGTGGACGGAGCGGGAGTACAGGTGGTGTTTTTGTCCATTCCTACAGTGGCAGGGAGGGGTTCAGAGAGGACATGCAAAGCCCACCGTATAAACACATGGCTTAGAGGCTGGTGCCAACACAGAAGTTTTGGGTTCTTCAACCATGGGGCGCTTTACTCGGCACCCAGCCTGATGGCCACAGACGGGTCCCAGCTATCCCCAAGGGGAAAACGGATCCTGGCCCAGGAGCTGGCAGGGCTCATTGAGAGGGCTTTAAACTAGGTAAGAAGGGGGACGGGGAAGAAACAAAGCCTGTTGGAGGTGTGCCAGAGGGAGCAGTGGCTAGGCTGGGGGAGAAGGCAAAGGCTCAGCTGAAGTGCATCTACACTAATGCACACAGCATGGGCAATAAGCAGGAGGAGCTGGAAGCCATTGTGCAGCACGCAGGCTATGACTTGGTTGCCATCATGGAAACGTGGTGGGACCATTCTCATGACTGGAATGCTGCCATGTCTGGCTGTAGGCTCTTCAGAAGGGACAGGCAGCACGGAAGGGGTGGTGGAGTGGCTCTCTATATTAGAGAGTGTTTTGATGTCATTGAACTTGAGGCTGGCAATGACAAGGTGGAGTCGCTATGGGTTAGGATCAGCGGAGAGGCCAACAAGGCAAGCATCCTGATGGGGGTCTGTGACAGACCGCCGAACCAGGATGAGGGGGTGGATGAGGAGTTCTACAGAGAGCTGACAGAGGTTGCAAAATCGTCAGTGTTTGTTCTTGTGAGGGACTTTAACTTCCCAGACATATCCTGGAAGCACAACACAGCCCAGAGAAAGCAGTCCAGGAGGTTTCTGGAGAGCGTGAAAGATAACTTCCTGACGCAGCTGGTTGGTGAGCCTACCAGGGGAGGTGCCCCGCTAGACATTCTGTTCACTAACAGAGAAGGCCTGGTGGGAGATGTGGTGGTCGGGGGCTGCCTTGGGCAGAGTGACCACGAAATGGTAGAGTTCTCGATACTTGGCGAAGTCAGGAAGGGGACCAGTAAGACCTCTGTCTTGGACTTCTGGAGGGCTGACTTTGAGCTGTTCAGGACACTGGTTGGCAGAGTCCCTTGGGAGGTGGTTCTGAAGGACAGAGGAGCCCAGGAAGGCTGGGCGCTCTTCAAGAGGGAAATCTTAATGGCTCAGGAGCGGTCTGTCCCCACGTGCCCAAAGACGAGCCGGCGTGGAAGAAGACCAGCCTGGCTGAACAGAGAGTTGCGGCTCGAGCTTAGGAGAAAAAAGAGGGTTTATAATCTTTGGAAAAGAGGGCGGGCCAGTCAAGGGGACTACAAGGATGTTGCGAGGCGGTGCAGGGACAAAATCAGAAAGGCCAAAGCTCATCTGGAGCTCAATCTGGCTACTGCTGTTAAAGACAATAAAAAATGTTTTTATAAATACATCCACACCAAAGGGAGGACTAAGGAGAATCTCCACCCTTTACTGGATGCGGGGGGAAATTTAGTTATCAGAGATGAGGATAAAGCCGAGGTGCTTAACGCCTTCTTTGCCTCAGTCTTTAACAGCAAAACCAGTTGCTCTCTGGACGCCCAGTACCCTGAGCGGGTGGAAGGGGATGGGGAGCAGAATGTGGCCCCCACAATCCACGAGGAGATGGTTGGCGACCTGCTACAGCATTTGGATGTACGCAAGTCGATGGGGCCGGATGGGATCCACCCGAGGGTACTGAGAGAACTGGCGGAAGAGCTGGCCAAGCCGCTTTCCATCATTTATCGACAGTCCTGGCTATTGGGGGAGGTCCCACTTGACTGGCGGATAGCAAACGTGGTGCCCATCTACAAGAAGGGCCGGAGGGTAGACCCGGGGAACTACAGGCCTGTTAGTTTAACATCAGTGCCAGGGAAGCTCATGGAGCAGATTATCCTGGGTGTCATCAGGCGGCAGTTGCAGGGCAAGCAGGCGATCAGGCCTAGTCAGCATGGGTTTATGAAGGGTAGATCCTGCTTGACAAACCTGATCTCCTTCTGTGACAAGGTGACATGCTTAGTGGATGAGGGAAAGGCTGTGGATGTGGTCTACCTTGACTTCAGTAAGGCATTTGACACCGTTCCCCACAGCATCCTCCTCAGGAAACTGGCTGCCCATGGCTTGGACTGGCGCACGCTTTGTTGGGTTAAGAGCTGGCTGGATGGCCGGGCCCAGAGAGTCTTAGTGAATGGAGTCAAATCCAGTTGGAGGCCAGTCACCAGTGGAGTCCCCCAGGGCTCAGTACTGGGGCCAGTCCTCTTTAACATCTTCATCGATGATCTGGATGAGGGGATCGAGTGCACCCTCAGTAAGCTTGCAGACAACACCAAGTTAGGTGCGTGTGTCGACCTGCTCGAGGGTAGGAAGGCTCTGCAGGAAGATCTGGATAGGCTGAACTGATGGGCCAAGGCCAACGGTATGAAGTTCAACAAGGCCAAGTGCCAGGTTCTGCACCTGGGGCACAACAACCCCAAACAGAGCTACAGGCTGGGAGATGTGTGGTTGGAAAGCTGCCTGTCAGAGAAGGACCTGGGTGTTTTGGTTGACAGTGGGCTGACTATGAGCCAGCAGTGTGCTCAGGCGGCCAAGAAGGCCAACAGCATCCTGGCTTGCATAAGAAACAGCGTGGCCAGCAGGCCCAGGGAAGTGATTGTCCCCCTGTACTTGGCTCTGGTGAGGCCGCACCTCGAGTACTGTGTTCAGTTTTGGGCCCCTCACTACAAGAATGACATGGAGGTGCTTGAGCGAGTCCAGAGAAGGGCTACGAAGCTGGTGAAGGTTCTGGAGAACAAGTCTTATGAGGAGCAGTTGAGGGAGCTGGGACTATTTAGCCTGGAGAAGAGGAGGCTCAGGGGCGACCTTATTGCACTCTACAGGTACCTGAAAGGAGGCTGTAGCGAGGTGGCGGTTGGTCTATTCTCCGACGTGCCTGGTGACAGGACGAGGGGGAATGGGCTAAAGTTGCGCCAGGGGAGGTTTAGGTTGGTTATTAGGAAGAACTTCTTTACAGAAGGGGTTGTTGGGCACTGGAATAGGCTGCCCAGGGAAGTGGTTGAGTCACCATCCCTGGAGGTCTTTAAAAGACGTTTAGATGTAGAGCTTAGGGATATGGTTTAGTGGAGGACTTGTTAGTGTTAGGTCAGAGGTTGGACTCGGTGATCTTATAGGTCTCTTCCAACCTAGAGTATTCTGTGATTCTGTGATTCTGTTAAAGTCTGCGGAAACTAGGACAAAATTTCCTATTAATGTAAATATATTTGAATTAAGCTCCATGCATTGGAATACTGAAATTCCTTAATTGTCCCTCCAAACACATACTTTTTGCAGGAATAGCTGTTTTCCTGAGACTGAACCAAAATAAATTACATATATCCTAATAGGTACAGTACATAGAATCATAGAATCATAGGATCATAGAATCATAGGTTCATACAAAGGCTTGGGTTGAAAGGGACCTTAAAAACCATCTATTTCCAACCCCACTGCCATAAGCAGGGATGTCACTCACTAGATCAGGTCACCCAGGGCCTCAACTAACCTGGTCTTGAACACTTTCAGGGATGGGGCATCCACAGCTTATCTGGGCAACCTGTTCTAGTGCCTCACCACCCTCTGAGTGAAGAATTTCATCCTAACACCTTATCTAAATCTACCCTCCTTTAGTTTACAACGATTCCCACTTGTCCTGTTATTATCTGATAGGGCAGAGTCATTCCCCATAGCTTTTATAAGTCCCCTTTAAGTACTGAAAAGCTGCAATAAGGTCACCACAGAACCTTCTCTTTTTCAGGCTGAACATCTCCAGCTTTCTCAGCCTCTCTTCACAGGAGAGGTGCTCCAGTCCTGTGATCAGCTTCGGTGGCCCTCCTCTGAATCTGTTCGAATAGTTTCTTCATGTGTTGGGGCCTTGGACCTGGACACAGAACTGCCAAGTGGGGCCTCACAAGGGCAGAATAGAGGGGGACAATCCCCTCCCTTGAACTGCTGGCCACCCCTCTGTTGATGCAGACCAGGATGCAGTTGGCATTCTGGGCTGCAAGCACACACTGCCAGCTTATGTCAAGCTTTTTTTTTTTTTTTCCATGAGAAGTCCTAAGTCCTTTTCTGCTGGGCTGCTCTCAATGAGTACTGCTCCCAGTCTGTACTACTGTTTAGGATTGCCCCCAACCCAGGTGCAGCACCTTGCACTTAGAATTGTTGAAGCTAATTAGGTTCACATGGGTCCACTTTTCTAGTTTGCATATAGCTACATGTGGCTGAGTACTAGACTACAAATACACTCTTTGATAATTTCAGGATTATTATTATTATTTTATATCTGGTTTTGTATTTCAATATTAATCTCATAAAACTAACAGCCACTACTCTTCTGTAATGTGTTAACAGATAAAGGTTATGTTGGGACAAACATTAAGATTCTGTTTTCACTTGCTTATGACTTTCTGAGTGCAAAAGAGATGGCTTTATCTAAATTAGGTATTTTCCTTTAAATCTCCATTAAACTATTTGCTGGTGAACATCACCCCTACATAGCCTTAAAGTGCACTGATCTTAATCTGCCCATAGGAGGAAAAGACAAGTATTTGCCTTAAATAAAAACTGAACATTATTTTCTTTAATCAAGAACATAACTGAACCATTGTCATTCATTGTGTCAGAGTTTAAAAAAAAAAAAATGGTTGGAAAAGATAAGCAGCCTGGAATCTATGAAAAGTTTAATACTTTAACATAGTACTTACTATATTATTGTCAGAAAATCACAGAGCCAAAAATACATTTATTGATCTGATGTTTGAGTTAGAAATCTACTTCAAATTAATCTATCACAATAATTAAATTATTTCCTTAGTTTAGTACTCATAAAGAGCATGAAAGTTAGTGAAAATACTTATTGGCAAAGTCCCTGATGTTAAGATGTTTTTCAGATCATCACAATTGGATCAGTAAAAAGAAAACTGTGTAATTTAATGGGAAGTATCTTTAAAATAGGATTTCTATTTCTGCTTCCTTCAGTTTAGTAACATATGACTATAGCAATATACATTGAACTGGAAAAACTACAAGTATAGTAAAATGGCACTTCAGTGTGACCAGGAAAGAAGAATGTAACAGAACATAGTGATATGCATGTTGGACATGTATTGTATACAATGAAAATAAAGAGTAGTGTGGTGGTTTTACTTGGGTGGACAGCCAAGCTCAACTACAGCCACTCTCTCACTCCCGCTCCTCAAAGGGGAAGGGGGAGAAAATACACTGCAAAGGGCTCAAGGGTTGAGATAAGGACAGGGAGATCGCTCAACAATTATCATCACTGGAAAAAAAGAATAGGGAGATAGTATCCCTCAAACAAACTATTCCACCTCCTCACCCTGATCAGTGCAGGGGAATGGGGAAGGGAGGCTGTGGTTAGTCTATAGCACTTCGTCTCTGCCACTCCTTTATGGTCACTCTCTGCCCCTGCTCCACGCGGGGTCCCTCCCACGGGATGCCGTCCTTCCCAGTCTTACCCTGCCGGGGCTGCCCACAGGCAGCAGCTCTTCAAGAACTGCTTCCACACGGCTCCGTACCACGGGGTCCATCCCCCAGGAGCAAACTGCTCCAGCACGGGTCCCCCACGGGCAGCAGCCCCCCCCCCCCCGGACCCCTGCTCCTGCGTGGGCTCCTCTCCACGGGCTGCAGCTCTGGCCCGGGGCCTGCTCCTGCGGGGGCTCTCCATGGGCCGCAGCCTCCTCCAGGCCACATCCACCTGCTCCACCGGGGGCTCCTCCACGGGCTGCAGCATGGAGATCTGCTCCATGTGGGACCCATGGGCTGCAGGGGGACAGCCTGCTCCACCAGGGGCCTCTCCACAGGCCGCAGCGGACTTTGCTGTGGTGCCTGGCACACCTCTCCCCCTCCTTCACTGACCATGGTGCCTGCAAGGCTGTTTCTCATTCGTCTCTCCCAGCTGCTGTTCCCAGCAGTTTGTTTGTTTGTTTGTTTGTTTGTTTGTTTATTTATTTCCTGTCTTAAATATGCTCTCAAAGAGGCGCAAACACTATTGCTTCTTGGCCTGGCTCTGGCCAGTGGTGAGGCCCTTATCTAACATTGGGCAGCTTCTGAATTGTTTTCACAGAAGTCACCCACATGCACCTCCCACCTCCCTCCCCGCTATGAAAACCTTGCCACGTAAACCCACTCTAAGACTACAAGTAGACATAGAAAGACCAGTTAAATCCATATCAAAAACTTATCTATAAGAAAAAATAACATTTGTATGTAAGGTTTGTTTTAACACATATAGTAAATTCAGGACAGAATCTTTACCAGTCAGCTCTTGTTTCAACACCATTGTGCACAAGCATTATTTATTTACAGAAAACTTGACTAAATTCCGTGGATTACTCTGTAATCAGGAAATTACACATTTAATAAATAAATAAATTATAATTCTGTTTTATCTGACCCAGGCCCTGAGGTCTTTTTTTTTTTTTTTTTTCTTTTCTTTCTTTCTTTCTTTTTTTTTTTGATAAGCATACTGCAATTGGTCTAATGAATCCTTTAATTTTATAGTCTCCAGTAGAATCCCATCTATCTTCTAGACATTATGATAATTATTTTACAAACTGACACAAGACTTATTTCAGCAAAGGCTTTGTATGAGGCCTAAGACTGACTGAACCACCCAAAGAGAAAAAAATTGTCTTGTGACACTGAAATTCAGTGTGAGATTGCAGCTTAAATACATTTGCCTTGGTTAGGATTAATCCAACTATTTTTATATCACAATATTAATAAAGAAGGTGCACAGAAGAATTCAGCCACTTGGATGAGCTTGTGCAGTAAGATCACCATTACTGTGACTATATGGCTATCCATATTGAACCTAAACAAAATAATTGTTATGGTTCTGTCTATACAGCATGCCATCTCATATCTTTCTTGCAATGAAAATGATATTTTAGTTATGCTATATTTTCTATTTCCTTTGCTTTGGCAATGTTATATAATTTAATATATAATGTTACTCTTTTCCTGGTAGAAATGTTGGCTGAAAGAACTT
The DNA here is from genome assembly GCA_011076525.1 of Nettapus auritus. Taxonomy (NCBI): domain Eukaryota; kingdom Metazoa; phylum Chordata; class Aves; order Anseriformes; family Anatidae; genus Nettapus; species Nettapus auritus. The sequence continues at coordinate 63,719,961 of CM021767.1, forward strand.
GTATATGTATTTTAACTAGTATGCTTGTTAAGGAAAAACCAAGCCTAGTGGTTTGCCATTTCTCGTTCACTCTCCTTCCTTTATGATAGCCTTTCCAAGAGGCAGAAGTAGCAGATTTTGAATAGCTTAAAATAACTATATCACAAAGCTAGATTTAGTGAACGACGAAGAGAAAAACAAAAAAACTGGTAAGCATTAAGTTAATATTCTGTGCATGGTGTGCTGCATGAGATGTACACTTGGAAAACAGTAGGATGTTAACTTTATATGAGAACCATAGTATAATACTCAAGTACAGTAAGGAATTAATTGCAACTGTGTAACAAACTTAATTCTAGGGTTTCTAAATGTGCAACACTTGAAATTCCCATGTGGGAGTAGGTTGTGGAGAGTTTTAAGTGCATACCATACAAATTGCTGCAAACATTTGCAAGAGTTCTTTGGTTGTTTGTCAGCTACAGGGATGAAACCTGTACTACAGTTACAGTTGCAGAAAACTGTGCCCATATTCACACAGACCACATAATTATTACTTTTTTTTTTTTTTTTTTTTTTTTTTTTTTTTTTTTCCATTTGTTTAAATCTAATGATTACAAACTTGTGTCCCATGGTGCATCAAGATCATAAGTGCATTACTGTTGTGGCTACTATTTTCCAACATTTTGTGATGCTTCTGACAGGCTGTTACTAGTATTCTTTCATGGAATTTAAACTAGAACTTTCTGGCTTTGAGAGGCTATGCTCATTTATGTTTACTTACTAGAAAACCCTCCAAGATTTTGAGATTTTTTTTTTTTTTTTTTCATTAGAAACTAATACATTTGACTTGAACATACACAATGTTAAAAGGCTTCATTTGCTGTGACCTGACCTAGTGTACTTTGTCATCTAAACCAGTAAGCTTTATTGTAAAGACAACTAATGCTACATCAGTATTCAGTTCAGAATTTCATGTAATAGTTCTTTCTTTCAACACAATTATATGTAACACGTGAAATTAATCAGAGATAAGGTAACTTACAACAGAGATAGAGAAGAATATTCCCTTGTTATTGAACAGCAGTCAGAAAAACAGGAGGTGACTAATAAATGTGACAGAATGAATTCTTTTATTTCTGTCCATCCTTTTGTTTTTCACACAGTGTGCACACATTCTAGACAGGATGATACAGCGCAGGGGAGCTGAGCTGGCATGGGTTACTATGACTTTTTTATGCTTTTGGTCAGTACTTTTGATCATTCATTCATATACCATTACTGTTTCTTGATGCCACTGTGCCTTTTTAAGCTGTAACGCATGTTATCCTAATGATTTTCAGGGGTTGCCTTTCAAAAATCTCCTTTGAGATTACCTCCATTGCTGTTGAGATGTCTCATACAATCATAGAATCAAAGAATATCTGGAGTTCAGGATCATCAAGTTCAACTCCTGGCTCCATGCAGAACCACCCAAAAATCAAACCATATTTCTGAGAGCATTGTCCAAATGCTTCTTGAACTCCAGCAGGCTTGGTGCTGTGACCACTGCGCTGGGGAGCCTGTTCCAGTGCCTGAACACCCTTTCAGGAAGAACCTTTTCCTAATATTCAGTCTGAAATCCAGTCTCTGATCAGGTGTTTGTCTAATCAGTTCACTGGTGTGCTCAGTGATTCTCTCTAACCAGGCTGGTGACATCTGATGTCTATGTGGTACAATTCACCACCAGAAAAAAAATAAAGAGGGAATTCACCTTTATGTTTTGATGTGGATCTAGCTTATTGGGTTTACATGGCAAAGTTTGGGCAGTGGGGGGCTGCAGGGCTGGCGGCCTCTGTGAGAAGAATCCAGCAGCTGCCCCATGTTAGGTAAGGGCCAGTTTCAGCCAGCTCCAAAGGTATACGCCACTGCCCAGAGCCAAGCCAATAAGCGATGTTGTCTGCAATTCTGTGAGAGCAGATTTAAGAAAGCGAAAAACTGCTGCACAACAGCAGCTGGGAGAGTGGGGAGTGAGAAATAGCAAGGTCAGTGCAGGAAGGGGAGTGGCATTCCAGGCACCACAGCAAAGTCCCCAGCCTGTGGCGAGGCCCCTGGTGGAGCAGGCTGTCCCCCTGCAGCCCATGGGTCCCACATGGAGCAGATCTCCACGCTGCAGCCCGTGGAGGAGCCCCCGGTGGAGCAGGTGGATGTGGCCTGGAGGAGGCTGCGGCCCATGGAGAGCCCCCGCAGGAGCAGGCCCCGGACCGGAGCTGCAGCCTGTGGAGAGGAGCCCACGCAGGAGCAGGGGGTCTGGGGGGAGCTGCCGCCCGTGGGGGACCCGTGCTGGAGCAGTTTGCTCTCAGGGGATGGACCCCGTGGTACGGAGCCATGTGGGAGCAGTTCTTGAAGAGCTGCTGCCTGTGGGCAGCCCCGGCAGGGTAAGACTGGGAAGGACGGCATCCCGTGGGAGGGACCCCGCGTGGAGCAGGGGCAGGGAGTGACTGTGAAGGAGCAGCGGAGATGAAGTGTTAGGGATTGACCGCAGCCCCCATTCCCTGTTCTGCTGGGCTGCTTGGGGCAAGAGGAAGTGGAAAAGGTTGGATGGGGGAAGGTGTTTTTAGTTTCTTTTTAGCTTCTCTCGGTTCTAGCTTGTTAGTAACAGGTAATAATTATTGTCATGGGCAAAACAGACTCAGAATAGGGAGACTGATAAAATTTGAGTGATCTCCCTGTCCTTACTTCAACCATTTAGCCCTTTTCATTTTATTTTCTCACCCTTTCCCTTTGAGGAGTGGGAGTGAGTGTTGTGGTGGAGCTCAGCTGTCCAGCTGGGTAAAACCACCACACTAGCATAGTTGATAGACCACTTAAAATTGAGACTTCAGATAATATGTATTCTTTGAAAAGTTCTTATTAAACGTGACCTTTTATGTTTAGAGAATTCTCTTTGGGGGGGATTTACAGGTAACCACATTTATAAAGATATAAAGATATAAAGCATAAAGATATTATTCAAATATTTCATCTCGGAGAACATGTACACAGTGTTTACATCACTTGTGAAAATCAGATTTCTTTCACGTTTTTTGTAAAAAACATTTTTTGTAAAATTACCCCACGTTTTATGGTGCACCACCTGGCTCTTCATATGATTGGGAACTAATTTATATTTTAATGTTCTAATTTAAGAAAAAAACAACTTTTACTTTGTGAAATATTTTTACTTCATGCTAACAATCAGTTCAATTCACCTCCCCAAAAAATCATTTTCAATATCTTTGAACGAACTCAACATTACAAGCTAGAGATGTCCTGTTGTATTACTTCCACTCTCCCAAGTTGTATTATTTCCACTGTACCCAATGGAAAAAAATAATTCTGTTATTTCTTTTACTTTTTTAATGATGGCAGAACACTCTAGAAAATCTTCTATGAGAGAAAAGACATAGCAAATTGAATGTCTCCTCATTCCCAATTCTTGGTGAGAAGTCAGCAGCTTGGGGCCTCTATAAATGCAGCTCATTTGAATTTCCTACAGCCTGATGCTATATGCAAACTATGTTGTATTTGCATATCTCTATTAGCATTGCAGCCCCCTGATATACTTGTTGTTTGGGATAACACAAAAAGATTGGTATTTTTACATTTACCTCAGAGAAGAGCATGTGATTCTGCAGCCTCACCTATTTTAGTTAGTGCTGGTGTGTCTGAATAAATCAAGGTATAATGCTTATGCTCACAGTTTCCTGTCTGTGGAGAAGAATATTCTTATCACATTTTTCGGTGTGGGGAAGTGTGGCATGTAAAGAGCAATGCCCAGGATTTCCTTAGCATTTAGATGCTTACTTGCATTTTGATGGGAAATGGGCACTGAAATCCATTGAAAAAAATGGATCTAAGAGACTTTGACTGATAAAGTTTGTGGTAAATCATAGATTTGAACCAGTGTCCCAGCTTAGTGATTTAAGCATCTGATGGTCTTTGCTCTCAAACTGGAGTTCCTAACAATAATCTCAACTTCTTTAAATATATGTTATACTTTACTATGTTACTACCTTCAGTAAGATGATTCAAATGGGTCAGCACATTTGCAGACAACCACACCTGTTTCTTAACTGAAGAGAATTACTTTTTTATTTTAAAGAAAATGAGAACTGAGAAAGTTGCTGTTTAGTCTTTGAGAGTTGCAGATCATATCTTTTTTTTTTCTTTTTTTTTTTTCTTCTTTTGTCAAATCAACTGTTGCAATAGCAACACGTGTAACAGCCTACATCTACCTATAAAGTGTAAAAATGCATATTTCTAAAATGACATTCTTCCTGGAGATGCCAGATACAGTTCCCAGCAACTTCCTCTGAGATCTTAACACATGTAGCTATGTTTGGTTTAAAGAATACACAAATTAAAGATGTGTTACAGATCTCATACTTCCTACAGATTTCTGGTACTACCTACTTATTCTGATTAGCTCTGACTGTCACTGATGAAACTGATGCAGGCTCATTTCATTGACATTTTCAGAAAGGAGCTTCTGCTTGATCATGTACAACTGAAGCTAAACAAACAAAGAAAATCAATCGTAAATGAAAATAAAAACAGCTGTCAAAGTTTAAATTTGATCAATTAATGTGAGACAAAAATATTTAAAAGTAATTTAAGTACACTTTAATGAATTGAAACTTACAGAGGTTTTCAATGTTGCTTATTTCTCTGTATTCAAATTGGTTTTGCATTCTCCTAGTTTTTGCTCTCATCATCACACTGCATAGATAATGGCATCCTGTTTAATTGCTAATTATTCTTTGTAATTCTGTTTAGACAGTTTAATTATTTTGTTTAGTGATTTCATATCAACATTTGACTCCTTATATTTTCAAAGCACTTAAGAATTAATGAATAGCATGAGGTATATAGTAGCAGTAATAAAACAATTACAGGTGGAGAAACTGAGACAGGAAGTGACTTTATTTTGTTAACTTAGGGCTGAAGAGTTCTTCTTTTCCAGCTTTGTTTTCTGAGCCATTAGACCAAATTGCCTGTCTCATTATTTTACTTAATAAAGACACAAGGTTAGCTTTTGTTTTAGTTAACGGTAGTCTAAAAGTTCCTTTAAAAAGTAAAAAAATAAAAACACAACAAAGGAAATAGCAATTTATCAATTTAAAATATTAATAATTAATACAACTGAACAGGGAGTAGATCTAAAATGTACTTTACTCAATTAGAAGACTTTTTTTCATCACCGTGAGTGTTCGGAATTAAACTCTGTACAATTTCCATTACCTTTTACTGTGCTGTAAATGAAACACTTTTAGAAAAGTACATTCTGCACAGTAAGTTTTGATTTGTTTTTAAATCCCCACCTCTGAGGATATCTGTGAATAAGAAGTATTTGCTATTGTACATTTCTAGATTATTGTCATTAATGGCTAGATAGCATTAAGAGGATCTAAACTGCCCTTTGCAACACTTCTGCTAGTGCTTCTGCTAGGAACTAACAGTGCTCCAATGAAGAATATACTGTCTGCATTTATTCCATCTTTTTTCTGACAATATATTTTTCTAGGGAAAAATTCTTTAAATAAATAAATAAATGATTATAACCATAATAAAAATAGTAATAAAAACACAGGTTAATGTACTATCTTCTGTATGTTTTTGAGTTACCCCATTTAAGTCCATGTCATGCAAGCAGGCTACATTTTTAGCTGTCATATGGCGTGAAAAATAGTTATTTTGCAAATAAACATAATTCTTGTAAATGTTTCTGCACATATACAGCAGGATGTTTCCTTAATAGCATTTCACTGTCCTCATGGTTTTGGCTGGGATAGAGTTTCTTTTCCTCCAGGTATGGTGTTGTTTCGGATTTAGGATGAAGATAATGCTGATAATACGGGGATGTTTCAGTTGTTGCAGAGCACTGTTTACACTAATTCAAGGACTTTTCAGCTTCTCATGCAGCCTTGCCAGTGAGGAGGCTGGAGGTGCAGAAGAAGATGGGAGGGGACAGCATGACCCCAACTGGCCAAAGGGCTATCCCATACCATATGGCGTCATTCTAAACAATAAAACTGGAAGGGTTGGCCAAGGGATGGCTGCTGCTGCATGGGGACTGGCTAGGCATTGGTCAGTGGGTGGTGAGCAATAGCGTTGTACATCACTTGTTTTGTATATCCTTCTATTATTATTATTATCCCTTCTTTTTCTGTCCTATTAAACTGTCTTTATCTCAACCCACATGTTTTACATTTTCCAATTCTCTCCCCCATCCCACTGGGTGAAGGGGACTGAGTCGCATGATGCTTAGCTGCTTGCCAGGTTAAACCACAATAGCTGCTTGCTTACTCCCTTTAATATGCAGCAGGATGTTACTTCAACAGCACTTCATTTATAGTTCAGAATAAAAGGAATTTTGCTACATCAAAACTTCATGCTACTTATAAAGTAACAGATAACATCTCAGTTTAATATATTATCAGTCTGTGGTTACGAGTATCAGTTATCAGCCCACAAACTTCTAGCCCCAAAACTCATCTTACTCCTAATAAACCACAAACAAATATTGTGGAGGGATAGATACCCAGAGCTTATAGAAACTTCCTCCTCTGTAGACAGCATCACCACCATAAGCAACTCCCACCCATCCTTGCTGATGAGCAGATTTGCTCCACCAATAGTGCTGAATACCAAAGGGATTGTTTTTGTACCTGGTTCTAACTGAGGGTATGAAAACCCTCACTGTTAAGGAAATTAGGACAATAATCAATATTTTACCATACCAGATTCTTTTTTGCCATACTACACTTACAGAGTAAATTTAAACCCTAGCGAGATTTGAACAATGTAACCTCTGCATGGCACACAGTTTTCTCAATTGCATAAATTAAAGCAGCTTAAAAGTGATTTAGGGCAGATTACACCAGTGATAAATACACATGAAAATGTGAAAACAAAACAAAACAAAAAAAGCAACACAAACGTCCAAAAATAATGTTAAAAATACATTCCAAGTGTTTATGCTATTTATTTATTTATTTTTATCCATCTCACAGATCATTCTGTAAAAAGACATGGATTTTTTCATGGAAACAGGTTTTTATTTTGTCATGCATAGATATTACGAGACATCTGCTGAGTTTTAGTCTGCTAAAAAATCTTCTACATTTTTTTCAGAATGATATGAGCTTGACTGAGAAATACCAGGAGAGAAAAATTAAATGAAATCTAGGTTCCAGCAACATTCATAGTTTTTCCAAGTTATTAAATGCCATTCAGTGTTGTAACTGAGAAAACTAAGAAGAAAGTTCTAAACTCATAGAGGGTTTTTGTCTCAATATTTTACCGCATGTGTTCTAAGAGAGGCCAGAAGTCTTTTATTTTAACTGTTTTTGCACTAATATATTTATCTCTTCTGCATTTTTTTTTCCTGTAAAAATCCAAATTAATGGGTGTATTCATTTAATCATTGCTGAATGTCACCTTTTCTAGAGTTTACAGAATGATGAGGGCTTGTGAAATTAGACCTGGATGGCTAATCGAGGAAGCTGTTCCACACCTAGGCACAGTGTTTGCTTCTAGCACACTCCTATGCATGCTGACCACCTTGCTGGTCCCAGCTTAGCCTCCATTGCTGTGGAGACCAGATTTTTGACACATAGCAGCTGGGCACGCCACCAACTGGTATAACACAGGTAAAGCGTACGATGTCACTGATAAAAGCTTTAGAATTACTGAGATGTTTGTTTAACTCTTTAAGTTAAGAAAGTTAAGTTAAGTTTACAAGAAGAATTTTTAGGGTCTTAGACCCTTCTGAGAACTGATTGAAGCTCTTTATGGGCCAGGTTTTCAAAACTATTTACAAGGGCTGTATGCAGGCAGGAAGTGAACGGGAATGAAGCTTTACAGCTTATGGAAATACATACAAGTTTGGTTAGAGCTAATGAAGTTTCCCCCACTTTAGCAAAACTGTAATTGCTTAACACCCACAAGTTGCAATAACCTCTATAAAATAAGGTACATAAATGCTTTGGGAAAGCCTGCTGTAAAGCCTGGTATTTTAAAGATTTATAGTTGGGTGCTACTTACTTCAGAGATTTTAATATTCTGGACTCCAGCACAGAAACCTTGTGCTGGAGTTACTCTATGGATGAGAATTCTTCCTTTTGCCAACCAAATATAAAAGGAAAAGGCAGATTTTCTTCGTGAGACAGAGGTCTAGCACCAGAGGCAGGCAGAAACCAGATGCAGGTGCTCTGACTACTGTGATCATTTGGGGAATACTAATGTGCTATGGCTAAAATTAATGCCGTTGCATTCTGTAAGGTGACAGCATTAGCAAATTACTGACACAAAAGCATGCTTGCATGACAAAACCTGCTGGCATGGTACTTTCTGCACAAACCTCACGGACAGAGGTAAGACGCGAGGCACAATAAGATGCCTCAAGGCACATTTGTAGCTGAAGTGTGATGTAGCAATTATGTTTATGTGATCTAATGTTCCCTTCTCATTTTTTAAGCTTTGCTTTTCTCTTGCTCATTTTTTTCTCAATACAGTTGAGTGCATCCAGACAATAAAGAGATTCTTTGCACGCTATTTGGTAAGATGTTCAAGATGCCAAACAATTCTTCTACATTGAGGATTCTCCATACCCAGTTTGCACCAGGGGTCATGGTAAAATTAACCTTATCTTTATCACTAGGAAGCTGAACGTTATTTTGGTGCAAGTACACTAAAAATAGAGATAAATTATTGTGTTCATTAATACACTTTTGGTTTATTCTTAATAGAACTAAAATTTATTGCTCTTCTATCACCCCACTCCTTGAAAAAATAAAAACAGTTACTGAGTCATATTAGTAGCTTTTGTACTGGAGACGTCTTTGTAATTTTATTCCAACTACATAATTCATTTGATGACAATATTTTAATAAGGAACAAAACTTTGCTATTATATCAAGCTTGATTATACACTAACTATAGGGATAAAAACAAAACAAAACCCTGTAGTAATGAAATAATTTTAAAAAGTGTTGTGAAAACACTCATAGTTTTGTGAAAAAGGGAATTTCACTATTATATCACTCAAGAAGCCTCTCTCCGTACTTAGGAGAGATTTGCAGAGACTTAATAGTAGCAATAAAATAAGAATAAAGTTAAGACTTCAAAATTACTAAAGAATAATTTCAAAAGCTTATCACTTGTTACTTACTACAAGGGACAAAGTATACAGGAAAGAGATGGGGGGAAGATCTTTAGATTCTCTTATCATTTTGCAGTATGCAATGAATAAAATTCTACTAAAAGTTCTTCACTGTTACTTGGGTGAAAGGACACAAAGATAAGACAAAACTCAGGTTTTCATGCCATGGCCATTCCTAGAGTCATTTCAAATATACTGTATTTACTGCAGGCTCTGAGGGATTGGAACAAAAGGAATTTTTCTGGGTCATATAAAGGGCAAGTATTCAGCCACTTGCTTTATCTCCTGCAGTAATTGCATACTGTGTGACTGGGGAGCACTTCTCCCAGCAGGGGTTCATCAAAAGGAGATTCCCTGTATATTGACCTGGTTTGGCTTGAACATGCTGTTCCAGGTGGCTTCAAACATTTGAATCTGCCATTGCTGTAGAGAAGATGTTTTGGATACCCATTATTTGGGCAATGAGAAGTATTTAACAACCTTGTCTGCAAAGTTTGTTGCAGATCTGATGAACTTGGACAAGGAGGGTGACTTGCCTGAAAAATATGCTTTTGTTAGGTCAGTCCCATCTCCTGAGCACCTGTAGCCCCTCACAGTCAGTTTGGAGTTGGTCACATTCTGAAAAGCTTTGAGTGTTCACAGTGAAACATTATGTTAAAAGATAAGATAGGATACAGACATTACATAAAATTAAACCAACTTCAGAATTCCTATACGTGTGTCAGTTCCTCAATGTATATTTTGTGATTTTATGTGAAAATGCTTAAAGAACTCATCATAAGAGACAGCTCTCATAACACTAATGAGTCACAAGAATAAAATTTTTTGAAAAGTCTGGAAATCGTGGGGAAATTACCTGTGATTACTGTCATTTAAGTTTTTAAATGTATTAGCCCATATACCCATGATTTAGCAAAGAGAACTCCTGTATGACTTCGAGTTTATTTTCTCCTTTGTAGAACTCTTACTGTATGTTCTCTCATATTGACACGGTCAACTGTGAAATATCTTATAGACATGTGTAGGTGCACATAGGCCTATACAAACACAACAAAGCTCTTGCCATCACCAGGCAGACAGTCAATGCTCTAGTACAGTTTGTTATAAATACATGAAATTACACCATACAGTTTTTTGTCACCCATAATACATACAATTTTTGATGCATTTTGGCCATTGATCTGCCTGATAGGGATGAATATTAATAGGGCAAACAAAAATTGTTCCCCAAGATTCAAAACTTGAAAACCACTCTCACACTCGATTACTTGATTACTTACAAGGAAATAACTATAATTTAACCTGCTTTTTCTTTACAGACAAAACACTTAGCAAGTAACTATTTTCAAACCAAATTATTTTTTTTTTTTCATTTTAGTTTATGAACAATTAACAACGAATCCAAAATCCCCGTGATTTTTATTTTTTAATCTCAGAAGGGAGTAAGATCTTCTAGATCCTAGCTGCCATGTATCTACATAAAGTACACCAATGTATGAGCAAGGTACACAAATAGAGAGTGACTACTCCAAAATATGTGATAGTTATTGGCAACTTCAGAACTACCTGAAGTGTTGCACCACAATTATATTTTTACAGCTTTATCTTGTTAGTATAAATTATTTATTAAATCATTAAGTTAAAACAACCCTCTAAATTACAATCTGTGACTACAATAATGAATGCAATGTTATTATTTTGCAATATGGGGATAAAATCCCTTGAAATCATTAAAATATCAAAGTATAATTCAGAATTTTCAGTTTTTTTTTTTTTTTTTTTTTTTTTTTTTTGT
>CM021767.1:63731015-63751206 GCA_011076525.1 Nettapus auritus
ATAATTCAGAATTTTCAGTTTTTTTTTTTTTTTTTTTTTTTTTTTTCTGTATTTGTACAAGGCTTTGCATTACTAGGGTTTTTTCTATTCCTGGTTCTTTCTCCTATATAAATTCAAAAATAAAACATACTATTTTATCTTTTAATCTCATGGACATACAGAAGTGATGCCATTAACATGTCCTCAGTGACACTAAATATAATGGATATTGTCTGCTCAGCAACTCATTATACCACCTGGCCCATATTTCATTTGTATTTCTTCTCTGAATACAATGCAGTCATATTCTTTACCCCTGCTGACTTTGTCCCATGCTGAAGTTAAAAAATGAACCACATAAATTTCAGCAGTGCCATGTGCTCAGCTTAGTGAATAATATGGATTTTTTAGGAAGGTCTTAATACTATTCTACACAGAATTGATTTGAAACCCAGTAGGAATATATGCTAGACACATGATTTCTTATTGTCTTTTTTCATTCTGGATGTGCTTGTGTCTGCATGAGTGTGGGAAAAACCTGCAAAGCCTAGATATCTGCAAAGGCAACTCTCTGATGTAAATGGTTTACAAAAGACCACTTTAATTTCTTAGAAAACTAAAGGATTAGAGAATAATAACATGCTGCAAAGGGAATGCAAAAAGTTAACCATTATATGCAAATTATCCTCAGATGTTCACTGTGAATGAAAATCTACAGAGAACTATAAAGACAGCAAATCATTTTGTGCTAGCCCCAGAGGCTTGGTGAGAGTGTCCTGGTATTTCAACAGATTCTTTTTTTTTTTTTTTTCTCTCTGTAGCATGTTCTATAACATTTTGAAAAGCTGTCTGTGTTTTGCTTTTCAGTACAAAAGAGAAAAAGATGTTTTATTTTCTAAAATCTGGAGCTTTGCTTTTCTCTGTTTCTGCTAACTCCTCCATTTAGAGGTTGATGCTTCTGGCTTCTTGAAGTTTTTAAGAATCATGTTGTAGACAGAATCTGTCTGTTTAACCTAAAACAAAGCAATTTACCATGGATACCAGCTATGGACCTGAAACATGACTGCAGATGCTTTTACCATGCTGTTCCACCTTTCTCTCTGTTCTGTATATGTCTCCAGAATTACTGTCACAAATTCAGCCTCTCTGCTGTCGCTAAGCAATACCGTTTTATTCAATATAGAGACTTATACTGATCTCATCAGTGTAATCTCTGGCTGTTCTCCAGTAGGGACTGCAACAACATGACTCATATCTGTGATATGTGATTTGTTTCCTTTCCTATTCTTTTGAGGGGAAAAAGGTGGGTGCAAAGTAAGGTTTTGTTCTCTATTTGTGTATAAATATTATTTTAATCATATATTCTATGACGTGCTTTCTATTTACTGGCCTCGGAATGTGTGACTGCAGTTGTAAAACATTCCTGCTTTGGCACATTTTAAAATTATCTACAATCTTTTTTCCTATGTGTCCTGCTGTGCAATGATGAAAATCCTACTCCACTGATTACTCAGAGTAATTTTGTTAAAACCAGCCACTGAAAAATGTTGTGGCCAAGCAGGACAAAGCAGAAGGCTTTGTCTAGTTTTATAGAGGATACAGAAACCTGCTTCCCTGGTCTGACTCACTGTCAGCAGTTCTGAAATTACAAGCAAATGCTTTTTAAAGAACACATGAACTTAGAGGTGTTATATTTGATATTTTGCTCATTTCCTTGAGAATGATTGCTTTACTAAAAACTTATGAAGTTTTCTAACAATTTAGCTCAGTACAGAACAGATTCAAAATGGAGTGTTACTGAGCTTTTTAGAAGAGTTCATTATACTTGAGAAAAATGTTCTTATATCCTCTGCCCACATAGAGTATGACTTTCAACAAAGAGTAAAAACATTTAGGAAAATTACAGGGAGATCATATGAGCTTGTTCCAGTAAGCAAATTCAAGACTGTGCTTTGGGGAATGAAATTTCCTGGGGGCTTTTTACACCTCAAAATATGTGTTTATTGCAATTAAATGGAGGGGAAAGCTTCAGTAATTGAGGTGTTGAGCTGACTCCAAATATTAGTTGCTAACTATCACGTTCTGTTACTAGTGTTAAGATGGTCATAAACTCAGCAGAGTGCTAACTGTGGTATGCTGAAAACAGAGTAGGTTGATTTAATGTCTTGTTTTTGTAATGTCTTATTCCACCTTGGCTGTGATGTTGGCCACAAATTAGAATTAAAACCACACAAAAAAAGTTTTCCTTTCCATATACTTCTATATGTTGTTAAGTCCCCAAAGACAAGATCTTGAGAGATGCAAATTGGGAAGGAGAGCAGAGTTTTGAAGAGAGCTCTTTGCCCTTCTTTTCTAGGACCATGACTATTGAACTCAGCCTATGAACAAAATGAATGTACAATTTTTATTCAGTTTGTATAATCACAGGTTCTTATAGGTCTGATATATTATAGGGATAGAGGGTTCCTGACATTTTGAAGTTGAGTTAGGGTCAATAATTCTGTTGGCAGATTTTTATTTATTTATTTATTTATCTATCTATGTATTTATTTATTTATTTTGTGATAGGGAAAGGAAAAGATGGGGACAGAGACACTGGAAAATGTAATTTTCTTGAACTGAAAAATGCCTTTCAAAACTGAATGTCTCCTATTATCCCTGTCTGTGGAAAGAAGCTTTAGTAGTTTGGTAATCTCTTCCCTGAGTGACAGGGTCCATAGTGCTCTCTTTCCAACATCCCTACATGGAACTGACCCCAGCTAGTCTTATGACAGTCTAAACCAAATGTGTATAAAGACTCTTTGCTAATAGTTAGCTGGCTTTTTAATTTTAAAAAACAGATAATTGTTAATTAAGAATTAACAATTTTATTTCTCATAGAATCATTGAGTCATAGAATCATTTGGGTTGGAAAAGGATCTCAAGATCACCAAGTCCAACCACCAGTCTGACCCACCAAGTCCCATCACAACCACATACACATCTCTTAATTACCTCAAGGGATGGGGACTCTACCACTCCCTTGAGCAGCCCATCCCAATGCTTGACCACCATCTCCACAAAGAAATTCTTCCTAATTCCAATTCTAGAAAGCGTCTTCTCGAAATTATTCACTTTTTCTTACAGTTGCCTGGCTAAGTAAAGAAAATTTGCCATAGGATAATGGGGTGACAACCTCAGGTCTTCCAGAAAAGATTTTATGCAAATTCTTGCTTTTTCCTTATAAAGAAGATGTAGAAGTAATGTTTGCTGTATGCCTATGGCAGAGTAGGAGCTCCTATAAAATTGTGAAGAGAGTTAAAGGCATACATTTGTAAGTTATCATTCCTGAGAAGTATTGATTAGTGTGCAAAGCAGAATTCTGTCTAACAATTCACTGCTCTTCCAGGCCTCTTGGGAAGAAGTCTGCTGATCCTAAGCCTCTTTTTTTTTTTTTTTTTTTTTTTTTTTTTTTTTTTTTTTTTTTTTTCTGGGACATGTGCTCTGTTCCTTGAAGGGCTCTGGTGGGCTGGGTACAGTTGGCAGCGAGACCAACACAGGAGCAAGGTGTCTGGATTACCCAGAAGAAATATGCCAAATCCTTAAAGTACACACTGAAAAGACTCTAAGATTATAAGACTCTGCTAATTTTACCAAAACTGACTTTCAAATGGACAAGAGATGCTTATCTCCAACACCAGCCTTCAATTCTCCTGCCAAAATGTTGTTCTGAAGTATGAGTAGTCCCGAACACTTCAGCCAAATACATGGGAATTGATGTTGGTAAAACTATCATCTACTCTCATTCTTTGAAGTAACTGAACCTCTGCTGAAATTTAACACCCATCTCCCCTAAAGAAAGAGAAAACCCTGAAGCTGAGAGAAAGTATGAAAAAAATCAGCATGAAAGGTTAACCTAAGGCAAAATCATAAGCTGCTGAAAACTGAGATTTCTTAGAGGAATATGTTAAGTAAGCATCTTCACATACAAATTTCTAGCACTACCCAGTGCCTGAGAATATCAGTTTTATTTAGTTTCAGTAGCTTATTAATGATGCAGGTTTTATGTTAAAATTTCCTGTTGAGGTGGCAGTACAGAAAGACAACTCTTTAATTACAAAATCTGTGCTATAACTAAAGAATATAACTTTTAATAAAATGTTGATGGTTTGATAACAAAATGCCATAGCACCCTAATTCTTCACAGGTGGTAACCAGTGGGACAAAGTATTATCTGTTTCAGAGAATTCCCTGCTGAAGTATTGTTAATAGAAGTTACTTTGACCTCAGTGAAGAAAAACCAGTTAACACAATCAGAGCTTCTTATCTGAAACTTTAATTGAAACACCTTTCAGGATTTGGTTTTGAGTTTGTAAAAAGGCTTTTATAAGGTGGGATTTTACTGCATGTTTTTTTTGAAACTTTTGTTTGGGAAGAAGGTCAGGAAGCTTGAAGTTAGATGTTTTGCAATGGAAAAGGAATGACTGCTTGACAGGTTTAAAAAGTTGTGCTTGACAGAGTAGTTATAGCTGTTTGATAGTAAGACTTCAATATTCTACTTTATTGGATGACAGGATGATGAACTGAAAGACTATCAAAATAAAACTTTTCTGTATATATATATATATATTTTTTTCCTACTTAATAATCCAAGGTCAAACATGCATTTTAATAAATGCATTTTAATAAATCAATAAATAATCCCCTAATTTTTTCTGCTGTGCCAGGGAGAACAGAACAAATTTTAGGTGTTCTTTTCAATTAATTTGTCAGTCTACATACACAAGAAAGCACATTACACAGTTGTGTTAGCAAAGGCTAAGCTTTTCCTTGATTATCTAGGGAAATTGCATCTGGACAAAAAACATTGAATCATAGAATCATTAAGGTTGGAAAAGACCTTCAAGATCATCTAGTCCAACCATCATGATTTTGAATGGAAATTTTAAACTTTGTAAAATAAACAGTCATGTATTTCAATAATATTTCAAAGCTTTCTCTCACTGACATTTGCATTTGTTAAGGTATTTGGGGACAATGGAAAGTTATCTCAAATTATTTTGTCTTGTTTGTTTGATATTTCTACACATTCAATAAAATTGTAAAGTGCATTTCCAGCTACTTTTCTCAATGTGTCCAATTCTTTGTAGGAGTTCCTTTTTTTTCTCTTATATGGTAATGGAGAACTCAGCCTCTCTTGATCAACCTGACAATTTGATCAAATTACATGAATTTCTTTCAAAAGAAAGGCATTGTTCAGAATGAAGTAAGGACATTAAACTCAGTTCATTGGCAATTACATATTATTCCTCAAGAAGGTTGTCATGCTTCACAGCTTTTGCTGTAGTCCTCTCGTATCGATCAATAAATATGGCAGGTTTCCTGAATTGAAATTTAAAGCTTCAAAAGAAGTGTTTTTATTTTACTACATTTTATTATCATTGATATATTGATATAAATTTTATGTATACCTATTGTACCTTTATATCTCTTTTTTTTTTTTTTTTTTTTTTTCCTTCAGTATCAATTGCTAGTTTTCATACTGAGGGGTATATAACCTCACAATCTCACGAGATTATATTTAGAACAATCTTTTTTCATCTCCACTTTTTCTCAGTTGTATGAGGATATGTTTGACAATTATAATATTTCTACTTTAATGTTGATTCCTATATTCAGGGACTATTGATTGTACATAAAAAGGACATTCATTTGATTTAAAAATTACATTTAAAATGAATAGAGAAAAAATAATTATTTTTTGAATTTGAAAAGTAACTTTAAAAGGTAAATCTTAAACAAACAAACAAACCTCACCTATGTGTTTCTAGGGTTTACTGTCAAAATCTCTCTATTTTTTTCACCTTTGTTTTCCCATTCATTTTGTTGTAGGGGAGAAATATTCACTTTTGCAACTACCATTATTTTTCATCTATGCCTCAGCTAAAACCCTGGTTCAGGAAATAGCTGAACTCTATTCAGCTATTTATATACCCCTCCCTCCCCACCCCAGCAACCCTCCCCCTTTTTTTTTTTTTTGGCTTCAAAGCATCAGCATGTTCTCCCTTAAATCTAGGTCAAATTTGGTATGTCTTTATATACTGAAGTGCATATAGCCATTGGAATACATTTTATTATAAAACTGCATCACTAAATTCTTGGTACAGTTAGATTATTTTAAAAACAATCTCTATGAGAGGAATAACATGATCTATTAAAAAAAAATGTCCTAGGGAATAGTGTTAAAGATTTATGTAGTCTAAGCACCAGGCCTAACATCCCAGCAGAATCCACTGTTCACCATTCTTTCAGAATAAAACCAAAGAATACTAAGCATAATTATGGACTGAGTCCATAATTCTTCCCTTCATCTAGATTTATAATTTGCTCATTAGTCCTTGTACACATTAAGAGAAATGATGTATTAAGGGTCAAGCTAACCTCTCATGATAGCATCAGAGTTATGACAGTAAAAAATTACTACATTACTTTGTTCAGTGGTCTTATGGTTAATTACCGTTTTACTTGTTAACATGAAAGGACTATTTTTCATTAAGTCAAATTGTTAGAGTCTGAGAAAGTGTGTTTCTGGATATCTCTGTGAAAGCTAAATAACATAAGCTCCACAAATGAATATATAAAGAAAATAATATCATACATAAAAGAAAGCATAGCATATATCACATCTGCTATCACAGGCAGATATTCATGCCCTTAGAATTTGTTTACAAATTTGTAAACTTTTCTCCTAAAGATCAAAAGGAACCATAGCATTGGAAAAAAAGAGGACCAGCTGCAACAGAAAAACAATTATCATTAGTAATTTTGCTAAAATGTCAAACTCTAAGGAACTCTCTGGCAACTTTCTACACCATCTTTGACTACTGCAGATGGCCAGTCTGACTCCTGCAGAAACGTGTCTGCAGGAATTCCTTAACTTCAATAAAAGTTATGTTATTGAAAACTGATCAATTCAGAGTCTCTGATAAGCAAGATTTTTAGCATTTTGACAAATCTCAGCCTGATCTGTAGTCTAATGCTTTTCAGTGGTGAAAGTTAGACATAAAACTAAACATCTTGCTGACCTAGTGCCATAAGAATGCGAAGAGCGACATTCCCTCATTTTTCTCACCATTCCCTTCCCCTCTCCCAACAAAACAAAATAAAACAACAACAAAACTGGATGTAGAGGAGATACAGGCTGCAGAGGGGACTCCACAATTTTCCTTATTCTTACAGTGTTTATTGATAGGGTTTACTTAGAAGATTTGCACTATCAGAGGTCAAACTTTATTTATTTATTTATTGTAAACTAAGGTAGTCTAACTCTGTACTTGTAATGAATCAGAGTTTTTATAAATCACAGAATCATAGAATCCTCATCATGTTGTATTAATTGTACAGAAAAAGAAAATATAATTAATATGCCTTTTCAGGAAAACAATGGGAAGCTAAGAGACACAGCGAACATTACTTATAATGAAAAGGCATTTAATAAGAATTCTACCTACTAGTGCAAAAAATATATATTTCTCTTAGCTTCATGAGACCTGTCGGATGGTGAACAATGCTTTTGTCAAGAAAGGAAGTGTTTTTCCAGTGGATGCACAAACAGAATAAACCAGAAAAAGAACATTATTTTATATAAATGATCAATCTCCTCTTGGTCCTTGAGGCTTATTTCAAAACAGATTTCTGCAGGGCTACACTAGGGAGTCTGTGATGCATGTAATAGAATCAAAGAGCTCCAATACAATTCCAGATTGGTAGGATCTCTGTTGTTTTTTTTTTTTGTTTGTTTGTTTGTTTGTTTTTTTCCAAACTTGCTTTTTCCAACATCAAGTCTAGATTTAATGTCCTTGGCAACTTAAAAAAGACCATCAAGCTGGTCTTTGAAAAGAGATTTTACCTGCAGCCATATCTGGTAGCTAATACAGGTAGTATTTTACTTTAGGAAAATGATGGAAATCGCAAAGCTATTAATTTTATTATAAATATAATTTACTTAATTTTATTATAAATATAAAGCTTTTTAACATATAAGCAGATTTGACTCTTCCTACTCTAATATATATTTTTCCACAACTTTGAAGTGCAAGAGGCAGTGGCAAAACACTCTGAAAGAAAACACTCTGAATTGCATTAAATTACCTTGAACTGCAATTTAAAAAAAAAAAAAAAAAAAAAAAAAGTTTTTTTCTGGATATCTCTGTAGAAGTTAAGCAACGTTATGTAGCATAGCTTTCTTTAAGTAGACAGTTCAGCTCCACTCCATTCCTCATTCTTATGCTTTCCCACAGACAGACTTTCAGTATTCACAGCAGTCTTGTAGCACATGTGGATTCTCAAAGCCATAAAAGGCAAAATCTTCTATGAAGGGAGACCCAGAATATCTTACCTTATTTTCTTTTAGTTGCTGCTTAATATCCAAACAGAAATTGATACTTTACAGAAATTAGTAATGACACTCCTCTTTGTTCTAAAATTAATCTCTTTAAATCTCTAACACTGAAGTGATAGCATTGCAAATAGCGAAACAGTGGTGAATTGTGCAATCTATATGATAAAATTAAAATTTTTAAAAACAACTGCTCTTCTGCCCTGCATGAATGACAGAGTTTTAAGCATGTGGAGAAGAAATCACATGAAGAGATTCTTGATGAAGAACAGACAGAAAAATATAGTAACTACCAACAGAACATAAGTGTGTACTGCTAGCAGTATACATATCCCTTCAACTCTAATTTTAACCATCACCAATTTCTACCATTTGGATGACTTATCAAAGCAGCAAGAAGTCAGTTAAAAAAAAAAAAAAAAAAGCAATTTCACAATGAAAAATAACCTTTTTATCTTCAGTTATTTTTCATTTCATTTAAATATGCCATTTTCCCTCACCTGCTTAAAAACAAATTTGGGATTTCAGAACAAGCTAAAGAATAGATTACATAATTTGCTTCACGTTCTCCCTCTTTGCCTTTGGAAAACTGGTGAAGAAAACTTGTCCAATGAAAAAGCTTGAAAATCTTTCTGCATTTAATTTCAGATGTGCATCCAAAATAAGTATTTTTCTTTTTTCCCCTATGAATCATTTGAGAAAAGTCTGATAAAATTTTAAAATTATTCACTAACATAAGATATTTACACTGGTACATGTATTCATGCACACTTCCAAGGTAAATGGTGAATAGAGAATTTAGTCTAACCATCACACTGTAATTGGTGGTAGTGTTTCTCTTTTTCCTACATATGTTCACAGATGATGCAATTCATACAGGAAGACAGAAGGTTTACTTAATTATGATGATGGTTGTCCAGCACCAGTCTATGCCATACGTTTGAGGCAAAATTTGAGCAATGCAATAAACCAAAGTTTGTCAAAGATTAATGATGATTATCCACAAATAGAAACTGAGAAAACACTACTATATATACACATTTTAAGATGACTGGTCAAAAGAAATAGAATTTATGGACTTAAAAAATTGTCTGGGCTCTGTCTCAGTTTGTCCAAGGACTTTCTCCCAAACTGAAAGAACAGGAGCAATTTATTAGAAAAACTGCAACTGCTGAGACTAATTTACAAATCTTTTAGGGATGAGCATTGATAATATCATTTAAGGACTGTAAAATGAGCAGCTAACAAAATCCTGAGGTTTTCATGATGGCCTTTAGCAACAAAATGCCAACCCCACAGAAAGTTCATGCCTCCAAATACCCTTGCACCTACTTCAGTGAAAGGCACTTCCTGGCATTTATGATCTCAAGGCACTCTGTGGCTAAAGATAGCTTACTCCTACTAGATAGTATTTTTATGAGCACTGGTTAAGATTCATCACACCTGTCTTTGGCTGACTATGTTTGGCTGAATAATTGCTAAGTATCCAGACTAATCTAGTTGTTGAGGCTCCTTTGGCAGGACTGAGTGGCTGCTGCTTTCAGTGGCTGAGTCATCCCACCTACCCAGATGATTACCTCAAGCTGATTAGCATCACCTTAGACAACTCTCTGTCAGACAGCTGCAGCTGATGCCTCATACTCAAAGCAATGCCAGACTTTCATAGCATTAGATGGCAAAAAAAAAAAAAAAAAAAAAAAAAAAAGAGGAGATGACATGGATTTTAAGAAATATTTATGCATTTTCAAAGCCCACAGGTAGATGTTGCAAGGAAACAGAGGGTTTCTCTCTATGCCACCTGTGTAAGCAGGAACAACATTTTCAAAGTCCCTATGCCACAAATGGTGAGGTTCAGTTCACAATTCCCACAGCTAGTGTGGCTGGCTCTCCTGTCCCTGCTGACACATCCTCTGCCCAGCTCCAGCATAATCAGCAACCTCAGATAATGAAAAGGCCTGTTCAGAAACAGCCTTTCAAGACTAGATGGAAAGGGTTACAGTACCAAGTATCAAATGCTCACTAGAGTTTTTCTGGTACATGCTTCTAGTCCACAAAAATCATTAGCTATATGCCTAGCCTTACTTTCCAGGCTTCCAATACTTTTTGTTTAAACATGATATATTGTGTTATTATATATTAAATGATTAAACCTTATTTGTTCCCAATAAAATTTAGTTTTATTGATTTGAAATATGTTGTTTCACTTCATAATTCTATTTATAATAAACTCACTATGGATTAGTATTCACACAGTATTTGGTATCCTTGAACATTACAGTATTATTGTAAGAAATAATATATTTCCTTCCCATTGAATATCTAAGTCTGTCTTACAATTTCAGACAAAAAAGAAAATAAAATATTTAAGTCTGCATAGACATATGGAATACAGGAACAGGTACCAGCTTACTTGGATCAAGTGCACCAGGTAACCATCAGCACCTCAAAACAGAAAAGTAACATTTCTGAGAGCAGCTTTTTTGGTGCCTAAAATTGGAGGCTTCCTTCAGAGGTAGAGTTCAGCTTCAGGCTGAGCTTTGAGCCTTGTTGTCTCTTCTAGGTACCCCTGTACAGGTTATTCTCTGGGAAGGTGGGCTTTGTATGTTCTGGGTCATAATTTCTGGGGCCAGCAGGTTTGCCCAGAAGCTTTTAACAGAAATGAAACAAAACAAAACAAACAACAAACAACCAAACAAAAAAGTAAGAGTTATATTGACTTTTTTTTTTTTTTTTTTTTCCTTTGTCACAGTCTATATGTTTATTATTTACCAGATTGCAGACTGTGTTGGTGAGAGATAATGTGATCCTAATTTTACTGCACACAGTACAGTTCTAGCTCTGAACATGACTATGCTGATAAAATGCATAATGATTTTGTATTCAGTAAGACCTATCAAACACTTGAATAAACAACACATACTTTGTGACCAGACAGGTAGATGATGATGGAGAATAAAACCAGCTTTGCTCCCAACATTGAGAGTTAAACAATTCTTTCTTTTCCTTTTAGTAGAAGCAGACATTGATGACTACATCTTGCTATAATAACCAAGAAATGAACTACACTCCAGGTTTCTTCAAGGAGATGAATCATCACATCTTATATAAAAATCTGTCTTGGATTTTGGCATGACCACAGTTGAAGCTGAATTGATGGTAATGACCTTTCTTTCATTTTCTGAGTACTACAGACATCAACACTAATTTTAAATAGGTTCAGTAAAATGTAAGAGATTTACAGCCCCAAATGTCTGAAATAAAACCCAGGTTACACAGATTCAGCAGCCGTCATAAGCTGAAGCTGTGCTCTAGATGAACAACCTCAGACAAAGCCTCATCTACAACAAAATCTTAAATATGAGTAGTTTCTATAATTTGCTCTGCCAGAGGTATGAAAGGACAGGAGAAACAAGTTCCCAAGCACAGCTGGGAAAATAATTTTAAAGAGTATGGTCCTGAAATGTGTGGGGAAAGAGTTCAACTTTTTTTTTTTTTTTTTCTTCTTCATTTTAATATGAGTTTATTTGTAAATAAAAAGGCAAATAAAGAAATTCTGAGTTAATTTATATGGTTAAAATTGACCAACAAAGACTTATTAAAAGCTTTATGGTGTCTAACTCTTCCTAGCACAGACCACCACAAAGAAAAAAGCAAAGTCAGAAAGCAAAATAATGGTTTCCTTCTCTTGTTGTTTAAAATATATTTTAACATCCATCTCACAAAAGCAAATATGAAGACACAGACATGCCTATTAGTGCCGAAAGAACTGGAACTATCTCACCAATGAAGTACGGTATCTTACATTGATAAAATTTTGAAATATTCATCTGTAACATGTTCTTCAACATGTTGAAGAGCTTTGGATGGCATTAGTTGGTGTTATATGACAGAAAATTATATGTTAAAATACAGGCTATGCCACAATAACAATTATAACAGTGACTTTTTAAAAAAAAATTTCCCAGCATTAGAACTGTTCAACCACAGCCTAAAATAATTTTGGTTTGGCAACAAGGGAAGAATTCACTAGGCTTGAGGAATATCTTTTAGTAATACATTAGGCTTGTACTAATCTATTTAAGGTTAAAGATCTCTAAAAACATCTTCATATTGATCTCTCGAACATGCTGTCATTGGCTGTCTTTTCCTCTGAAAATTCTTGCATAGAAAATGTTGATGGAGCACTCTAAACTCTAATCAATTCTTGTTCAGTGAGCTGATGTGCATGCAGAAATCTAAGTGGGTCTGGGAAAAATATAAGTACTATAACATGGTGCATTAGATCTGTCCATATTGCTCTCCTAATGTCCTGAAGACAGAAGTCTGGTATGCCTCTTTGAGGGTCTGGAAGGAGTCAGTGGAAAGGAAACAAATACACTCTCCCCCTCAGATACAAAGCATAAAACAACAACAACGACAACAACAAAAAAAAACCCCACACAATTTGTCTATGTATGCAACAGCAATAATTCTTGTTTGTGACCATTGCACGAGTTCATTCAAATGCCTCGTCATTTAAGGAATCAGATACTGTGGGAATGGTAGTCAAGACTCACAAAGCCCAGCATTAGGGAATCAGGTGGAAGAGTTTATAAGTCTGGTCTCACTGTGCTTATTCTGCAGTCACTGGAGTGTATCTGAAACCCCTAAAGGGACACTCAGAGCAAGACATTAACATAAGTTGATATAACTGCACTCTGGAAAAGCTTATGGAGACGTGTGCATGGCAGCCAAAACAGCTGGTTTGAGTAGGAGCTTGAAGTCTTAGGCACTCTCAAGACCCAATAGATTCCACATACAATGTTTGTGCAGGCAGTACTGGAGCAGCCTCTGATTCAGCAGTAAGTAGCACATGCCTCTCTAGGACAAATGTGATGTCAGATGCATAAAACCCCGAGTAACGGGAGACGGAAAGTATGAAGTCTGTTGCTTATCCACATAGCAGATGAATATAACTTGAGATGTATTCTAATCATGTGTCATACTAGGATTTTCCCCAGACCTGGCAAGACATTTCAAGGACTGGATCCACTGATGTGGTCAGCTGCCGAATCTGACCACAAACTTGGATTTGGAGCTGTTTTTATATAGCAGTGTAGCTTCAGCCTTTCTTCTCTATTTCTTAAGTCCATTGGAAGTATAAGTAAATAAAGCTCCTAATGATCATCCACTAATTTTGTTGCTTAAAGATACATGCAATGACGACCTATTACAATGTGTTTTGAACTTTCATTAATGAATGGGAATCTGAGTCTGAACTGATCTGCCTTAGTATTAGTCATCTTAACGTAGATAAGAATAGGATCTAGCCTTTCAAAACAAACATTGAAATTTTTCTCATTTTTTTTTTTTTTTCCCTCTTCTGCCATAAGTCATCAAAGAGTATCTCTTTGGTGTGGCTTACCTTGCTTTTCATTGGCATCTGCCCTGAATGGCACAACCTCATCAAAGGTAATTTTTCAAGACTGATTTAAAATAATAATAATAATAAAACTAAAATTGCCTCTTTATTTGCAGGTGCATTTAGGAGTAATTCGTCAGCTATGAGCAGCTATACAAACTTAACTGGCACAGTGGCACAGTTCATTTTGGTACAGAAATTTACGCTTAAAGGGATATACCTGAATTTGAAACAAACAAGCAAAATACACATACTGGTATAAAAGCTCTCTGAACAAAATTTTGGACATCTTAAAACACATTAGCGTGGAATCCTCTGAAAGGTGAACCAAAGCCAAGGAGAATGGCTAATTAGAACTTCTGAGGGCAGACAAAAGAACAGGAAAGACATTACATTTAAATCATAAACTAAATATAATATTAAAAGTAAAATATGTTGAAAAAAAGACCAAAAGAGTCCATCTTTTCTTTTACTACATTACGTTAGCTACTATTTGCAATTGTTATAAATGTCAGTTGTAGGTTTCCAGCTGTTCTGGAATAGGTTTGTTTTTAAAGCACTAACTGAATATAATAATTGTTTTGTAACGTTGAACAGTATGGTTTGTTGGCTTTGCTTCTGCCTTTTTTTTTTTTTTTTTTTTTTTTTTTTAACTATTTCAAAGGCTTCCTATTCACTTAATGAGCTGTATGTTTTCATTTTGCAGGATACAAACTCCTATGTCTCTAATTAAGTTAAACTGTTCATGATTCAAGACTCACATGGGTTTCAGGTATTGTTTCACC
Organism: Nettapus auritus; assembly: GCA_011076525.1. Lineage (NCBI taxonomy): Eukaryota > Metazoa > Chordata > Aves > Anseriformes > Anatidae > Nettapus > Nettapus auritus. The sequence goes on from CM021767.1 coordinate 63,745,558, forward strand.
AGTGGGATTTCTAGTAGAAAAATAAGTTCACTCTTTGTTTTTTGATACTGTGTGATTATCTGCATTGCAATCTCTAACGTGTGCAATCCACTTCCATAATTAGAGTAACTATTCAAAGCTGTAAGTGACTACATGTCAAAGACTACACGTCTTTGCTGATGTCATCCATAATTTCCCCTCCTCTCTTTTATTGTTGTATAAGTCAGTTGTCCTGAGGCCCTGATTCTCGTCTTGGTTTTATTCTGTGAAATAAATCTAAAGCCTTCAGGGAAGTAACTTGTGATTTAAACCAGCAGGAGAAGAAAGCCAAAGCTTCAGGTTATAGTAGTATGATCAAACACAATAGAGTTGTGGTGACTTGACAAGCAGTCTCCTGTCAGTTGAGCAGCTACAAGGGTCTGTGAGCATGCTTTTAGCCCAATTAATCATGAGAGACTATAAGTTAACTTAAATGAACAAATAAGGATAAAGACAACAAGAGACAACAGAATATATATATATTTTTCTAGGCTATTTAATGATTGCCCATACTTTTGGACCGTAACCAAAAGGTGTGAATTGCATTGTGGGAACCAGGCATTTACAAGCCTGGTGTTCTCACTCAGCTAGACTTCTCCTTAACAGCAGTGTTACAGACTTCCATGTAACAGTGAGCTGTCAGGATTTAACATCCTGAGCTACCAGCTCTGCTTAAAAAGGACAAGTTCCAGTTAGAACATACAGAAAAAGAAACAGCAAAATACTAACAAAATAAACTGAATAAATGAGTATGCAGAGGAAAAAAGTTATAGCAAACAGTAGCAGTATAAAATCAGTGGAAAAAAAAAATAGAATCCTGTAGTCTTTACATTAGTATTTTGCAAAGAAATCCCTGACCAATATTTTATTTTAAACTAATGACAACTCTTTATGTTTAAGCTTTATAGACTCATTAAAATTAGTAAACAACAAGAACTGTGTAGTGTGAACAGGGAATTTGAAATGGAAGTTGACTTTTAGTTTGCTCCTTCACAAATATCTTTAAACACAGCAGTAAAACAGCTCATTATTATTATTATTATTATTATTATTATTATTAATATTATTAATATTATTATTTTTATCCATCTTAGATGTCTGCTTTCAGTAATTTATAAAAATCACAATTTTAGAGTGAGTAGTACAGGGTAAAAATATGAATTTCCATTGCACAGTTTTATTTTGTCCTCAGATTCAGAAGTAAATACAGACAGTAGAAAAAAGTCTTTGCTAAAACATACATTCTCCTCTGTTTACCTGCTGGTGCAGAACTGATATTCTAGTGTTTTGTCTCATCTGATTACTCAAAAACATTTGAATAAACTCTAACAGAAAATGTGAGATGCTCACAGTAACAATAACTAGAATTAAAAATAAAATATTTTTTCAGTGTTTGTTTTGTTTTGTTTTGTTTTGTTTTAAACAAAGAAGTGAAGTCATGTTTTATTTGTGTGCATTTGAATTTTATATGTGCAAGGTACATTAAGAAAAATGCAGCCTTCATGTTGATAGATATTGATAGGACATTACTGCAATATTCAGAATATGAATAGTAGTAAAGGATTATCTGCAAACAACAGCCTAGCAGAAGTGGTCTTGAATTAAATGGCATGAAAAGCCATGAAGGCAACTATGAATATAGAAGGCAATCATTAGAGATGAGAAAGTGTTTCATGGAGGTGCTCATAAGAGAAATTTTCTCATATGTCTTTTAACTTTCTCTTTTTACATGTTCACCTATGGTAAACAAAGCTTTCTCTCTCCTTTATAAAATGTCATAGTTGCATTGTTTTCTTATTGCTAACAGTTAAGAATTAAAACATGGTGAAAAAGACCATAAGAACTTACAGAGAATGATGGCTTCCACAGAGTACCTGTGCGTGCATAATTCCTTTGAGAAACACTATTTAGGTGCTATACTTCTCATTCAATTACAGATTGTTTTGCATTTTGTATTTTCAATGACTATTAATTTTTACAGTGTTTCTCTCATATAATAGTCACTCTGATCCGTGACTCAGGGATTTCATATCTGTACATACCCATGTACTGTACCTTCTGGTTGGTAGTTCAGCTCAGATATGCAGTTCTTTCTGGCTGGCTCTCTACCAAATTGAGTTGTAGACTTGAATTGCAGTTGCCTAGATTTAGATTAGGTCATGGAGTTTTTATTGGGATTGCTAAAATTGAATGTGTTTCTTAAGCAACACTTCAGCCATACTGAAGTGCTGATTCCAGCAGGTATTATGGTTCTCTTCCACTCCAGAAACATCCCAGAGAACAGATTATACTAATATTCTCCTGTTTCTCTGCAGACAGCTAACAACTTATTGCTGGTCTACATCCATATAATTTTGCTGCTCCCATCATTCCTCTCACCTAGTTAAGAGGCAAACTTCTCCAAATAGCTACTCCCCTCCTCTTTCTACATAGTGACTAGACAGAGAGAAACATCTGCCTAGGGAAGATACTAGATCTGAATAACATGCACAAAACATCTTACCTGAAACACTGTCTACCTTTGTGTTTGCTCCTAGACTTTTTTAGTAGTAGAAGTAAAGAAAAATCTTGTGTGCTTTGAATCACTGCTGTTTTTTGGCATTTATTTGTTGCAATGTACAGTTCTTACAAGTTTTTGTTGTAGTGGTTAATTTAAAGATATGTTGACAGAAGCCAGACATCTTGCCCATAAAGAAGTAAAATATTTGAAAGTGCCCAGAGAACTATGAAAATATATGGTACTCTTTTTATGGTGCTTTGTACCCCAACCTTTCTGCAGAAGGGTGCACAGTGGCTGTTCTAACAATTTCTTCCTCTCAGCTTTCCTATATACTCACATAAATAATACATGTGAGGAGAGAAGGAGGGCTCAGCTCTCTCAAGAACTACTAAGAAGGTGTGCCTGCCTCACAAAAGTATTCTGAAGTGTAGTATTTGAAAAGAGATTATAGACTCCTCAAAAGAAAAAAATTAATAAAGGACCTTATATTACTTTTGACTAAGGCTATATGGCTTAGAAGAACTGATAAATAGATGAAGGTAGAGAAAAGAGATGCAAGCACTCTGTTTATTTTGCTATTTTAATCCCTACAACACTTTTTCAATTTCAATTTCATACGATAAAGGCCCCAAATCTCTGCTTTACTCAGCTGTCTTCAGTAAAAGTATGTAAGTAGAATATTCTATGCCATTTCTCTTAAGTTCAACTTTTATCATAATGGAGAAAACATGGTAAATAAGAACAAATGTGTTTAAGAAATAATAATCTTTAAACTCAATATTTAATTTTTATGAAAATAAATATCCAAGTCTAAAGTAGCGAGTAAAAGCAATACATAGAGGCAAACATTCCAGTTATTTTACTGTAAGTTGCCCTCCTTCCCTGGTAGATTTAGTTAAGATACTTAAGACGCATGCACAGAGACATACATGCACACATATTGCTACACAGAGCTGCAGGAAACAGAGTCTAATAACTACAAGCAAAGTATAAGTCAAGGCCATGAATCCAATTCACCTTTGGAAAACACTTGACAGTGTTAAGTTTCAAACTGAAATCACGATGTTAAAAGAGATTCAAAGGAGTTTAAAATTCAGATTATTTTTTCCCCTGCTCATGGAAGATGTTTGAAAGAGCTAAAAAGAGATCTAATATTTTACTAAAAAGAAATAATCTGCTTCACAAAGGTCAGAATTATCTCAAGATTGTGGTTTCCATTCTGGCAAATCAAATTTCTGGTTGCAGCTCTTCCCAGGTTTTTCAGTTTTTAGCTGAGCCTTTTATTTTTATCTATCTATCTATCTATCTATCTATCTATCTATCTATCTATCTATCATCTATTTATTTGTTTTCCAGAGTCTTTAATCACTGAGTTCCTGAATCCCACTGTTTTTCTCACTTTTGGACCTCATATGTTTTTAATATTCTATATGTCATCCAAAAGACACCCTGCAAGTGAATCTAACTGCTCAACAACCCTCTTTCATGTCTTCTCTGTGAGTTTGAGATTTGTTTGCTACAAATTGACCAACAGGTAGTTTTCATTTTCTTTTGCCTACATTTAGTGAATGTAATCAAAAAAGAGATGAAAGAACATGTCGTATATTTTTAGTAGTATAAGACAATGTTATGAAGACTTTGGATCAAAACAGTATGTTCTGGACAGAGCTATGCCAATATATGGGTCAGTGATGACAGTTAGACAGTGATGCAATGTTTCGCTTTCACCAGAATCCACAACAAAACTCTTCTCAAATTCTCTTAGGCAGTGTAATTGGGATATTATTCTCTATATTGCATGAAGTACTGTTCACAGTGGTTTGTCCCAGCAAGACCTTCATATTTAACCTTCCTTTTAAGCACCTTCCAGCAACTACACACTGCTTATTGTTGAGTTTTGTCATGGTAGGAAGGCTACAGCTTTACCCATCTTCACAGAAGTATATTTTATACAGTTTAGGCTAGTTATTAAACCTTAGTTTTGATTTCTTAATCTCACATTACTTCTAGGAGTAGCATAGGTTGGTGAGTGGGAGCTTGTCTACTTAATTTGAATATGTATTCAAGGGGTGTTCTTATTTGGCCTATCCTCTATTTTCTTTAACAATCCAACTTAAAGAAAAGTTGGGAAGTCTCTCAGATCCCAGGATGTAAAACTAAAAATAAGAAATATATTACTCCAGAAATGAATCTGGTTTCCAAATCAATTATAGTGTTATTACTCAAAAACTATTTAAACAGGTAAAAGGAAACAGAAGTTTATATTAGGAACACAATTAAGTAAAGTTTCAGTCTACTACCACTGATTAATAGGAACAGTGAATGCAATTAGTAACATTTGATCCTTCCCCAAAGTTCCCACCTACTGAAGTAGCAACCAGTTGCAAGTTAAGCAGCTAAGTTTTCACCTTGGAATTCTCTTTTCTTTTTGAAAAAGTAAGCTCCTTCTCTCAGGTGCAGTGCCTGTGCTCCAGAAAATCCTTGTGAACTGCTGAACCCAATCACTGCTCCTTAATGGCAATTGGTTGCTGAGCAGAATTGGGTCTGAACTGCACTGCTGGAACAGAGAGACTGAGCTGGGAATTAAGCTATGGACATAAATTGGCCATGATAAATGATTTGGCAGGTGAGAGCATGAAGCCCTGACCTTGCGCTGCATATGCAGTGTTAACACAGCTTCAGCATTCTTGGGAAGAGAAAGGCAAAATTTTCATATTTTGCAATGAGTGTTTAGTATTAGATGCTCCAAATCTGCATAAAACTCCTATTTGTTTATTGCTTTCAAAAGCATGACTTTTAGCTAAAATACACCTAAAAACTGGCATTTCTGAATACTCAGAAAATGTTTTCTAACTCTCCTCTGCAAGATTAGATTTTGTAACGTCTACTTTCTCCTAGAGTTCATAGAATCATAGAATATTCTGAGTTGGAAGGGACCCATAAGGATCATCAAGTCCAACTTCTTGCACCGCACAGGTCTACCCAAAGGTTTAGACCATGTGACTAAGTGCACAGTCCCAAACGTTTCTTAAATTCAGACAGGCTTGGTGCAGTGACTACTTCACTGGGGAGCCTGTTCCAGCACGCAACCACCCTCTCAGGGAAAAATCTCCTCCTGATATCTAGTCTGA
>CM021767.1:63761206-63781209 GCA_011076525.1 Nettapus auritus
TCAGACTAGATATCAGGAGGAGATTTTTCCCTGAGAGGGTGGTTGCGCGCTGGAACAGGCTCCCCAGTGAAGTAGTCACTGCACCAAGCCTGTCTGAATTTAAGAAACGTTTGGGACTGTGCACTTAGTCACGTGGTCTAAACCTTTGGGTAGACCTGTGCGGTGCAAGAAGTTGGACTTGATGATCCTTATGGGTCCCTTCCAACTCAGAATATTCTATGATTCTATGATTCTATAATCTCCAACTCTTTCAATTGATGGTGGAAATTCTTTGCATGGAGGGTAAAAGTGTATGATGATCTCTTCTGTGATGAGAAAGAGATGAAATATCCCATACCTATATGAGATGAGGATTCTTTCTGCTCTCTTAAGAGGAACCTAAGCATGTCACTGAGAATTTATCTGAAATCCAATTCACCCAACTTTTAAGCACCACCATAAATTGTTTAAATTGGTTTCCACAGAGCCCACTGCATCCTGTTACAGTGTGCATTCTGACAGCAGGTTTAATGTGCTTGGAAATCGAAAGTACAATCCACATCCTTTCTGCAATGCAAAACATTGTGCATATTTAATGAGCTAACATTTTATACCCTTACTGTGTAAACAACATGCTTAAGGCTGATTGAAATATGATTTAAAAGTAAATTTTCCCTCCCAGACACTGTTTTTATCTTTTAAAATAGCATTAAATACACTTTACAGCAATTGAGCTTAGTGCATTCGCTAGTAGAGGTAAGATAATTAAATCTATTTCTTCTGTAAAATTTCATAAGACCACCTCATTTTCTGAGCAGATGCAGCAGCTCATATTAAAATACATCAGAAATGGTTCCCTTTGTTGCCACATAAAATGAAATCACTGGTGTGACACTTGATAACAAGACTTTATCAGGGCTGCTTTCCATGTATCCTACTCTAATTTTGGTGTGTAAAACAATTGGAAACAACAACAACAAACCTGAACCCCAAACTAATCTGGGCAAAGTGAGGCTTCGGAACATGTTTGCTTGGCAACAGATGCAATTCAGCACAGTTAGTCTGAAAGTAATCTTCATGGGAGATAGGACACACCATGTTTATTTTCTTTCTTTTAAGTGTGTGTTTCATTTTTAACCTTTCCAAAAGTCTTCCCTGTAGCTTTGGGAAAACAGACAATTGCTTATAAATGGAACTGGATTCTTCCTGACATGCTACATAGGATATCAACAAGAACCCACACCTAGAAGCTTAAAGTAGGCTGAAATGCAGTGAGAGACTTTAGTTTACAGACTGCCTGAATGAATTTAATCCATTCTGAAACCAATGAATCAACTCTGTCATGAGTGAATCACTGGAAATCCAAAACCTGGAACGCAGACACTATTTTTTTTTTTTTTTTCCCGCAACATCTCTACAGATCGGTTTTACTGAGAAAGACACACCATTTCTTCAGAGAATAAATTTCACACTCTCCCCAGTGTGAAATAAAATATGCATATTGCAGGTATACTTGAAAATCTTTCACAGTTTCAAATATGGATATTTGCAGTTTCAGCATTTTTCTTCTGTTTAGATAGTTCATATTAGAGCTGGCTTTGAAAAACTTCCTTACAAATAAACAAGAATTGCAAAATAATTGGTGGCATATTTTACTGCTATCAAAGCTGTTAATAAAGTATGTTATAAAAGAAATTGTGTCCTACATTCCAGTGGAATAAAGAAAATTCTTAAAAACAGTTCAGTATTTTTCTGAGTCCGCCAGCTTCAGTGATTTTTTTTTTTTTTGGTAAAGTAAATAGTCAGGACATATGTGTGGCTATAAAATTGTTTCTCATTACTTTGGGATGTGGAAGGGAATAGAATATCAGTCACAGACTTCAGTAATGATTGCACACTGTATATAAGTATGAGGAATATAGAAACAGATGCATTGATGACTTTGGAACAGGTTGAACAGCTTAAGAGAAAGAACAGATATCAAAACACACATCAGTGGCACAGACTTGAGATAAAATAATCAGAAATAAATAACCTTCTTCAAAGAATATTTTTAAAGATCCTTCCTGTCAGTTGTCAGAGAAAAATATAAACAACATCTTCTGTTTTTCCACTTCTGCTTGCTCCTTTTTCAGCTTGATCCTTTCAGACATCCCAGATAACATTCAGTGTGCCTACCAGCCTTCCTAGATTATTTTGTCTTAAATACTGTGTCTACGAGTTTCTTCTGCCCAGCTCTCCCAGCAATGAGCCAAGGTTTCTGGATGTCCCCACACCATAAGTTACTTTCAACACTTGGTTTATTCACATGTTCAATTTAACATACAATAGAGAGCAAAAAAACTGTTCTGGTCTTACTAAATCTAATATTTGGATATGTAACCCAAGACACAAAATGAGCAAATGTAGCAGAAACATGATGCAAATGCCCCTTGACATAATGCTGCAAATCTCCAACTAAATCTTTGTAGATGTATTGAAGAGACCTTATCTAGGAAGTGGAAGGTAAAAGGTAGTTTTTTGCTTGGCAACGTGTATATTAATGCTCACCTGATCTGGTATGTCCACACATCATATCCCCAATCTCCAAGGAGCCCTGTGGCATATTGCATCACCTGGGACAGTGATGTTCTCCTGTGGGAGAGGTATAAACTCTCCCAGGACAGCTACATTATTATGAACATATTTTCCTGGAAGTAACAGACATTCATTAAATTACTGTCCACCTCTCACTGGGATTGTTAGCTCAGCACTTCCATTATGGGACCTTCTGCTCTTGCTTCCTGTTCTGTTGCCCAGCATAGATTTGATAACCCTGACTGGGAAATATGTCATGATGGAGTATGTCACATATAGCTCTCCCCACAGATACTGACCATCAAGTATAAAGTTGTTACTCTACATAATCTGACAAAATGCAATCAATGCAGGAGGCAAGATATGCTGCCAAGAAAAAGGTAAGCTAGATATGAGTCTCTTTGCATGGAAACCAACCAGAGATTTGCTACTGGATTCAAGGATATGAAGGATTAGAAGGGATTCTATGCCCTCCAAGGGTATGTCAGAGATGCAGACAGATTTGAGCTGGTTTTAGCTAGCTTGGTTAACCATTCAGCTTCAGCTTCACAGTGCTCCATGTGTGTCAGTCAGCCAAACACAGGCTGTGGGAGAGGAGTACAACCTCCCAGTACAGCTACAATTACTATGACCTCATTTATCTTTTTCTGGAAGTACAGACATTTGCTCAATTAGAAAAGTCATGACGAGGCTCATGAAGACCAAGGTGCTCTCCTTTGTTCCTTCCAATTTTTAGTTCAGATCCATAACTTCCAAATTACAAACCAATCTCTTAACCTTATTTATTTATATATATATATTCTTTTTTGGCTCAGTATGTAATTTACTTTGTAAAGGTATATCTTTACTCAGCCAGGAGAATTCAGTATATATATATATACATATATATATATTGATACGTAAATCTTATATATTTGTTTAAACAACCTATCTAATTTCTTTTGCTATTCAAATTATTCCACAGGAAGCTCAGGAACCATGTTAGAACAAAAAGTGTTATTTCAAGGGCTTCCTGTTGAGTGACTGCTAACGTAAGAGAACCCATTCCAGTTGGAAACTTGTGTTCCATCTTGGGTGTTGCTCAGCTGCAACCCAACACTGAGCCAAACCTCTTGGAGGTCTGACTTTTCAGCTTACACATCTAGAAAGCATATATAGGAACTCACCACAACAGATTAAAAAGAACTGTGTAGATCAGGTCCATTTGGTGTAACAGAAAGAGAAGAATAATTCCCTGCTTTCTTCTGACTGAGGCTGTTGGTTCATGGGAATCAGAAGGAGGCAGGCAGAGAGAAGCACAGAGTCCTGTGATCTGCCGTTGTGCACCTGCTCCTGCTCCTTCTTCTAATCCAAACAACACAAATGCTTAAGGCTGCTGTCAATGCAACAAGAAGAGCTTTAGGCATATATCATCAATAAAATTCAACTCATGCTTAAATGACAGTCATTTCAGATTGTTGATGTTATCACTGTGTTTTTCCCTGTAGACAGACAAATGCAGATGATGGAGAGATTGATGAAATTATCTGTTTTATGTGCAGGAAGTGGAAAGAACATATATATATATTTATTTTCTTTTCTGGGAAATATAATAATTTAAATAATGCACAGTTTTAAATTAAATCTAAATTTGATTGTGTGCCCAGGTGGCCAAGAAGGCCAATGGCATCCTGGCTTGTATCAGGAATATTGCAGCCAGCAGTACCAGGGAGGTAATCATCCCCCTGTACTCTGCTCTGGTGAGGCCACACCTCGAGTACTGTGTTCAGCTTTGGGACCCTCACTACAAGAAGGACATTGAGGCCCTGGAATCTTGTCCAGAGAAGGGCTACGAAGCTGGTGAAGGGCCTGGAACACAAGTCCTATGAAGAGTGGGTGAGGGAACTGGGGCTGTTGAGTCTGGAGTAAAGAAGGCTCAGGGGAGGCCTTACTGCACTCACCAACTACCTTAAAGGAAGGTGTGGGGAGCTGGGGGTCAGCCTCTTCTCACAGATAACTAGTGATAGGAGAGAGATCAGTGCAGAGCCACAAAGATGATTAAGGGAGTTAAGTATGTCCCTTACAAGGAAAGTCTGAGGGAGCTGGGTCTCTTTAGCTTGGAGGAGACTGAGGGGTGACCTCATTAATGCTTATAAATAAGCAAAGGATGAGTGGCAGGAGGACGGAGCCAGGCTCTTCTCTGTGACATCCAGTGATAAGACAAGGGGCTATGGGTGCAAGCTGGAACATAGGAGGTTCCACTTAAGTATGAGATGAAACTTTTTCACAGTGAGGGTGACAGAACACTGGAGCAGGCTACCCAGAGAGGCTGTGGAGTCTCCTTCTCTGGAGACATTCAAAACCCACCTGGATGTGTTCTTATGTGACATGGTCTAAACTTTTGGGTAGACCTGTGCGGTGCAAGGAGTTGGACTTGATGATCCTTATGGGCCCCTTCCAACTCAGGATATTCTATGATTCTATGATTCTATGATCTAGGTGTTGCTGCTCCAGCAGGGGGATTGGATTAGATGATCTTTAAAGGTCCCTTCCAATCCCTAATATTTTGTGATTCTCAAGTTGCACCAGGGGAGGTTCAGGTTTGAAATTAGGAGACATTTCTTCTCAGAGACTGGTTAAGCATTGGAACGTGTTGCTCAGGGAGGCGGTGGAGTCATAATCCCTAGGGGTGTTTAAGGAAAGGTTGGACCTGTTACAATGAAGATTATTTTTTTTATATATTATTATTATTTATTTTTATGTTTTCTGCCTCTCCTGCTTTATTCCTTCTGATAGTCAGGGCTCTCTACACAAGGCATAAGAACTAAAACAGGTTTTTCATGGATTTCAAATCAAGCCTAAAGAGATGTCTGTAGGAATTTACTTGCGGACAGTCTGCAAATGCTGTTTTACCATTACAGTTTTCCCAATTAAATAATTTATGATAGTGCCTAAAGCCTGAGCCCTGGCTTTGAAGTGTATCATACAATGTCATGTCCATTGGACAGGGTTTTGATAGTTGGATAGCATATGACTGTTAAAAAAAAAAAAAAAAAAGAAAAAAAAGTTGCTGAACTTTCATAATGTTCAAATGTAACTGTGCTTCTTGATCTGAAAGGTTTGGGGAGATACAATTTAATATTGTCTTCTTAACTGAACTGTTATCAAAACAGAACTACAGATCTTCTTATCTCATCTGCCAGATATTATATTTTATTGACAACCAACCAACCAAAACAAACCAAACCAAAACAACAACAACAAAAAACCTAACCCATAAAAAAGCTGCAAAATGCAAAGCAGGGAGCAGATTTGTCATCAGATAGTAACAAAACAAATAACTATATAACATCTCTTTTTTGTCTCTGACTGTATGTGGCACAATTAAGACATGATTCTTATTTGTTAATACTGTGATTTGTTTCCATTTTTATTTTATTTAACCTGAGTCATGGCTTTGCCTGTTTTAAACTATTTATAAATAACTGTGCAAAGCAAGGAAAGATATATTCCTGTACTACCTAATCCAGCAGAAATACTGGTCCTTCTAGAAAGGTAAAAAAAAATGCTTCCTCATTACTGTAAACCTCATAATTTTCTCACGAGAGCATTGTGTGCATTGCCTCTTGTCCTGCCACTGGGCAACACTGAAAAGCACTGACACCATCCTCTAAGGTATTTATATACAGGGATAAGATCTCCTCTCAGCCTTCTCTTCCCCAGGCTAAACAGGCCCAGCTCTATCAGCCTCTCCTCATACGACAGATGTTCCAGGTTCATAGAATTATAGAATCACAGAATATCCCAAGCTGGAAGGGACCTGTAAGGATCACAGAATCACAGAATCACAGAATTTCTAGGTTGGAAGAGACCTCAAGATCATCGAGTCCAACCTCTGACCTAACACTAACAGTCCCCACTAAACCATATCCCTAAGCTCTACATCTAAACATCTTTTAAAGACCTCCAGGGATGGTGAATCCACCACTTCCCTGGGCAGCGCGTTCCAATGTCTAACAACCCTTTCGGTAAAGAAGTTCTTCCTAAGATCCAACCTAAAATTCCCCTGGCGCAACTTAAGCCCATTCCCCCTCGTCCTGTCACCAGGCACGTGGGAGAACAGACCAACCCCCACCTCGCTACAGCCTCCTTTGAGGTACCTGTAGAGAGCGATAAGGTCACCCCTGAGCCTCCTCTTCTCCAGACTGAACAATCCCAGCTCCCTCAGCCGCTCCTCGTAGGACTTGTTCTCCAGGCCCCTCACCAGCTTCGTCGCCCTTCTCTGGACTCGCTCAAGCACCTCCATGTCCTTCTTGTAGCGAGGGGCCCAAAACTGAACACAGTATTCGAGGTGCGGCCTCACCAGAGCCGAGTACAGGGGGACGATCACCTCCCTAGCCCTGCTGGTCACACTGTTTCTTATACAGGCCAGGATGCTGTTGGCCTTCATGGCCACCTGAGCACACTGCTGGCTCATATTCAGCCGACTATCAACCATCACTCCCAGGTCCTTCTCTGCCTGGCAGCTCTCCAACCACTCATCTCCCAGCCTGTAGCTCTGCTTGGGGTTATTGCGCCCCAGGTGGAGGACCCGGCACTTGGCCTTGTTGAACTTCATGCAGTTGACCTCAGCCCATCGGTGCAGCCTATCCAGATCCTTCTGCAGAGTCTTCCTACCCTCGAGCAGATCGACACACGCACCTAACTTGGTGTCATCTGCAAACTTACTGAGGGTGCACTCAATGCCCTCGTCCAGATCATAAAGGACGACGGATCATCAAGTCCAACTCCAGGGTTCATCTTTGTAGTCCTCTGCTGGATTCTCTTCAGGATCTCCATGTCCCTCTTGTACTGGGGAGCCCAGAACTGGACAAAAAACTCCAGGTGAAACATCACCAGGGCTGAGTAGAGGGAGAAGATCACCTCTTTCAATGTGCTTGCAATACTTTTCCTGATGTAGTACAGGATACCATTGGCCTTCTTGGCCACAAGGGTACATTACTGTCTCACGGTTAACCTGCTGTGCACCAGTACTCTCAGGTCCTTCTCTGCAAAGCTGCTTTCCAGTAAGTCAGCCCACACCTGTACTGACGCATGGAGTTATTCCTCCCAAGGTGAAGGATCCTGTACTTCTTTATTGAATGTCATGAGTTTCCTCTCTGCCCAACTCTCTGGCCTGTCCAGGTCCCTTGAATGACAGCACAGCCCTCTGGTGTATCAGCCACTCTCCCGGTTTTGTGTTATCAGTAAACTTATTGAGGGTGGACTCTTTCCCTTTATCCAGGTAATTGATGAATAAATTGAACAGGACTGGATCCAGTACTGAACCCTAGGGGACACCATTAGCTACAGGCTTCCAACTAAACTGCACTGCTGATCAGAACCATCTGAGCTCTGCCGTCCAGCCAATTCACAATCCACTTCATTGTTCACTCTTCTAATCCACACTTCCTGAGTATACCTACGACAATGTCCTGGGAGACCGCGCCAAAGACCTTTATGAAGTCAAGGTAGACCAAATCCACCACTCTCCCCACATCTACCCATCCAGTCATTCCATCACAGAAGGCTATCAGACTGGTTAAGCATAATTTCCTCTTGGTGGCTATTGCTGATCACCTTCTTATCCTCCACGTGTTTAGAGATGACCTCCAGGATGAGCTGTTCCATCACCTTTTCAAGGTTGGGGATGATGCTGGCTGGTCTGTAGTTTCCTGGGTTCTTCTTCTTGCCCTTTTTGAAGATTGGAGTGACACTAGTTTTCTTACAGTCCTCAGGCACTTCTGTTCTCCATGACCTTTCAAAGATGATAGAGAGGATGATGGAGAGTGGCCTAGCAATAACATCCAACAGCTCCCTCAGCACTTGTGGGTGCATCCCATCTGGGCCCATGGATTTGTGGGTATCAGTTTTGCCTAAACAATCTCTAACCTGATCCTTCTCGACTGAGGGAAAGTCTTCTTTACTCCAGACTTTCTATTTTGTCTCTGGGGCCTGAGGTTGTGAGGGCTGGCCTTAGCAGTAAAGACTGCAGCAAAAAAGGCCTTCAGTAAGAGGCTTATCTGTATCCTTAGTCACAAATGTAGCCATCCCATTCAGCAGCAGGTCCACATTTTCACTAGTCATCCTTTTTCTACAGAGGGAGATGAAGAAGCTCTTCTTGTCCTTGACATTCGTTGTCAGATTTGATTCCAAATGGACCTCATCACATCCCTGCATACGCTGGTAATTTTCCTATATTACTCCCAAGTGACCCATCCCTTTTTCCATATTCTGTACACTTTCTTCTTCTGTTTGAGTTTTGCCAGGAGCTTCTTGCTCAGCCATGCAGGTCTCCTGCCCCTTCATCTGACTTCTTACTCATAGGGATGCACCAATCTTGAGCTTGGAGGGTTTTGCCACACTTATTAACCAGTCTTTCCCAAAGGCTCTGAGAATAAGGGAGGAACACTCAGGGCATGGCACCACCCTGCAAAGGTATGGTCTGCAGAGATTCCCAGGGTGAAGCAAAATGAGATAGCACTGCAACTGGAAGAAGGACCTCCAAGGAAGAAGTTGGCCCAAGAGGTGCCCTGCCCTGTGGAGAAGAATGGGGACAGCTGGTTGTGACTGTTGGGCTCTCATCAGCTTAGGATTTTGGTGACTTCTGCCCAGTGATATGTTGTGTAAATACAACATGGAGCCGAGGTAGGTATTGCTAACAGTAAACAAGGAAACTGTGTATAGAAGAAGAGGGTGTTTCAAACCAAATACTTTTCTAAACCAAACCTGTAGATTTTTGGCCTAAGGGCCAAGTGAAATAGTTACAGAATAACAGCCCCTTACTTAGTACACATAGATTCTGTATACTAATCTATATACACTATTAAATCACGACCTATCCTTCTCTCATAGAGTGCAAGACAAAAAGGGTATTTCTATCACAAGAAACTTCAGACTGACAAATATTGCATTATAGTAGTGTAAAAACTTACAGAAATTATACAAAGAAGAAAGAGGAGAGTATCTGTCCCAAAGAATTTAAAAGGAAAAGTAATCATGATGTATGATAATTGAATATATCTTTTTTTTTTTTTTTTTTTTTTTTTTTTTTTTTTTCCTCCCCCTCAGGAGCTGCCACTGTGGGAGCCAAATGGATGGTGTAATGCTGTTCATTAGTGAAAACTTGCCAGCAACATTCAGTGCTGTGAGAAGGTTAGGAGTGGTAAAAGGAATATCTGAGAACACAGCCGAAGACACTTTAGAGTGACCTATCTCAGAGCAGCTGCCCTGAGCAGGGCACAGGGTAAGGATGTACCCAGTGTCTGCAGACTGGAACAACACAGAGAAAATAATGTTTTCCTGGCATTTCTCAAAGGTCATGTGGTGCTTTTCTAGCTGAAAACAACATGAAAGAAAGAACCAATGATCAAAGAAAGGAAAGGGGGCAGGAAAGCCTGCTTTTCACATTTTGTCCTTATTCCTTACAGAAAAGTGCCACATTGGCTATCTATCTGGTTACTTTGTAAATACAAAGAGTAGGACTGATTTGGCTGTTTGTCCTAATATTGGTAAAATACAGAAAACACAACAAATGACAGGGGATGCAGTACTTGTTTATGAACTCAGTTCTGCTTCAATAAATAAGTATTGAAGAGCTGTAGCCCATGTATTCAATTGTTAAGAGCTGTTTTTCAGGGAAATTTAAAGAAATTTTCACAGGATTCCCAAGAAGGCCATCTCATAGGACAAAAGAAGATTTGCTATTGTTGTGACAGTGTATTTCATTTACAAAACTAACTTTAACCATTATTATTTTGGATGTGTCTTTAGCATCTTGCACAACCTCTGGCAGTTTTGCTCTTTGCATACAGACTCTACCGGTCTCTGTAGTATTCAATAGTTACAAAAGTGTATGTGCATTAGAAAATGAATGGTACTACTGCATGCTCTCCATTCCCACTGTGTTGTATTTTCTTTGTACATATTTTCCTTTACAAGAATACAAGGAAAGAAGAACTAAGCAAGTAAATGTGATGCTACCTGTATTTGGGGTCCAGATATGGTTTGAATTAACATTGGGCCAAGCTGCAAAAGATTGGGGAAGATTTCCAAGATTTGGTAAAAATATATTAATAACTGGAGAGACAAAAACAAAAGCAAAACAAAACAAGAAAACCAAACCAAACCAACCAACTAACCAACCAAAAAAATCTCACATTATTTCACTTCTTTGTTCCAAAAAGAATGTAGTACTTTCTTATCTCACAATAACATTGAAAAGATAAAGGCTGTTTGTAAGGATGCAGTGTTCAGAGAGGAATGTGGTAGATAGGTACTAGGGATCAGTTTCTGACCTCTCCCCTGCAGGGAGTAGTGGGAAATAGAAGAGTAAGCTCAGGAACCTCCATTCCCTGTTCAGATATTCATTCAGTGCTGATGAAGTGTATCTGAAAGCCTTATTACTGGAAGGAGCAAAATTCTCTATGAGATAGATGCTTTTTTTTTTTTTTTTTTTTTTTTTTTTTTATTGACCACAATATCAGTCAGGGTGGGCTGGGAAGGCGGTGATTTGTTGATTTGACACATCTAGTCATTAGGACTGGCCTTTTATATCCTTACACCTTAAACTACAGTTTTGCACAAAGCTCTCCTCTTTCTTACCTCTTGGTCTGTGCACAAACATAACGTTAAGTCACATATACTGAATACCTCAAAGTGTTATTTAAAAACAGGACACCAGATATTTTTTTTGTAGTAGAGAACAACATTTCTCAAACTCCTTATATTCTGCTACTTCCCTCCTTGCTTGCATTTGTTACAACATAGACAAGAAGATTACATTTTTTCCTTACAGATATTTTCTACTAGTACCCACAGACTTACTTTGCAGAATGTATCAGAGTCAAAAGAAAGAGTGAAATATTTTATGGAAGTTGCTCTCTACACTTGATGCAAAGCCAGGGACTAGATCAGTACAGGCAATGAATTACTTTCCTGTTCTCCAGAATCTGTACTTTCATAAAGCCTGCAGCAGGAGATTTGTAGATGAGACACTAGTCTATTAGTTACTACACACATTAAACCATAAATTAGAAGCATGTCACATTTTCTAAGTGCTACATTCATCTTAATTCAAAAAGAGTAATTATATAATAAGCAAACAAAAAAAAGGGGGGGGGGGGGAGGGGGAGGGGAAGTGTTGATTCCACTGAAAAAGCCAAACATCCAATTAGTTGCAAATAAAATATCTAATGCATAAAAGGTCTTACCTTTTAAATTCAAAAACTAGAACTAACATAGTATTAAATTTCTGAAGCTAAAGACTCAAAAGACACATATGTAAAGCCTTGGTGGTAATTTTTTTTTTGGACATATTGCATGTTTTAAAGCTTTCATTAGTACCACAGACTGAAACATTAAGATTTAAGCTAATGAGGGGAGAAAAATAGAGCTAGAACATTCTGTATTTACACAACATAAGCCACCAAAAGAAAGAGAAAACCTTTTGTGGCATATATAAACTGCAATATTTTTGTGAGCACAGTGTTATTATGAACACCATTGTCTGTAACTTGTCCTTTGCAGTAGGTTTGCTTTCATTCTATATAAGTGCTGTCCTCAGGCTCTCTGCTATTGCAGCTCGCCTGGGTCGCCCTTGCATGATCACTGAGACCATGGCAAAGGTGTGGTTTTCTCCATACCTTGGGCTCTTCCCTGTTACTTCAAAGGGTGTCTGATGTCTGCAAATGTGTATTGAAGGCAATAATGAATTTAGTGCTTTGTAAACTCTCTCTGGGTATTGGCAGAGAACACTTCTTTATGGGGGGAACAGGGGGATGTGCATAAATAAGCCAATGAAGCTGCCAGTCAGGTTACTAGGTTTTGAGATAAAGAAATGCCTTCTTACTTGGAAATTAGAAGAAAATTTATCCTGTGTCACCAAAAAGCGATTAACATAATAACAACAAGCCGTAAAGTGGGAGAGCATATTTTAAAGGTGTACTGGGACATGTTTGCTGCTGGATGCTGAATAAATCCTCTTTTTCAGTTTTCCTCTTAGGAGCGCAGTAAGCAATGGGGTAGCTATGAGCTATATGAGCAAGGTGAGAGGGATGACTAAAAGTCCAATCCCACTTCATTATTCAAGGCTAAAGGTTTGTCTTACTGACTTAAGCAGCTGAAGAGCATCCTGGATCTGACAAAGCTCACCCACTCCCAGATGTGGATGGGTGGGAAAGCAGGAGGAAGACAATATTTTCAGAAAGAAAAAAAAAAAAAAAGAAAAAAAAAAAAAAAAAAAAAAAGATGTTATCATTTTTAATTGGTGGGACATGTAACTTCAAAGGTTAATGGAGATAAAAGGGTCTCCTTCCAAAACATTACAGCACTTGTCAACCGTCTGCTCCAATTACTGCAAGGAATGGTCAATACTAGACATGCTGCCAGCACTGTGCTTGACAGAGGAGGAAGGGCTTGAGCTATGTGGTCTGGCACAGGAAGAGGTACCATGCTACCCTGTACCTCAGTTTTGTCCTTAACTTGTTTCTGCACCACGGATATGCAATTTTGCTATTTATGTTGCATTATCATAATATTTGGAATTAGTTAGCTTAAAAATTTTTAACCCTTCTTCTCTTCAACCTTGTGCTCACTTATTAATTTTGTGCCCTAGTATTTCTCTGTAAATATGCTAAGGCAGTCAATACATCCTGCTCAGATTCAGTTTTCAACTCCTCTTGTCATTCAGTAAGAATTCAAGGCAGACCTGGGCAGCAATGATTTCCGTTGATCTAGCTTCCAAACTTTTACATTGTAGATACTGAAGTTTTAGACAGCCTTGCATTAAAAAATAACCTAATGAAAATAATGTTTTATTTTGTGTGTAAATCCTTTTTCCAAACATCTCTCTCCTTCATACCACAGTGTCAGCTCCCATACTTTCTCAGCTTTCCACAAACTGAACCTCTATACACTTCTAATTCTGTCAGCTGTTCACTAGTGATTATCTCTGAGGTGGCATTTGCCAAGACATTACCAAGACAGGGAAATGCACATACACAGAGAGCCAGATGCTTTTAATTATTTCTATTTACAGGGGAGACCAGAACTATGCATGCCACTGTTTGGAAAACTCTTTCTGAGTACTGAGCTATGTGTATTTCTCCATCATAACCTTTTTCTCCTTTGTTTAAGGATGAGAAGTTGAATTTTTAGACCTTGCCATTCCTCAATTAACACAATGTGGAAAGTATGCTTGGAAAAGGCAAATTCTCCTAAAGTGGATCTGTGGTTACCTCAATATATTTTTATTGTTGTGGACCTAAAGGCTTGCTTCTTTGTCAGTGCTTAGCATGTTGTGACAGTTTTACTTTTTTTTTTTTTTTTTTTTTTCCCTCCTCTAACACACACACACACACAAATCTTCTCAGCAGATTGCAAGATCTTTCAGAGGAAACAAATCAAACAACAACAACAATAACAACAAAAGCTACAGAACAATATCAATAAAAAGGCTGGCTTTTGACATGGAGATAAGCTGTCATTCCTTCATTTCAAAATGCACGTGATGTGCAAATGCAAATGTCAGAATTGCCTGTAGCATAAGCCACAATAGGAAACAGAAAAGTTGGCTATACCTGAATATAAAGATCAACCAGATAAAAACAAAAATAGATTTTTATTTATTTATTTATTTATTTTTCTTAATCAGAAGGGCTGTCAAGTCATTTGTGTTGGAACACAAGAGAGAGAGTTGACTTGCTTGCACACATACAGGCACATAATTTTTATGCTGGGTTGTGGTAATGCAAGATAGATTCTTAATTTAAAAGAGAGGGCTTAGACAAAGTGCACTCCAAAAGAAACCACTTTATCATGATCTCTGATCAATATATGAAATTTATAACATTAGAAAAGGTCTCTCTGTGTTTGCAGATGAACAATATGGCATGACACGTATACAATTTTTCTATCCATCATGTGAAATAATGGTTATTTGCCAGCAGGATAGTTCCTAATTTATTTTTCTAATAATCTAGCCACTGAGTAGCCTGTAATACTTATTGATTGTGATTCTTCCAGATCAATAGCATATTGTCAAAACAATCCTTCACTTGTTCCATAAAGCAAAACAAAAATTGATAAAATAGCATTGTCTGTATGGGAACAGCACCAAGATCTTCTTAATTTACAGTCATGATGGGTGCAGCCCACCTGATTTTAGTCATCCAAAGGACTGATTTTAGACTATCACCTAAACTCTATTCTTAGCCAGCTGACCTACAGAGGGTAATGGTTTCTAAGGCAAGTGAAGTGAATAGCCTACCAAAGATGCCAATCACACTTCACTGACCAGGGAAGTCTTGGGGTTTTGATGGTAGGTCATAGTACCCTAGATAGTCCAAAAGGACACTGACAGAACTGTTAACTTCTGTATGGCTACCATTATGGGGAGAAGCTTGGAAAGATTTCCTAGAGAGAAAAAAAATTGCTGTCAAGTTTTTGTAGTGGAATGATCATCTCTTTCTCATACACAGATACATAAAGTACGATTACACCACATGTCTTGGGAATAGTGCTCCCCTCCACTGGTGCACTCTAATCTTTCTCAGGAAGAAACACGCACAGGATCAAGAAGGGCTAAAAATGACTGTGAGAGAAAGAGGTCAATGCAATTTTCTTCCCTTTTATTTGGGTTGGCTATCAACCTTAAATATGTAAAAAAAACTTTAATCTGTTAGTCAGAATCCTGAGATTAGGTTTAAAACAGTTAGGAATAAATAAGTAAACATATAAATGTTTACCTTCAGTGGTTTATCTACTTGTTTTGGGTATAGTGTGACACATCTTAACAAATCTGAGGGCTGTAATTGAAATACTTTAACACTTTTTAGATCCTCCATCTGCAATATGCATGATGAATCAACTCTGGAAATGGGAATTCAAGGAAAACAGTACAAAAAATTTTGGTTAAGTTGCAGTTTTCAGGAATCTGAGCCACTCTACACTGACAGTTGAAAGAGTTTAATTGTGACATTTTACATGAGTTCAGAACCAAAAAGAAGAGGACAAACATACTTTCAGCACATCCAGACTTACATTCTAAACTCCTATCTTTTTATACAAGCTACAAAGAAAATAAGATTAAAAGGAATATATCTTTCTCAACATTGAATTAACAACAGAAACATACTTTAATCAATAACAACTAAAATTTCATTCTGAGATAGACAACAGTGCCTGTTTGTGATTCAGAAAAACCTTATGTGCTGTCAGGAAAATGTTCAAGGTAAGCAGGTTAAGCAACGGGGTTTCTTCAGTATCTAAAATTTTCATTTTCTTAAGACCCAGAATAATTGCACGTTTTTATTCTCTAAGGTTTTGTGAGAGAGAGCAAATACAGCAAACTCAAATGTTTTCTGTCACTTAGACAGGTGTTACTGCAAGCTAACAAAAGAAATACCAAAAACCCTTCCAGAGAATAAAAGCAAGCCTCACTCACTAAATAGTCATTTGACATCCCTTTTCACAGTCTCTCCCTTGGGCCAGGGTCTCTGTGATAAAGATAAGCTCACATTGTAAATGCTTGCTTTATAGCCAGCCACAGTGAACTGTGCTAAAGGCAATATTTGTAGTTAGCATTACTGTGCAAATGTCTTGCCATTTTGGAGACAGCTAGGAAGACTACATATTGATGTTTCTTTCATAGTAATACTTCTGTCCAATTTTTACATAAAGATGTTCTGTATTTTTAAAGGCTACTAGAAAAGTTTTACCAATGTAAGTACTACAGTGAGAATAAAAAAGCAAAAACAAAAATATGAATTTGAATGCAAAGCTAAAAATCATTTTTTTTCTCTCTCTTTTCCAGAAAAATAATGTTAGAAGCACCTGTGTTTTAAAAGATTATATGTTTATAGTCAAATGCCTGTATAATATGTACTGTCAGAAGCACAAAATATACACAATTTAATGTAAAACTAATCTTGATATGTATAGTTACCATTTTTGATCCTCTTATATTTTAGATCCATGTTACTTGTTTCAGGGTCAGTTAATGTGTAATATAATGCCTCAGATTCATTCTAGTTTTAGACACGACTGAAAATGTAAAGTTAAGTATACAAAGTGAGGCTCAATACCAGATTCCAAGTGTTTTCCATATTTTTTATTTTATTTTATTTTATTTTATTTATCTTAAAATACAAGAATGTGCACAAAGAGAAGACTTTAATTTGTGCTGCCACTTATAACTGGTATTACTGAAATTGTTGTCCATAAAAAAGCATAAGACCCAGGCATATTCAATTTTTATAAAAACTGCAGGTAGAGAAAAATGAAATAATCCACTTGCCCTCACTTTTGTGGCTGGGACAATCCAAATTGGAGGCACGCATTTTCTTTCTTCAGAGTGATGATGGCTGTTTGGCATGCTACAACTACTGACACATAAAAAGGATCTTGTTCAAGTGACAGTAGCCCAAGGTGCAGTAAAATATTTGATCACTTCCCTAGCTTTGTAAATCAGATTTTAAATTTCTGTTTGGCTGTTTTTGAGACATTTCTCTTCAAGAATTGCTTAAAATTATATGGACAAAATTGCAAAAGGGGAATCTAAAGTCTACTACCAAATCAGTGTCGTCCACATTTGCAAACATGATCGTGTTTTTATCCTTGCAAGCATAAACTGTTTAGGCATCTCATAATCCAATTTTTACTTATAAACGCACAGCTTGCTTTCAGAAATATGCTTGCATGTGTAATTAAAAGATATGGGGTAATGCTTACAGCTCCTGCCAAGGCATTCAGCGGAGAGCACCCTGGAGAAGGAGATGAAAGCAACTAGAGCAGGAGCCAGACAAATTGGAGTTTGGGGCAGCAACAGCAGGAGCCAGAAGCAGATAAAAGGTTAATGCAACAGTCTTGAGAGCAAGATGGGGACTGTATACCAGGCAGGGCTTAGAACAGGTCCTGAGATTCACATGAAACAAGCTGGTGAGTGTGAATTATGAAGATATAGTTCTATCTTGGAACTTGTGACAACCTTATAAATCATCTTTGCTTTTCTCACATGGTTTACAGTATCATTGGAAACCCTTGATGTAAATATAATCTCATAAGAGAGATATCTGTTATTTATTCTCTACCTTGTATATATAGCTAACAAATATTTGTTTACATCAAACATGATTTACATTGAGCAACATTTGAATTCAAGGTCCTCCAGAAATGAAAAGCATAGCAAAAAAATTGACAAGCCCACCAAAACACTGTCAAAGTGCTGGGGAGTGGGAGATGGGAGGTGGAGGGAAAGAGACAGTGTATTTCTGATTGTGCATGTGTGCAAGGAAAAGAATGTGGTCAGGTGTGGGGTTAGGCTAGGCATGGGAGAAATGAAGAAAATTCATTTTCAAAGACTTGTAGGCACACAACTTCCATTAAAAGCAGTGGGAGACATTTGGCTAAATTCCATGCAACACTTAAATTTGAGGGGAAAGTTTTTAGCCATTAACTGTGATGTAGTTTAGTTTGAAAGCTTAATGAGAGAGGGAAAATAGCAATTGGGGGGCAAGGCATTTGCATAGACCACTTCTTCTGCAGGTGTCTAATTGGTAGTGATACAGGTTTCATTAGAATACGCAGCAGGTTGTGGAGCTATCTAAAATGCCACTGAAGATAAATGCATTTTGTTATCAGCAAATGTAACTACTTGCACTGGAAACCAACAGTGGAATATACTGTATGATATGCACTCTGCATCCTTCATTTCATCCAGCTCTGTGGAAAAATTGGAGTACAGAAAGAATTATTAACACTTTGCGTGTTTGAGAGAAAGTAGTTTAACAGACACAAGTATTGAAAATAAGGGTGGAAATAAGCAATCTGTGCCCTTTATTAGTGCTGTGTTTACTGAAGTCCTTACAGAAGGAAAGGAGGCAGTTGGTGCAACAGAACCGTACTTTGAAGTTAATGGGCCTCTGTACTTTCAAGACAGTGTGAGAAAGTAAACAGGGCTTTTACCAAATTCTGTGTATGGAAAACTAATTCCTAGATATGCCTTTCTCTTTCAAGTGAGTGGTATTTTTGCATGGAAGATATTAAGTACCGCTGGCTGGGCAGAAAATGGTCTTTGGCTGGGAGTAGATAAGAACTACAAGTTACAAACCATGAGGAAATACTTTTTTTGGACAATCTCTGTATCCCAACTCTGTAAAAATTGAGTGTGATTGTAAATATGTATCTGTAAGACAAATGAAAATAAATTAAAAAAAAATGTTTAAAAAACATAAATATTAAAAACAAACAACAACAACAACAACAACAACAACAGCAACAAAAACAATGCTAAAAGCACCAGCTAACCAAAACCAAAGTGAAGTATGGGATATATGGAAAAGTACAGAGTTTCAGAGTTAAAATATCCTAAATAAGTTTACTGACCCCTGACATATGCATTGCCTTATGTTCCCTAGCCTTCGGGGATTTTACTTATGTATGTATATTTTTATTTATTTATTTTTTCATATGTTTAAATTGTGAAAACTTCTGCATAAGACGATCTTTTTGTCCTGTGTTTGTACAGCCCTAGGCAGAAAACATCTTGGTCCATGACTGATACTTCTAGCCAATTTACTTATACAAATAAGAGATGCCATTAATAAAAATGACTACTGGTTAACTTATTAATCAGAAAAGGTGGAGTCCTGTGTTATGTTGGGGGAAAGAGAGGAGGATTTTTTTTTCCCTTCTAACAGTAAGACACTTGGAAATGATTATCACATGTTCAAAAACCTCTCTGTTCTCTGCATATTATATGTGACCACTAGCCAGGCATTTCCATCAGTCAGAAGGTGATTTCTCATGAACAGCATAAAAGTTTGCTTATACTTCCAGTAATATATTTATTTTTTCTTCAGGAAATGCCCAGACATTTATAGTGGAGAGACGGGCAGGCACCTCACTGACTGCTTTGAAGAATGCCTCAGCACAAAGATGGAGAACCTGACAGATCTATTGTGTCCATGCTCACTCTCAGTAACCAAGGCTGCTCATGTCTCTCTTGGGCTTCCTGGCTGATAAGCAGTGAAAAACCACTAAAGCTAAATGTGCCATCCACTTTGAGTTCCCACGAATCTGAAGATTAAATGAGAGTTTTTAGTCAACTACTATCAACATTTCTGTAGGCTTTCTATATTTCTTACTAATCACCTGCTTGCTGAGACCTACTGCAGATATGTTCATCATACAGATCATCATGTGTTTTTGAAAAACTGTTATTTGCAATTACAGCTAGGGTTTCAAATAAACGGCATGTGTGTCCTCAATCCCATAACTTGCGTATCAGTTAGCAAGTCAATAAATATTTAGAGCTTTCTATTCTGTATGTAGAGCTATGTATACCAGGAACTATTTTAGAATAGTTTTCTAAGGGAATAGAAAAAAAGAAAAAAGAAAAGAAAAGAAAAGAAAAGAAAAGAAAAGAAAAG
>CM021767.1:63781219-63811834 GCA_011076525.1 Nettapus auritus
AGAAAAGAAAAGAAAAGAAAAGAAAAGAAAAGAAAAGAAAAGAAAAGCTTCCATCTTATTTTTCTGTCCTTCTGTTTAATTCCTTTTCTTCTATTGAATTTTTAGCCTGCTGCAGATACTAACCAAATCTGACAGAGACATCTAGATATTAAAGTAATACAAAATTTCATGAAAAGAGGAAGCAGAGAAGAGGAAAGTCAGCCTATTACTATGTCCTGCGATCAAAAACCTAAAATGTGTCTACAGTTTTTTTTTTTGAGGCCTGGCTTAGTGGCTCAACGGTCAGCACACATACTGGGTGAGACAATTAGCACAAATGTAGCTTGCATCTCAGCACAATTGTCACTTCTTGTCCAACCACACAAATAACAAATGTGAGAGGGTGCTAGGACTTAACCAAGTGCTCTTATTTTATTTTTTATTTTGGGAAACTCAGATATTATCACATATGGGAAGTGAGAGTGGCAGTGGTTAGGGATTATTTGTGAAGGCCATGGAAGGGGAAAAGGAGAAGACTGTGGAAAAAGTAGGTTGGTTGGATAGAGGGCAGGCAGTGACAGTGATCATGACAGTAAAAGACACAAAATCGTAGGAAATGAGGTCTCACTCATCACTCTTCCCGTGCAACAGTTGCTTTTTTATTTGCTGATTTATATTCCATTTTTCTGTGGTTCTGTGCTTTTCACATGGCTTTCCAAGTCCATGTTCTGAATAATGGAACTACCCAACCTCCCTTTGTGATTATCAATACAAGACAAAGCATTTCTAGCTCCATACAGGGCTGACTATACGAACACACTTTGTCTGAACACTGAAATACAACATTAAAAAGTGAATATTTATTGCTTTTGCTGACTATGGAGAATAACTGTTTTGATGAATTTAGTCATGCTGCAAATTATCCCTAAGCAGGCTGTTAAATCTCTGCATTTATTTATTTGTAGTAGTTTATATGTACAGTTTTTAACCTCCTGTGGAATTTATTCA
The DNA here is from genome assembly GCA_011076525.1 of Nettapus auritus. NCBI lineage: Eukaryota > Metazoa > Chordata > Aves > Anseriformes > Anatidae > Nettapus > Nettapus auritus. The sequence goes on from CM021767.1 coordinate 63,782,207, forward strand.
TAACTGGTCAGTATGATTATTTCCTATTTACTCTCTTTGTGCCCTTTGATTAATCACCAGAATCAGATGGCATTATTTCTGCTCCAGGAATGGATGACTCGTGTATTATAAACAGGAAAAATGCCTTGTTTGTTAATGAATTACACATGAATATCCAGTTTTTGGTGACTCCTGTGATAAAAGGCACAAAAGCACATTAATAAAGGGCCATGATGCCTTCTACTACCTGTAAACACTCTACAAATCTATTCTTTCTACTGTTCACGATTCATTCCCTTTCCTTGACTATTCTTGTGAATAAAGTCTTCCTTGTGCAAGTGTTTGTGAATAAAATCACCATGAGTGTGACTGAAATAAATCATCAGATATAGTCACAGAACACAGGCAAATATCTTGCTACTTCATGCACCTCCAATTTAAACAGAGTGGGAGATTAATTCTGCTGATAAGGAAGCCAGAATCCCTTTACAGTCCCTGACAAGAGAGAATGAGAATTTTTTCACAGCCTAAGTTACACAGGAAGCCTGGGTCTACATTGTTCATAAGTGCATAATCTAAGTATTTCAAAGTACAAAGTGCATTTGAAAAATATACAGTCTTTATGATATTAATTTTTCACAGAATATACCAGATATTTCTTTTCTTACTGCATGTACAGAGCAAGAGATAAACAAGAGCTTGAGGTGGATTTTTTTATTTTTATTTTTTATTTTTATTTTTATTTTTTGTAAAATTTACCTGTATTAGATTCTGAGAAATAATACTGGATGCACCAGAGTATTATATAAATATAAATAAATATAAATAAATATAAATATATATATTAATTATACTTGTCACAGAATTTATGAGTCTCAAGGAGCAATATTTTTTGGAAGGAGAGCAATTAATTAGACTAAAAAAATGTTTTAAAATGCATAATTATTATGCATTAAGCTGAAAAAAACAGGGGATAGAAATATCCATGCTCTTCAAAATGTCAAGTTGAACTCCTTGCTGTGAGCCAGACTGCTTAGTGTATGGGCGGCTTTCAGTTCTGAAATTCTAATGAAGAAAGGACAGCATGACAGGATGTTCTAACTTCACAGAGATAACATAGAAACTATAACATTTAATTAACATTAAATCATTCACTAACGTTTCTGAAGAAACACATTTTTGAAGTTTCATACTTTTATCAGATGAACACAAGTCAAAATGTCACATGCCTGAGACCACTGCTGTGCTCATAGTTCCTGTTAAAGATGCATAGTCAAGGGTCTCTTTGCTCAAAAATATCAAGACAAACTGGTTTCTTTGTTTGTTAGTAAGCCAATTAATGAACAGATCTTGCTCATCTATAGAGTATTTTAAAACTGCGTTTCTTTCTTTCCTTATCTTGAAGCTCCTGAAGACATGGTAAAATCTGGTAAAAAAAAAGCACCAATCTTTATGATCCAAATTCTTGCCTCACCTTTTTTTTTTGGTCAATATAGTTGGCTAAAAACAAACAAACAAACAAACAAAGAACCAACAAGTTTTCTTCAGGGTGCATTACATGTAATTTACTTTTCAGTCTTTCCTGTTGAAAGCCATAATTTTGGCATTATTGCTTGTGATAAGTAATTCCTTATGTTATGAAGAGCATCCCTGAGCCATGTAAGACACCTAAACTTTGTGATCCCTGCTTCTAAATATAGAACTGACTGAAGGCTTCAGAAACCTATATGTCTGCTCTTCCCCCCCCCCCCCCGCCCCCCGATCTCTCGCTCCCTCTCCTAAAGATAGTTTGATAAAAGTAATCCATTTAATACAATGACCTTGCTTCCAAGACCTAGGTTACTGGAGATGATTTACTTTGCATATGTAAATGTAATTATTTCCTCTCTGTGGATGGCTGCAGACCAGACCTCAATATGCATAGTGAACATTGATTCAGGGATTTAGGTAAGATTTTGAAAACAGCTGTATATCCTAATTTGTTATATACAGCCATAGAAATTTCAACTTATAAGTCTGCATCTAATCAAGGCTTCTGTTGTGGAATTAATATTATATTCACTAGCCCACAGAATACAAAGGAAAGAAAGATGTTAAACACCAACAGGATTTCAGGAAGTTGCAGAGTGATCATCTTGGAGAAAAAGCTCAATACTACAAGAAATGCATATTTTAAAGTCAGATGAGAGTGTTAAGATGATCTTTCCTTTTCCACCGAACAAGGCACAGAATGTCGGATAGTTTCCCCAATATAAACACATTATCCAGTGAAGTTTCGTACAGAATTCACAATAGTATATAATATTGGCTTAACTACTTCAAGTGATAGGAAAGGTTAATTACTTCTATTCTATAAGTAAACACTTTGAATTTATCCACCTAGAATTCCCAAACACTAGTTTTTACTGAAACTTTTTTTTTTTTTCTCCTAAATTAAAGAAATATTTGCTAGATTTTTGTTTTGTAATATGTTTTTTTTTTTTTTTTTTTTTTTTTTTTTTTTCTGTGAACAAAATAAATAGATTGTGTTTCCTACATTTCTTGCTATGTTTTAATAATCACTCTTTTCCCACTCCTCTCTTGTTCATTATCCTTTTAAAATGTGGACAACAAAACTGCATTCAAGATACTAACAGAGGTTTACAAATGCAATATTCAATTTCCATATGTCAGGTTTATCCTCAGAGTTACAGTGTCTAACAAAGACATTCATCACCAGTATCTCCAAATTTTTTCCAACATTTCAGTTCAAGATATTGTCTCTCATCTCAACCTATATCTTTTATGCATGACCTTGGATTTGGTACTGTTAGTGTTTTTCAAATGAGCCTTCTTCACCAAGCAATCTGGATTAATCCATAAAGCTGACTGGACCTGGTCATTACTTATCAGTTGAGCTAGTCAAAACACATTTCTTTTCAGTTGTTGGCAATTTTATTTATTTGCTTATAATTTAGTTTCGGACCTAATCAAATCCCAGTACATGTCCAAATTAGACACTGAACTGGCAGGTCTGCCCCAGGGCACTGACCCCACAAATGACCCCTTACAGCCTTTAAATAAAACTGACATTCTTGTCCTGTCACTGTTTTCAGGAAAAACTGTCAGGAACATTATTTCATTACTTTCCTGAGCATCCACCTATTTGTAGATTTATGAATATCAGGAAGGGACAAACACAATACAGTTTTTATGAAATCATATTTAAATCCCAAATTCAAAATTTGTCAAAACTTTGCAGTATCTAAAATTGGAAGCACTGTCTAAAACCAATGAGAAGAATGCTTGCACATATACCTGCCTTAGGTGTCTAAGGTTTCTCTACATTGTGCCTCTTGCAGAATAACTGGACTTTTGTGCAAGCAAATTCATTGGCAGCACTGGAAGTAACAATATCCAGACATTGCCAGAGGTTGTTAGGAAACTGCCTTGGGCAATGAGTGTTTTCAAGGGCTTGCAGCAGTGGTGAGGCAGCCTGGAATGGAACGGAAATGGAATGGAATGGAATGGAATGGAATGGAATGGAATGGAACGGAACGGAACAGAATAGCTGAGTAGGAACGGACCTTCAAGAATCATCCAGTCCAACTACCTGACTTCTTCAGGACTAACCAAAAATTAAAGAATATTATTAAGGGCAGTATCCAAATGCTTCTTGAATACTGGCAGGCATGAAGCATCGTCTCTCTAGGAAACCTGTTCCAGTGTTTGACCACCCTCACAGTAAGGAAATTTTCCCTAATCATGGAATCAAAGAGTCATATAATATTTTATGTTGGAAGAGACCTTAAAGATCATCTAATTTGAACACCCCTGCCATGGGTGACACTTCCCAGTATGCCGCATTGCTCAAAGCCCCATCCAACTTGGCCTTGAACACCTTCAGGGAAGGGGCATCCACAGCTTCTCTGGGCAACCTGTTTCAGTACCTCACTACCTTCCTTAAATCTAATCTAAAACTATTCTGTTTCAGTTTAAAGTCATTACTCCTTGTCCTATCACCACACTCCCTGTTAAAGAGTCCCTCCCCAGTTTTCCTGTAGGCCCAGGATGAACCTCCCTGGAACAAATTTGTGGCATTCCCACACAGTGACCAGGGAGCAGAGACTGACACCTCCCTACTTCCCCTGCTCAGGAAGTTTCAAAGAGCAATAAGGTCACCTCTTAGCCTCCTCTTCTCCAGAGCAGACAACGCAAATATCCTCAGTCTCTCCTCACAGGACATAACGTTTGGATTCTGCGTGTGGGAGGAAAGAGAGGGAACTGGGCATGAATCCTGACTGCTGTTGGACAAGAGGAATAGCTAATCTAGAGTCTATCCAGAAATGTAGTCACTTCTCAACTTCCAACACAGAAAATTAAGCTTTCCAAATCATGAGATACATGTAGATACTCAGACACACATAGAAAGGCAAACACCATGAGGTGGTTTGTTTTACCCTGTAGTTTTCAGGCTTCCACAGCTCAATATTTATAGGTTTTCTATGCAGTTAGTCTGTATGTACTGAGATATGCCAACAATAATATGCATTAGCTAAGTCTTGTTTTTGTGCATATAGATTTTTTGTTTGTTTGTTTTATAAATTAGTGATTTCAAATCAGTAATTTCAGATGGTATTGCCAGTGCAAAAATAATGATATGGCTGACTGGAATAGATACTGTATATTAACCTTTAATTTACTCCTGACATAATAGCTTCATTTAAGACACATAAAAGCAATCCAGCTCTGACTGTTTCTATTAGGAAATTACTTTCTCTGATCATACCAGCTACAATACAGAGAAACTAGTATAAAAAGAAACAAATTTATGACTTCAGTTTCACCTTGACCATGACCAATTTATTTTATTTTATTTTTTCTCCTGGAAACGTTTTCTTTTTTCCAGAATTAGGACTGAAACAAAATGTTTCAAAACAAAACAAAAAAAATGAAACTCTTAAGAAAAATAGATGCATATTGTACATGCATGCATGTTCTGGACAATATTAATGATGTGGCACTGCATAATGTTTTAAATGTCATTGTGAGTACATGGTTCATAAGACTACCAAAAAGATTGACTGAGAAGGGTTTCGCTCTTTTTTTTTTTTTTTTTTTTTTTTTTTTTTTTCTATCTAGCAGTTCACGGAAGCTTATTAACTTAAAAGGAGAGACTGCATCCCCACGAATACAGCCGTATTAATATTTTAACAACATTATAGACACTTTCCCTAGTGCTGCAGCACATAGTAGTTTCAGCTTCTAAGCACACATGTATAGTTCATATTTCAGCTGGGAAGGGAGACAGAGAAAGAGAGTGAAAATGTCTAGTGGTGAAAAGAGGATAGGTGAGGCTCAGCCAGATAAGAAAGCAAATGATTACCAAGTGACCAGCTTGGCACTGCATCTAATTTTCAATAGTTTTAAGTCCTTCTGGGGTGCTTTTTGGGATTCGATGCTGAGGAGCATTATCAAAGCTTATAATTATTATTGTGTGTTTTTTTTTTTTTTTTGCAGACATGCCTCATCCAGAGTCATTTATACAAACAATAGCAATTCCTGTTGGAGAGAAGTGGGGCAAGGCAGAGAATCTTGTTTTTGAAGTATGAACTTGCTGCTAGGTGCTCTTAATTTCCAAAGAGATGTTTAATTCAGCATTCATGTACAATTCAGTGTGGTTTGGAAAAAATAATGAGAAAACTTATTAAGATACCATCAATATATGTGTAAACTGTTTTGAAGGAAGGCATGCAGCTCCATCATAGAGCATGAGAAAAAATGTTCTAGATATTTTTGTGGCTAAATTTAAAAGGCCACTTGCCAGGTTTCTGTGCAAGACAGAAGTAACTTCTTACAGGAATGTAGATCTTTACAGGAGCAAATCCTTGCATCTATCTTTGTGCAACACTTGGCTTCACATTCGCTTGACCTGAGAGTGGCAACTATCACCTAGTACCCAGAGAGGGTACTTCAGGAGCTTTATCCCCTTCTACAGTACGTAACAGGTTTGATTGGTCCAGCTTAGTTAGCAGGTTCCCTAGTATTGACTAACCAGGTGGCCTTTGCCAAATGAGTGTCCCAGTTTTTGAATGTCCCAGCACCCATTGCTTTCAGTGTAGTCTTTAACAGTCCATTATATCGCTCAACTTTTCCGGAGGCTGGTGCATGATAAGGAATGTGGTACACCCACTCATTACCATGTTCTTTGGCCCAAGTGTCTATAAGGTTGTTTCAGAAATGAGTCCCGTTGTCTGACTCAATTCTTTCTGGGGTGCCATGTCGCCATAGGACTTGTTTTTCAAGGCCCAGGATAGTGTTCCGGGTGGTGGCATGGGGCACAGGATATGTTTCCAGCCATCCGGTGATTGCTTCCACCATTGTAAGTACGTGGCGCTTGCCATTGCTGGTTTGAGGGAGCGTGATGTAATCGATCTGCCAGGCCTCTCCATATTTATATTTCAGCCATCGTCCTCCGTACCAGAGAGGCTTTGACCGTTTGGCTTGCTTGATTGCGGCACATGTTTCACAATCATGAATAACCTGTGCTATAGCGTCCATGGTCAGGTCCACCCCTCGATCACGAGCCCATCTGTATGTTGCATCTCTGCCTTGATGGCCTGAGGTGTCATGGGCCCATCGGGCTATAAATAATTCACCCTTATGTTGCCAGTCCAGGTCCACCTGAGCCACTTCGATCTTAGCAGCCTGATCCACCTGCTGGTTGTTTTGATGTTCTTCAGTAGCCCGATTCTTGGGCACATGAGCATCTAAATGGCGTACCTTTACAACTAGGTTTTCTACCTGGTCAGCAATATCTTGCCACAACGCCGCAGCCCAGATGGGTTTGCCTCTGCGCTGCCAGTTGTTCTGCTTCCATTGTTGTAACCACCCCCACAGGGCATTTGCTACCATCCATGAATCAGTATAACGGTAGAGAACTGGCCATTTTTCTCGTTCAGCAATATCTAAAGCCAGTTGGATGGCTTTCACTTCTGCAAACCGACTTGATTCACCTTCTCCCTCAGTAGCTTCTGCAACTTGTCATGTAGGACTCCATACAGCAGCCTTCCATCTCCGATGTTTTCCCACAATATGACAGGACCCATCAGTGAACAAAGCATATCTCTTCTCATCTTCTGGTAGCTTGTTGTACAGTGGGGCTTCGTCAGCACGGACCACTTCCTCTTCTGGTGATATCCCAAAGTATTTGCCTTCTGGCCAGTCCATAATCACTTCCAAGATTCCTGGGCGACTGGGGTTTCCTATTCGAGCCCGCTGAGTAATCAGTGCAACCCACTTGCTCCATGTAGCATCAGTTGCATGATGTGTAGAGGGGACCCTTCCTTTGAACATCCAGCCCAGTACTGGCAGCCGGGGTGCCAGGAGGAGCTGAGCTTCAGTACCGATCACTTCTGAAGCAGATCAAACTCCTTCATATGCTGCCAATATTTCCTTTTCGGTTGGAGTGTAGCGGGCCTCAGATCCTCTGTATCCTCGACTCCAAAACCTCGAGTTTCCCCAGGTTCCTTCTGCCGGAGGCTCCAGGTGGGGCCATTCTCCCCGGCTGCGGTGTAGAGCACATTCATTACATCTGGTCCTGTTCGGACTGGCCCAAGGGCTACTGCATGAACTATTTCCTGCTTAATTTGTTCAAAGGCTTGTCGTTGCTCAGGGCCCCATTCAAAATCATTCTTCTTATGGGTTACTTGGTAGAGCGGGTTTACAATCAGACTGTAATTTGGAATGTGCATTCTCCAAAACCCCACGACACCTAGGAAAGTTTGTGTTTCTTTTTTGCTAGTTGGTGGAGACATAGCTGTTATTTTGTTGATCACATCCATTGGGATTTGACGACGTCCATCCTGCCACTTTATTCCTAAAAACTGGATCTCTCGTGCAGGTCCTTTAACTTTGTTTTGTTTTATGGCAAAACCGGCCTTCAGAAGGATTTGGACTATTTTCTTCCCTTTCTCAAAAACTTCCTCTGCTGTATCACCCCACACAATGATGTCATCAATGTACTGCAGGTGTTCAGGAGCTTCCCCCTGCTCCAGCGCAGACTGGATCAGTCCATGGCAAATGGTAGGGCTGTGTTTCCACCCCTGGGGCAGTCGATTCCAGGTGTATTGGACGCCCCTCCAAGTGAAAGCAAACTGTGGCCTGCACTCTGCTGCTAGAGGAATGGAGAAAAATGCATTAGCAATATCAATTGTGGCATACCACTTGGCTGCCTTTGATTCCAGTTCATACTGGAGTTCTAGCATGTCCGGCACTGCAGCGCTCAGTGGTGGCGTCACTTCGTTCAGGCCACGATAGTCCACTGTTAGTCTCCACTCACCATTAGACTTTCGCACTGGCCATATGGGACTATTAAAAGGTGAATGAGTCTTGCTGATCACTTCTTGGCTCTCCAGCTGACGAATTAACTTATGGATGGGAATCAGGGAGTCTCGATTGGTGCAATATTGTCGCCGGTGCACAGTTGTGGTAGCGATTGGCACTTGCTGTTCTTCGACCCCCAGTAACCCCACCACAAAAGGGTCCTCTGAGAGACCAGGCAAAGTGGACAGCTGTTTAGTGCCCTCTGTCTTTAAGGTAGCTATGCCAAAAGCCCACTGGTATCCTTTTGGATCCTTGAAGTACCCTCTCTTGAGGTAGTCTGTGCCAAGGATGCATGGAGCCTCTGGGCCAGTCACAATGGGATGCTTTTGCCACTCATTCCCAGTTAGACTCACTTCAGCTTCCAATACAGTTAGCTGTTGGGATCCTCCTGTCACTCCAGAGATACAGATGGGTTCTGTCCCTTTATAGATTGATGGCATTAGAGTACGTTGTGCACCGGTGTCTACTAAAGCTTTATACTTCTGTGCATCTGACGTGCCAGGCCATTGAATCCACACAGTCCAATAAACTCGATTATCCCTTTCCTCCCCCTGGCTGGAGGCAGGGCCCCTCTAGTCCTGGTCAGAATCTTCGTTTCTGTGTTTAAAGGACTGCCTACTGGAAATTGGAGCAGCAAACTTTGGGGGAACTCCCTTTTTCCCAATTGTTTTCTTTTGCAACTCACGTACCCGTGCCTGTAGGGTCGTGGTAGATTTTCCATCCTATTTCCTCATGTCCTCTCCGTGGTCACGTAGGTAAAACCAGAGGGTGGCATGGAGTGTGTACCCACCATATTGTCTTCCTTGCGCGGATGAACGCTTACGCCTGATAGCTGAAACACTGATTGTACAGGCGGGGAGGAAAATAAACTCTAAGTTGGTGGGCCAACTCTTCAGAAAGTTTATCCAAAGTATTGTCTTTTAGTTGGTGGACACTGGTTCGTTCAAGTGGGGAGGAATATAATCCCTCTTCAAGATGGTGGACCTTTTCAGAAAGTTTCTCCACAGCCGATACGCAGGCCTGTAAGGAAGAGGAGAGACTTTCTTAATTCTGCCGGAGTTGTCTAGCCACTTCATACACTGTGGGTTCATCACGTTCTCTCCAGGTCATTACTGCCAATGAGTTGGCATATGATGATGGTGCACTCTGTACAAACTTCCGCCACATGGGTCGGGTACACCTGACATCTGGATCTAGGGATATTTGTTCATTGTCTAGGTCCTCATAAATCACCTCCCATACTGCTAAATCCCTCAGGTACTGGATTCCCTTCTCCATAGTGGTCCACTTGCCTGGATGACATACAATTTCTTCCTTGCAGGGATACCTTTCTCTCACAGCTGACAGGAGACACCTCCAGAGGCTGTAAGATCGTACTCTGTTTCCAATGGCTTTGTCAATGCCTGTATCTTTAGCAAGGGATCCCAGCCGCTGGGCTTCATTTCTATCTAATTCCACGCTCTCGGCTCCAGTGTCCCAGCACCAGAGCAGCCAGGTGACAAGCTGCTCACCTATAGAGTGGCTGAAATCTGTTTGCACATCTCGTAGCTCACGCTCGTATAGGTCTCGGGTAGACACTGCTGTTTTTGATACATCTTTGATGGCCCGGCCTCGTCTTCTCTACACCTAGACCCAGCAGAAGACTCTCTGCGTTCTAAGCGACCTGAGTCTCTGTACCATTTTTTCACCTTTGTTACGGGGGCAACTTGCACTGCTATAGCTTGTTTCTCTGACCCAGCTATAGGGTCTACCACTGGGGCTGGATTACCCTCTGCAGGTGCAACTTGAATGGCTACAGCTCGTTTCCCTGGCCCAGGAGCTGGAGCAACTGCAGGAGCTGGAGCTGGAGCAGCTGCAGGAGCTGAAGCAGGAGTGGCTGCAGGGGCTGGAACTGGAGCAGTTGCAGAAGCTGGAGCTGGAGTGGCTGCAGGGGCTGGAACTGGAGCAGTTGCAGAAGCTGGAACTGGAGTGGCTGCAGGGGCTGGAGTGGCTGCAGGAGCCAGAGAGGCTGCAGGAGACGGAACTGGAGCGGTTGCAGAAGCTGGAGCTGGAGCAGCTGCAGGGGCTGGAGCTGGAACTGGAGCGGCTGCAGGAGCTGGAGCGGCTGCAGGGGCTGGAGTGGCCGCAGGGGCTGGAGCTGCTGAGGCCACAGGAGCTGGAACTAGAGCGGCTGCAGGAGCTGGAGCGGCCCCAGGGGCTGGAGCGGCTCCAGGGACTGGAGCTGCTGCGGCTGCAGGAGCTGGAAATGGAGAGGCTGCAGCAGCTAGAACTGGAGCGGCTGCAGGAGCTGGAGCAGCTGCAGGGGCTGGAACGGGGTTGATAGTAGCATCAATTGCAGCTCGATAACCATAGGCCAGACCCCAGCACGTTATAGAGAGTTGTGTCACTTTGGAACTGCCAGAGTCATTACACCTTTTTTTCAAGCATTTTACCAGTTTTTTAGGGTTTTGCAGTTGTTCAGGGGTGAATTTCCAAAACATCAGAGGTACCCACTGCTCTAGATGCTTGCCCATATCCTCCCACACTCCCTGCCACTCACCATTATCCCACCTCAGGACTGATTTCTGAATGAGTTTCCTAAGTAGTTGTTTAACCTTAAGCAAAACCTGAAGCATATTCAGGAGACATAACAACAAGAACCTGCTGGTCTGAGTATCCCAAGGATATTCAACAACTTGGAGAACTATCGTAACTACCTCAGAGGATAAGAGGGTGGTGAAGGAGAAATGGGAAGTGAACAAGTAGGAAAAAATATCTTCCCCTGTCCCCTCCACAGATTGGCTCCCTGACAAAAAAAAAAAAAAAAAAAAAAAAGTCAATAGGTGTAATTGCTAATAGTTTCTGAGATATGGTTTCCAAAGTATAGAGTCGACAACAGTGCTGAGTACAAGTACTAAGTTAGCGTCATGACCAGATATTTTATCATATCATAAGCTATTGCTACACAGCACAGTACCATAACAACCTTAAACCAGGGCCCGGAAAGGATAAACAGCACGACAGGGATCACATACAGGAGGTAACGTGCTATAAAACACACTTTGGAATACAGGTGCGGCAGACGCGGGATTAAAGCAATCAACATTGTGACTAGCAACTATTAAGCAGGTCTAATACTTATACCAATTTTAGTTTAACACCCTCTGATCAGATCTGTCATTATCTCAACCCTTCGAGCGCCACGTTGGGTGCCAAAAGGACTGTTGTGGTTTAACCTGGCCGGCAGCTAAACACCACACAGCCATTCGCTCACCCTCCCCCATCTCTCTCTTGGATGGGGGAGAGAAATGGAAAAGTGAAATGAGAGTTGAGACAGAGACAGTTTATTAAGATAGAAAACAACAACAACAACAACAACAACAACAACAATAATAATAATAATAATAATATTGTGTATGAAACAAGTGATGCACAATGCAATTGCTCACCACCCGCTGACTGATGCCCAGTCTATCCTGAGCAGCCGGCCCCCCCACCCCGGCTAGCCACCCCTATCTATTGTTTAGCATGACGTCAGATGGCATGGAATACTCCTTTGGCCAGTTTTGGTCAGCTGTCCTGGTTCTGTCCCCTCCCAGCTCTTACTGCACCCCCAGCCTGCCCGCTGGCAGGACAGAGCAAGGAGCTGAAAAGTCCTTGGCTTGGTACAAGCAGTGCTCTGCAACAACCAAAACATCGGCATGTTATCAGCATTCTTCTCGTCCTAATCCAAAACACAGCACTCTATCAGCTACTAGGAGGAAAATTAACCCTGTCCTAACTGAAACCAGGACAATAGGACAGCCCTTCTCTCTTCTGGGCAAGTCAGATGCTTTCAGGTACTCAACACAAGCTCCACATTACCCAGGAAATCTCTTTGGTCCTCTTTTCTGTCTATACAAATGAATATTTTTATGAAGTGAAACCTTTCTGATTTTCACTTCACTAAACTGTAACAACCACAAAATTTTATACAACTATAAAATCTGTGTGTGGGTTTTCATTTTTTATTCCCCCCCCACCCCCAATTTTCAAAGGATTTAAGGTCACTCTTTTGCATTCAAATCACAGAGAAAGGAAAAACTAGGGTTTTAACAGGGGTTTCAAACCTATGGTTTTGCAAAATACAGAATGAAATAAGGACTATTGCCCCATATAGCTAATAACAAGATATACTTTATTAATAAGAACCTGGATTGGCCAGTTATAGAACAGTTCTTAATAAAACATACTTTTCTCCTACTTTAACCCAGGGAAAAAAAAGGTTTCTGATGCAATATTGCAACATTGGTCTTTTAATACCATATGACTTCTGATAAATTATTAACTACGTTTTCCTAAATAATGTATTCTCATCAGTTAAAAAAAATCAGTAAAGCATGGTAGGACTAAAGCATGTTACTGGTAAGAATCCTAATTGTGTGGTCATGTGTACTTAGAAAACAGAGAATTGCTAGCATTGAAATAAACATTATTATTAATATTATTATTAAATAATATATTCCTTTTTTGAAATACCTTATTATAAGAGACTGAATTCACACGAGGAGCATGGTGGCCCATATCAAAGCCTTGGTTTATGAACTGGGTAGCCTCATCTACAGCCCCATCTCTGGCCATGTCCTGCTGTTCCCTGGAAACCTGTTCCCTGGACCTGTCTCATCACCTCTTCTGGTCTAAGGCTGTCAATATGCCCTGTCACTGCCATCACGTGGGATTTCCTGGGAGCTGTGGAACTGCTCCCTGGTCCTTGAAGGCACTTCTTATGCTATGGTCACCCTCATCCCACCCCAGTTCATGCTCCCACCCTGGAGTAGCCCTGCTCTTGCCACTCCCCAGTCCAGCCTGTATCAGATGACAGTTTGGCCAGGTACAGATTGTATATGGGAAAGCACAGTGCTGACAGATGATGTGAATGTTTTCTAGTCTCAGGTTTTGAAAATGTTCTGTTTTGTCTCAATGCCTCTCGCCTGCATTCTATAAGAATGTGTAAGACTAAACTACAATTTTCATACAAAACCCTCACATGTATACAGGGATATTGCAATTGCCTACCATTACAGTACAATTATAGTTGTTTACTACATGTAGACTGTTTTCCAGCCACCTTCTTCAACTCTTCTTCCTGATCTCTGCTTCTCTTTATTTCTGAAAATGAGTTCTGCTCTGAAATTTCTTAACTAACTTGCTGAGACAAGATACAAAATTGTATAGTTAATTCAGCAAAATGATTCTCACCCTTGACCTTTTCCTTTAATAACCAAGACCATTCCAGCTATGCTGAACAAAAATAAAATAAAATAAAATAAAATAAAATAATAATAATAATACATTTTCTTGTTTTCTGTGTTCGTGCTGCTGATGAGGGACTGCTCCCAATTTATGACAGTTTTCCCTGTTTTCATCCTTGAATGTGTAGTGGTGTCACATGAGCAGAAGCCTTTGAGGTTCAGCCTGATGTCTCAGTGTTGTTTTATTTTAATTGTAACTGAACAAAACAGGACTCATTCTCAGACCTCAGATCCTTTGCTGTTAAAGAGTGCCTGCTGAGCACTGTCATTGTGCTCCTGACATTGTTTTAGCAGCTTCTTTGTACTCTCTGTGGTTCCTCTGGTGGACATTACAAAAAACTATGGCATGAGAAAATCTTTGGTAATTCCTGGCAGATTTTGTGGGACAGTCCAACTTTTCCGATATCCTTTAATCCATGTTTATATCGCGTTCCCCCCTCTTGGAGTACCTTATCAACCCAACTAAACTTGTTTCTTCACATACAGAAAATACTTTTTCCTTGATGGACTGGCCAGTATGAACATGATCAATGGGCTCAGGGTGACATCTTCTATGTGTTTTGAGAAATTGTTTAGGAACAGTGCAGAGTCTCATTTCTTGTGAAATTTTCTTAATACTTCCCAGAAGGTTGTGTAAGTTTCAGCATGGTCAGTGTTGCCTTTTCTTTACAGATTTGTTATATTATTCATCCTAACCTTCACCAAAGACAATGAAGTACTGCATTTTGTAGTCTTACAGGCTTCATTTCAGGACCTGTTTCACATTTTTCTCACTATCTTAGTGGTTATTTCCTAGCACTATGTCTTTACTACTTGTTAGCTGTGAAGGCCTCTTATAATTATTCTCTTTCAATTTGAGAATATTCTGGTGCTGCACTGAGGTTAAATATGTGGTTTGCTCTGTCCAGCTCTCTAGCAGCTGGTGCCCCTGTTGTTTGCAAACATCTATAAACCTTCTTTCCCAGGACTCTTTTATTGACGTATTGCATTTGCCAACTGGCCTCAGATTGTTTTCTTTTTATAAAGCACTAACACTTGGTCCAACTCACACATAATACTGCTTTTCAGTGTGACTCAGGTTACATTGGTGCTGCCTCCACAAATCAGCTGGAATTAATTTTTTCACTGATCTAATAGCATAGTTGCAAAATACAGAATTAAAATGGATGTCACCTTTTTAAAGATGTGTTGTTCTTGAAGAATGTAGTACTCAATGAATATTATACTGTCATATGACAGATGCTATGGATACATGAATTATTGAAAAACTGTTGCATCAGTGTGCTCCAAGTGTTATATATGTTTCTATATATATGTGCTCTAGTGCATGGATGTTCTCTGTTCCTATAAGCCCACAACTCTGATAGAAATAAATGTAATTCATATTGTTTTGTTTGGATAAAGAAAGTGAAACTAGAATAAAAACAACTCTAACTAAATAAGATTGGATCCTACAGGTGCAGCAGGAAGTGTTAGGAAAGCAAGGTATACTTCACTACACAAGGCAACAAGGTTGCTTATTGATTGCTCTGTGATCTATTCCTTCAGTTCTTGTATTCTGAACAAACTAGACTGTGCTCCAAGAGTTTGGTAGTTGCACTCACCCAGGCCTGATGAGGTAATCATAATACAGTAAACCCTAAAAGGGTGGCTGGTATTATTTGAACATAAATAATTCTCAGCAGAGAGGAAACAGTCTAGGATGTTTCTAGAGTGTGTGGAAGATAACTTCTTGACACAGCTGGTGAGTGAACCAAATAAGAGCGGTGCACTGCTGGACCTTTTGCTCATAAATAGAGAAGGACTTGTGGGTGATGTGAAGGTTGGATGCCATTTTGGGCACAGTGTCATAAATAGTAGTTTTGCATTCTTGAAAATGTAAAGGGGGTGGGGGGTGGGGGGTGCAATTAGCAGAACTGCCACCCTGGACTTCTGGCCTGTTAAGGAAACTGCTTGGTGAAGTCCCTTGGGAGGCAGCCCTTAAAGGAAAAGTATTCCAGGAAGGCTGGACAGTCTTCAAGAAGGAAATCCTAATGGCAGAGTAGCAGGCCATCCTCATGTGCTGAAAGATGAGCTGGCACGGAAGAAGCCTGGTCTGACTGAACAGAGAGCTGTGGCTAGAGTTCAGGAAGAAAAAGAGGTTTATGACCTTTGGAATAAGGGGCAGGCCACTTAGTTGGACAACAAAGATGTCATGAGGCTGTGCAAGGAGATAATTAGAAAGGCCAAAGTCCAGCTGGAGCTCAATCTGGCTATTGTTGCTAAAGACAATAAAAATGTTTTTATAAATACATAAAAAAAGAAAGGAGGACTAAGGAGAATATCCATCCTTTATTGGATGTGGGGGGAAAACATAGTGACAGGAGATGAGGAAAAGGCAGAAGTACCTAATGTATTCTTTGCCTCAGTCTTTAGCAGCAAGACCAGTTGTTCACTCAGGCCCCTGAGCTGTTAGACAGGGACAGGGAGCAGAATGAAGCCCTAATAATCCATGAGGAAATGGTAGCAACTGCTACTCCACTTAGATGTTCGCAGGTCTATAAGGCCAGATGGGATTCACCTGAGGGTACTGAGGGAGTTGGTGGAAGTGCTTGTCAAGCCATTCCATCATTTATCAGCAGTCCTAGCTATCAGGGGAGGCTTCAGTCAACTGGCAGCTAGCAAATGTAGTGTGCATCTACAAGAAGGGCTGGAAGGAGGATCTAGGAAACTACAGGCATTTCAGTCTGACCTTGGTGCCAGGGAGTTCATAGAGCAGATTATCTTGAGTGTCATCACACAGCACTTACAGGACAACCAAGCAATTAGGCCCATTCAACATAGGTTTATCAAAGGCAGGTCCTGCTTGACGAAAATGATCTCCTTCTATGACAAGTTGATGCACTCAGTGGACGAAGGAAAGGCTATGCTTTTGGTATACCTAGACTTCATAAAGGCTTTAGTACTAGGTTAAAAGCTTGGACTAGATGATCTTAGAGGTCATTTCAAACCTGAACAATTCTATGATCTTATGATTTCTTGCCCTCTTTCCACCACTGAATTGGGAGTGGTTATTTTCCTTGTAATCATGCTGATTTTAATGATATCCACAATGCATGCCTGAACCTTTAGTGTTTCTTTCTTGCTGCTTGAGCTCCTGAAGCTTAGCCACACACCCTTGTTTTGGAACAGGGATTTTACCTCTTCAATTCTACCCTGGATAGCTCACTCACCCTTGTTTTGGAGTCATTCCAATGTGGTCTAATCCGTTGCTTTGAAATAATCCCTCCTGGAAACTAGTGTCAACAACTGATGTTGTCTCTGATATGTTTTGAAAGCTAACTTTTTATTCTGTCAAAGTGACTGGTCTTGTGTAACCTTACCAAGAAGAGAAATAGAAGGGGCAACATTAGAAAGTAAGCATGGATGTAATGGTTCAATCCAGAGATGCATCTTGCCCTGTGTCTTTTCTCTGCCATTGGCCAGAAGAGACACCTATGGAGACAGATAGGAAGGGAAAAGTATATTGCCATTATTTCCTGAAATGCTGTCACAGCACAGTGGATTGTATGTGTTGAGTAATCCTTACAAAATTTCTCTTCCATGATAACAGTTTTTTTTCATGTTAAAGGTAATGAAAACTGGGAGAAATTATCTAGGGCTATAGAAGTGTTTACATCCCTAAAAAAACACCCTGATTTGAAAAAATAACTGTCAGAAATCAATACATGGGGATAAATAATGTTTTGAAGTCCATTTCTTGTTCCAAAGGAAAACAAATAATTTAAACAAGCGGTATGACTTTTTATTTATTTATTTATTTATTTATTTATTTTGGTGGAACCTATTTCACATAATCTTTTACTTTTACATTTAACTATGAAATGGTAATTTTTCTTGGAAAAGTAGAGATAAATCATCTTTGACAATTTTTAGGGTGAGATGAACTGCTTCTGGCAAGAAATTCTGTTTCTTTCAGTTCAGTACAGGATGTTTGGTGTGATTTAAGAGTAGACTGGGCACCCAAAGTCAGATGCAGATCAACCTTCTCTAGAAGACAAATCAGATTCAACCCTTTGTCTCTTCTGAAGTGCTTGCCAGTCATTTGGTATTAAAAGCATTATTTCTGGTCATGCTGTCTTCCTAACTTCCTAATCTTTCCTTTAAAAGTGGTAGTAATGGACTTTTCATACTCTTGTCTCCAAGACTGGCTATGAACACATTTAATTCTTGTTATCACCACTTTCCCAGTTATGCAAAGTTAGTTTGTTATCCTGGAAATAAGCAACACAGGTAGTCTGAGTCTTTCCATGTTTCCTGTTGATATGTTCCAGTGTGTTGCTTTCTTTTCCTATTAATCACCCTCTCTTCCTTGCTGTGAGCAGTAGAAGACAGATCCCTTCTACTTTGTTTCATGCATTGTGTGCTAGCTAATTACATTAGAGGACTTGCGTTTATAAGTCTGGATAGTTTCATTATTTATGACAGCTATCTTTACAAACGTGGTAGAAATGCAGGAAGAATTCAAGCCTTGGGTGCACAGACTGATGTTCTCCCATTTCCTCCAAAGAAAAATCTCATGAAACTCCACAAAGGGAAAAAAAAATTCGACACCTAGGGAGGAATAATCCCCAGTATAAGGTGGTGTAGAAAGATGCCAGCAGACCTGAAGAGGTGATGCTTCCCTTCTGCTCAGCACTGGTGAAGCTACAATTGGATTGTGGGGTACAATTCTGCTCCCCTCCCAGTACAAGAGAGACATGGACATACTGAAGAAAGTCCAACAAAGGGACACGAGAGTGGTTATGGGATGGGACCATCTGTCCTATGAGGAAAGGCTGAGAGGACTGGAACTGTTCAGGGTCAGGGGGCATTTTACTTTACAAATACCTGTATTGTATATAAGTACCTGAAGGGAGGGTGCAAAGAGGACTGGCTCTTTTCAATGATATATCTAGCAACAGGAAAAGGGGCAATGGGTACAGAGTAGAACAAAGGAAGCTCCCTCTGTATATCAGGAAAAGATTTGTAGTGGGAGGGTGACCGAGCAGCGGCACAAGCCATTGACGCATCGGTCACAACCTAGAGAGTTTGTGGAGTCTTTTGTAGAGATTTTCAAAAACCACCTGGACATGGTACTGGGCTGCCTTGCTTAAAGAGCAGGCTAGACCAACTGAGATCCTGAGGTCCTTTCCAACCTCAACCATTCTGTGATTCTGTAATTTTAGAAGCCCCATAAAGGATAACTATCTTTGAAATACAATAATAGAGACCAAGTGCAACATCAACATTGATGGAATACCATCCTGAAATCCCAGTCTCATGAGCAGTCAAACATTCTCTCTCCCTCGGGGGGAAATGTATGTAATATATATATATGTGCGTGTGTGTATATATAATATATATATATATTTATGTATAAGTATATATTATATATGTATTTTCAATTGAAAATAATTTCAATAATATTATTGAAAATAATTATTTTAAAGTAGCTTATCTATTTTACAGTGATTTATTTACCTTATTTTTGTTTTGTGTCCAATAATGTTTTAGTGAATGATAAAACAGTCTGGGGACAAGAATTTGATCTGGGTCTACCCCTCCTTACAGGGAGTAAGCTAACCTTTTGACTAAGGAGTTTGTCTTTTCTTTGTCTTTTCTTCTGGGCCTCATAAATCTTGTATACTTGCCTGCTCTGTGGCCCAGATTTCTTGTTTTCATTTTTTCCCTAGCTGTTCTATGTCCCACTTAGTAGATAAATTTTCAATGAAAACAAAACATCAAGAATTTAAACCCTGAAATCTGATGTAGACACCTGCAACTCAGATCTTACATGAACTGAGAAATTATTTAATTATTACACTGTTTGTTAAATGACTAGTGTTATTATGCAAATATACTTTTCCAGCATCTGACTTTTTAAAATGAATGAAACATGGTCTCTTGGACATTTATCTAATTCCATACTCTTCAATTTGAATAATTTGTGATGCTTAATGTTCAATGCTGAACACCTACATTCCTAGAGAATTAATATATATATTTTTTTACTGTTAGTTTTTATTATTATAATTTTTAAGTTTTTCTTACCTAGGTTAGAAGAAACAAATTAGTTTGGATTATTAAAATAATTTTAAATATTCAGCCTTTTTGTATTTGTATAAATTTGTATATTTAATTTTTATTTTTAGAATTGAATAGGAAGTTTTTTCTTTTGAAACTGTAAAACTGGTCACTGTAAAATGTTCAAGGTTGTTCTTTTTAAATTGTCTAATTTTTGCTAATGAATTTATATATGAAAATAGTAATGCTGTAAGTTTTGTCTCCTGTTAAAAAAAAAAAAAAAAAAGTGTTGTGATGAAATAATTTACTCAGTTACAATCAACATTTTTTTTTTTAATTCATGTAAGTACTAAAAATCTGTTTCACAATAAGAAATAAATGAGGATAAAAAGAATAAGCAAAACATTGATCTCCCCAACATACAGACTCCCTAAATAACACATTTTAAGTAGGAAAATAAGGGAATTTAGGAAGCTCCACATGCTAGAATTTCTGTCAAAATACCTTTCTGCTTTTGCCCATAGGTTCTTTCTGAAGTGTGGGGATTTGTTAAATATTCAACCAAGTTACTTCAGTACTTGTAGAGTAAGGAGCATGTAAAGAAAAGGCCTTTCTTTTCAAATATCTCCTCAGTGGAGCCCTATTAATTCATAGAAACACAGACCTTAAAGATCATCTAATTCCAACCCTCCTGCCATGGGCAGGGACACCTCTCCCTAGACCAGGTTGCTCAAAGCCCCATCCAACCTGGCCTTGAACACGTCCAGGGCTGGGGCATCCACAACTTCTCTGGGAAAACCTGTTCACACTTCATAGAATCATAGAATCATTAAGGTTGGAAAAGACCTCCAAGATCATCTGGTCCAACCATCCCCCTACCACCAATATCACCTACTAAACCATGTCCCTAAGCACCATACCCAACCTTTCCTTAAAAAACCCCAGGGACAGTGATGCCACCACCTCCCTGGGCAACCTGTTCCAACACCTGACTACTCTTTCTGAGAAGAAATGTTTCCTAATTTCCAACCTAAACCTCCCCTGGCACAACCTTAGGTCATTTCCTCTAGTCTTACCTGTAACTGATCATAGTTACATATAACAATATAGAACTTCACCACCTGGGGTCTAAAACCAATCATTCTATATTGTATGAACTGGACAGTCTAAAAGAAGTGAAATGGGTTGTGTTATGTTCACTACCTGAAGTACATAACTCTATAGAATGGGGTCCCTAGTCAGGTCTCTATATACAGCTTTTTAGGTCAAATGGAACATCTTATAGGAGAAACCAACTAGTGAATGAAAAAACTGCTTGTTTCAATATCTTACCACCAGGTCTTCTCCAACTCCAATTCATGGCATTGAAGAGAAGCTACATTCTGTCATTGTCCCTGCGTACAATGTGGAAGTAGTACAAAGAGGTTGCACTCCAAATTCTTTTGAATTTTCTTGGACACCATGTGATACATCTTCTGTCTCTGAGTAAAACTGTGTTATCACTTTCATCCTTTATGTAGATGGGGGTTCCCTTTTAGCTGACTTGAAAAAGTCTTTAAAGAGCAAGTGCTGTTAGATCTGTTTCACCAGCATTTTCAGTGAACTTATATGCTTAGCATAGCCAAGTGTTTTTTAACTGTACATCTCTACTTTTTGCCTCTCAGTTATTGAATTCCAGAAAGAAGTGCAAGACATTAATATCTCAGCTGGAACAACCAAGACTGAATATTATTGAGTTTTCTTATTAAATGTGGCATTTTCATTAAAATCCCTTTCTTCCCCCTGAAAAATCATGATGCTGTATTATCTGTTCTGATACAATAGCATTGCAGCAAGTGCCTTGGAGATAATACAGTTTAAGAAAACAATTAAATATGATGGCTAGCCAAAGGCAATTTACACTTTTGTTTCCTTCTTGGCAGGTTATATTTTCAGCAACAAGTTCTGCACCTGAAACATCAGTGCATTACTTTCATAGTGACATTAGGGAGAGAAAAGCTGTTTCATGTAATCCCATCTACAAGGATGGGTGAGCCTGTCAAGAACAACAAGAGCTAGATGTTTGTGTTAAATTCAAGGTACTGTCTTGTGAACATAAAAAATACTTCAATAAGAATGTGGAATAATCAAAGTAAAGTGAATGACAAACTGCAAATCTGTCTCATAGTGTTGTGTGTAACTACTTATTGCCTCCCTACAAATCCTTTGCCCATCTGAAATCTGTGTACTCTCTATAGACACAAATAATGATTAAAGCTTTTTTTCAACCATAGATATTTACTCTTAGCTTCCCTTCTTCTACTGAACTTCTGTGTATTGCAGAAAAAAAATGCTATTTTAGCAAAATGATTTTAAGTTCCCTGTTTTTGCCTGGCCACTTTTACCATTTCTTCTTTTCACGAGAAAACACCTATCTGGCCTTTGTCTCTAATGCCCATGAGGAATTCCTTTCTATGTGAATGCTCTCCAAAGTGAGAGCTGGGGAAAAGTTTTCTGTGTCTTACCTCTGTCAGCTCCACATGAACCGTACAATTGTGAATGACATTTTGAGCAACTTTATTTTATTCATAGACTATGAATACAATAGTGGTGCTTAATGCAGATGCATGGAGTCCTCTATTGCCAGGGCTTCTTCCTCTCCTGTAACCCTGACCTGAGCCAGTGGTGTGCATTTCTGTTGTGCAATGGTATATGATGACCCAAAGTAGCAGAGACAGTGGCTGCTCAAGAAATAGTTTAGATGTATCCTCCCAAGACTTACCACAACAGCCATTCTATTTGACCTGGTGTGTATGTTGCCAGATTGCATTGTGGATGAGACTAGCTTGCAGTTATCTACAGTTAACCATGCTAAAAGACACTGAGCTTCTGATTCTTCCAATAGTCAGATATGTACTTAATTTTGACATTTTATTTGTGTGAGCTGCCCTGCTGGAATCAGTGAGATTACCCTTGTACCTAGGGATGCTAATGCCAGCAGGGCTAGTGCCTAAGATTGCCCAAATTCAGCAAAGCGCTCAAGCCTGTGTCTGCCTTTCCCTATTCAACAAGTCCCATTAATGGATCTCAAGTATGTGCCTAAGTGTTTTCTTAAGCCTGAGCAGTGATAGCTTATATAATTGGGGTCAATGAACAGAAACTGTGTTAGCAGCCATGTAATGAATGACATTTTCTCCTTGTCAAGCACAGATGAAGTGTTTGAAAGCAAGGATTGGTATTATTCATTCCTATTATATACACAAAGTGCTAAAATAATACCTTAAAGTAATTGCATTCTCAAATATATATATATATATATATTTTCCATGAAACCACTCCCTCAACTAATCTACTATTTGGTCACAGAAACAATACCTCCCTCCCCCTACCACCTTCACCTCCCCCCAAATAAGCAAACAAACAAACAAACCAAACCAAACCAAACCAAACCAAATGAACCAAGCAACTACCAACAATAAAGCATTATTTCCTTTCTTCCCTCTTACAAGGAATACAAGTCCAGCCCTTTAAGCATGTTACATTCAAGGAGTTAGTGATGCATTTTCCTCATAAAATATATGTATGTTTTGGATGTGATCTTCTCCTATTCATATACCACCATCAGTATTTTGACTCTTCTACTTCATTTCCAAAAATAAAATAAATAATGTAAAACAAAACAAAACAAAACACAGCATTTTATTCTTTCCCATTTTCATCTCCTTCAAAACATTTCTTTTTCCTGATTCTGAAAGGTGTTTGCATTTTTGTTTGTTTGTTTGTTTGTATAAATGACTCCCCCACCCCATTCCCATAAAATATATCTCTTTCAGATAATCTATATCTTTAAAAGATTTCCATGCATCTTGAAGAGATACTCTTGTTGCAGTAAAACTGAGGGAGTTCTTAATTCTCCACCTTCCAAAATGGGTAGAAGAAGAAATTAAAAGGAAGTAGAAGGAGTAAAACCAAAAGCTTAAAAGCTAACAGAAGTGATTTAAGTATAGAGAGATGACCCCAGCCCCTTGGCTGTGAGGCATTGTCTGTGTCTGTTGCACGTGAAGAGGAACAATCTCTCCCTCAGCACAAGCATAAATGAATTACTGCTCTTCTGCAAGAGAGGAATGAATGACAGCAGCCAAAGAGAGGGAGAATTTTTCATTGACTACAAGAGTTCTCTGCAAATCAGTCATTTCTAAAAATTACTATCTCACTGAAATCCTGTAGAACTGAAAAGCTAAAATTTACTTCATAAGCTTACTTCCTCCAAAAAAATGAAAATAAATTCATGTTCTAAATGAGAAACTCACCATTCTGCAAATAACACACAGCATTAAGTAATCTAGTTTCTCTGTGTAGGGAAGGCAGCTTTTTGAGTCTATTCTAAGGCACTGACATTCTCTTGCTAAAGTTACTTGCCCTTTCAAAATCTACTCCTTCATAAAGGCTCAACATTTATAAACGTTCATATTGATCTGAATAATCCTAACATGAATGATTTGAACAAAAACACTCTGGTGTTGCTTATAAAACACTTTGGGAACTTCAGACAAGCAAAATTCTGATTTCAAGAAACAGATCAAATATAAGATTAAGGCACCTAACTTCAGGTGTTCCATGTTTGTGCCTGCTTGTGTGATAAGTATCTACATTATCATTATATGGGAACATAATGCTCCGATGTAGTCAATGGAGATGTCAATTGGGCCCCAGGAGTGATTCACACGACCAGACAATAGGTATCTAATGTAGGATGAAACAACTTGCTTAGACTCCATCATGTGCTCCACAGCACTGTGTGTCTGTTCACACTACTGAGAGCATAGTTGTACTGCACTACACACAAGATGCCTATGTGTAGTAGGTGTCTACATTCTGAAGGCAACACAAAGAAGACTGTAGGTTTTCTGTAATGTACATGCAGAGCCATTCCAGGATATAATATGAAATCACACAATTGTCCAGCTGTTTCACATCACAAGGGAGAGAATATTTTAGTGGTTCAGTTTGGCACAGGACTGCAGGCAGACCTCCTGATTGTCTCATCTGGGGAAGATCCAGAGATCCTGAACAGAAGCCCTTTGCAGAAAATTAAGCCAGATGTGTCCTGAGAACCTCCCAATGAATTCCCACTGCTGCAAGTATTAAGTCCATGGGACGTGACCCTGAACCCCACAGTGTACAAGTCAGGACATCAGCAACAACAGCTTTGCACTGCAAATCCCTCCTACTGGGCTGCACTCATGGCTAATGGAGTGGTAGCGCTAAATTAACACTGAGATTGTTTTGCAGACCCGGGCTTTACAAACTGCATCCTTAGCAACTTAGCAGAGTTCCACAAGGTGCTTTTTCAGCAGTGAGGTTTAACTGCATGGATGACAGTATGGATTTTTAGAACAGATACCATGCCTGATTAACCATCTGGCATTACTATAATTATTAAATTATGTAGTGATAGCCGTAATGAATGACAGGTGGCTACAAATTAGGTGTTGAAGCAAGTTGATCCCCAGTGAAATTTGGACTTAGTAGGTTAGATAGTAGAATTGCAACCTAAAAATCTCACACATGAAAAAGCTAATATAAGGCCTTATAAAAAGAGGACTTATATTTAAAAGGCGTTATTTAAAACATATTAACTCCTGTGTTACGCAACTTCTTGCCATTTGGTATCCAAACACTTCTGTCAGGTCTTGAATGTAAAAGTAAGAGGGAAAAAACAGATTCACTGGCCTTTAGAAAATACAGTAATAAGGTAATCATCCAGGACAGAAGAGATCAGGGACTGTATCTGTTCTTTAAGATAAATGATTTCATATTTTAGCCACTGACTGTAAAAGACAAAATGCACATACAAGACAGAACTAGCACATTTTTCCCATAAAATGAGTGCTCTGATCATAAGGCTGCAGAACCGTGTTCCCTCCTCTGTACAGTTCCCATCTGGGTCTTGAATTCTCTCCTGCAGAGGGTTTCTGCTTCAAAATGGTGAAGAGATTTTCTCTGAAGTCTTTCTGCACATCTTGCTGACTAAGGCATTTTTCTAGGAGATTTTAGGTGGGAAACAGGATCCTTAAATTAGGACAGTTCTGAACATGTGCAGGAAAAGATCATTGGTTAATAAAAAAATTTTCAGTCAAACAGTGATTCATCTGATAACATCTTCATGGTCAGATGAACTTGAATAATGTTTTTAAAGTCACCGTTTCTGCTTCTAAAGTTCAATACTCATTTTAGATGGCCACATCCTTCACCTAAACCTCATTTCTTCCTTTTCTGCATTTTTTTTATTATTTTCTTTTTTTTTTTTTTTTGCTTGCAAAATCTCTTAGCAAATATGTGAATGTATAACTTCTATTCACGATTTTAAGGCTGACTTTGTTTAATATTGAAGGCAATTTTATTAATATAAAAGGAAACTGCAACTTTTTGATCAAGTTGAAACATTTGCCTTTCAGTTGTATTTATACCATACAGCACAGACTGATCTTTGCAGTGTTTTGAATGCTGGAAATGAACAAAACCTACTCCTGAATATAGCAGATGTTAAAATGTTGCTGAAAGCTCTGGAGAAGAAACATCAATTATCATTGCAACTATGTTTCAATGGAGATGACAAAATAAAAATGTCTCATTTGCAGGATCATCAGACTCATCAAGTTTCTGCTCATCACTAGACAAATCTCCGTCAGTAGCACATTTGATCTTGAAGAATCTGAAGAAACTGATTTTCTGCACTTTTAGAGTTGAGCATAAATTCTTTCAGTCCTATGAAAGGTCTGATTCTTAGCTCAAGTCTTTTCAAACCAAGAATTCTTTGATTATTTTTCCTTCCTTCAAATTCAGTCATATAGAATGGGACAAATTCTCATTCCCTTGTGAATTAGTGAACAGTAATCACATTTACAATATTGATTATTGCTTTTACCTTTAGAACAATTACATTTCTACACTATGAAATGTGAATAATGGTGTAGCTTATATTATATACAGATGAAGGGTGTGATATGAACTGCTTACCTTTCAGAAGACAGTTGATTTTAGCAGATTTAATCTCCTAATGTTTCACAAATCTCCTTTCTCTCATCTGTTCAGATTCCTCTCTTCCATTCAGAAAGGCTACATTCATTCACTCAATCAAATCTCTGTTCTGCAATTGCTTTCACAACAATAAAAATGCAGTTCTCATTACTTCCATGGTTTTAACTTCTGAAAGTTTCTATGTAAAGATTGGAATCTCTCTAAATCTCATATTTACCTGTTCTGAGATGCCTGAGGACTGTTATAGTTCTCCCCTACCATTCTGTTTCAAAGTTATCTTTGTGGCTATATCAATAATTTTTCTAGAAGGAGGCATTCCTGCCCAAAACATATGTTTAATGCCAGCATATACCCATAAAAACAAAGCCACTTTTGATCCAAGCTCCACAGAAGAATTTACAGTCTAGAGAAAAACAATTTGCTAAGGAAAGTGAGTACTTTTGACTGAAGTTTAGATTATTATTATTATTATTTTTATTTTATTTTTTTCCCTCCAAAATGATACTTAAAACTCAAAAATGTTATTCACCTTCACACTTGGAACCCGTATTCAGTATCCTGAATGTCTATGACTGCATCTAGAAGAATCTGGTAAACAGATTGAAAACCACAAGGCTTGTTTTCATTTTGTCTTTGACTTGTTATTTTACACTTATAACATCATTATATTGACAGTAAGAAATAGAAATAAATTGTTCTACTGAAGAGCATCAGACATCATTTTTTGATGCTGTTTTTATGATTTCAACAATGGTAAAGTAGCCTGCACAATGCAGATGATAGCTGTCATCCTCCCATTGCCAAAGGCAAATCTACTCTCAGTGATCAAGGAACTGGGAGGGTAGAAATGTCAGCAAAGTGGCCCTAATGTTATTTTAAAGTGAAGGTTTATTTTTATACATGCTTAAGATTATCTAGAAAAAAATATTGATGATAGGAAAAGAAAATAGCTTCTAAGGTAATTATGCTGCCATGGTTACTCTAAGGAGAGAAAGCTCATGAAAATTTGTAACAAAATTCAAATAGAATAAAACCAAGAGACGGAATCTTTCTATAGAATGTTTGACAGAAAAATAAATAAATAAATAAATAAAAATTACCTTGACTGTCTGCCTAAAGCTACGGGTAAGAGGAATTAATAAAATCAGAGTAAAACTGTTGCCTGGAGTAAAACGTCCCTGGATTAAGAAGAGGTACATCACTGACTTTGTATAGATTCTTGCTTCAACAGAAACTTTCTCTAAATCCTGTGTAAGGGTGGTGCTGACTCTGGGGCAGCATCCAACAGACCCCATCATCTAGGTGAAGTTCTTGCCACTGGAGTTGTCTGAATGCTCTTGGGGATTACTGTATATCAGAGTGGGAAGGCAAAAACATTTCTGAAACTCCTTCATCAGTATCCATATGGAGAAGACTGCATTTGTGAAGAGATAGCACCACATATTACACAAAGCCTAGTCATCAAGGCTAAGGCAAAGAGAAACGTAACTTGTGGCTCTTTTAAAAGAACAAACAAACAAACAAATTAACAAATAAGCCCGCACCCCACCCCACCCCATTCTGCTTACATGGCGTCATGGTGTTAGCTTTGATAGAGACAGATGGAGGCAAGACAAGGTAAAGTCACAATATTTTCACTGATATGGCTTGAACACTTGTGTGTTTTTGTTAATGAAGCAATCTCATCAAGTCTCAGGGAAGTATTCATTTTGAAGTTAGAATAAGGTATACTCTAACAAATCAGAATACATTAAAATATTTCTGTGAAGAGACAGGGTGCCCCTGTCCACCCATTGCTAACCAAGCAAAAAAAGCATTCTAGGGCAAGTAGCTCCTTAAGTAACAAAGCCTTTGGCACACTCATCATTTTCATAGATGATATACCTATGTTATTCTTTGTTAAACTCAAGTAAGTTTCCTAGCAACCCATTTGTTATCTCTCTGGGGGATAAAAACACACCAGCATTATACAGAAGTTGAGAGTCTTTGACAGCCTCATAGTTTTGACCACCATAATTAATTAGCCAACATGCTGGCATCAGTCCAAAGTCCTCCTTTTCAATAGGATAAGTATCAGCAAAGTACTTTGCTTAATGCTAATGCATTTCGTTTTCTCCTACGTGATAAAATCAGTTTCCTTGTATCTAGTATAATGTGCAAAGTGCAGAGCATCCTAAACAAAAATCTTCAAATTAACCTCGTTTTTCCATGTCCAATGTCAAGAGCAGCAAACACCACATGATGAAGGTGACTTTTTAAGATTTATGTTGGCAGACAATTAATGGCCAAAATAGAAGGGCCTTCTCAAATAACCTCCTCCTTTTTCTTGTGGGCTGTTTGTTTATTTTGCTTAGCCTTCTTGTTTGTTTTTAAAGCACTTTGTCCTGTTATTCTATAGTGTTAGATAACAGCCAAGCATCTAGCTCCAATACTCCTTTACTAGCAGTAAAGAATACCATCTGCAATTGAAATATTAGCATAGTTAATTTATTTTGCCCTGGGTGTATGGTTAAGCTATTGAAAGACTAATGAAATATCAGGAAAACAAAAAGCGAACAAACATGCACAAGAGAAAAAAAAAATCTCCATGATTATTTCAGGTCATGTGCTGAAATAATTATATCTTTTTATGGCAACAGACTGTCTCTTGAAAAATGCCCACAGTGTCCTGTAGCCCGACAGTCCTCAGGTTTATGGAATGTACAAAAAAATAGTGACATTAGCATTTACAGAGACTTTTCTTTTACAGTAGATTATTTGTGGTTCAGCAAGCATCTACTTGAATAAATCTAGGTTTCTCCATATGAAATTTCACTAATAGCTCAAAATACCAGGATTTTACAGTATTTGCTCTTCCTGCACATTAGAGATAGGTACAATCAAAAAACATAACACTGCAGCTTATGGTAAAAAAAAAAAAAAAAAAAAAAAAAAAAAAAAAAAAAAAAAA
>CM021767.1:63811934-63981636 GCA_011076525.1 Nettapus auritus
AAAAAAAAAAAAAAAAAAAAAAAAAAAAAAAAAAAAAAACATTTCTTGGCAATCACTCCACCACTATACTTTATATTTATATATATATAGAGAGAGAGAGAGATATTTATAAAGGAGGGGAAAAGCAACTAACTCAAGACACCATTTCTTCAGAAGTTATAATACTCTGGAAGGAAAAAGAAAAAGAAAATACCTAAAGTCCAAAAAAAAGGAATTACATTTATATTCTGTTTTTCACTTAAATTTCTAGAACCTGTATTTTCTTTTCCAGGAGTAGCTCAGAAACTGGACAAAAAGTCCTTTCTGTTCTCATTTGAGATGCATCCATGATAGCAGCTCCTTTGGTGTTTAACCTGTCATTACTTCTCTTCCAAGCAGAAGGAAGCAATATATCTTTGCTGACTCCTGACCTTTATAAAAGGTAAATCAGCTACCTGTTTGTATGAATATCAGGCCTTGGCCACCACTGAAGCATTTTCTAGGCTGCCTCTGTCTATCAACTACTGGGAATAAGCATTACTATAAGGCAATCTATATTGAAGTTGTTTATTTTCAACACCATTATTCCTATAACATGCAGGCAATATGATTATGAAACAAAAGTGCAGATACCTTATATTGCCTCATTAAGGTCATGGTCTAACTTTATGGTAATTTACAGCTCCAATGCACATGGTTGATTAAAAGAAGAAAAAATAAATAAAGAAAAAGAACCAAGCATATATATACACTGGCCTGTAGCCTGACACAAACTGGCAACAGCTTTTTAACTAAATGACCTCATTGAATTTGGGGAGGCTGTCATTTCTTGTCTTGCTATTCTAAGTATAATACTATGGTTTCTGTAACTCATGCATAATAACTCAGGATAGATTTCTTTTTGATGTGTGCTGCATTAGTCATACCTATCTATGAACATGGATGATGTATGTTGCAACCTCTAAACCTGCTGCTGTATTTCAGAAAGAAAATACTAATATATTACTTGGTTTTGTAATTAACACTGATATATAAACCTATGCAAGTACAAAATAGATTGTAGGGTTGTATGATGAGAAAAAACAAACAAACAAACAAACAAACAACTTCATTCTCCTCTAAGTTTTTTATTAATATTGGAGAGAATTTATTATCATAATAAGATTTCCTCTAGTTCTTCCAAGAAGTGTTATGTAAAAGCAGATAAATATGAAAGCTAATGGAGAGTCTTTTCTTGCAAGAGATAAAATTGGCAGACAAAGAGAAAGTTACTAGTTATTTTATACTAAGAATCAAAATAGCTTCAGGTATCAGCTTTCCTTGAAGAAAATAAAATCAAACCAAATATACTGATTCCTTACCAGCTCACACATGGGCCTTGTCCAGCCAACTTGCAGAATCCATGGCAGGATTTGAATGAGTAGCATATGTTGGTAGGCCAAGTGTCAACATAGGACTTCCTTGCTAATGGTGTACAAACAAACTGAAACTGCAGATTGAAAAGATGTTGTAAAAATAATGTTTGGGGAAAATAATAATAATAATAATAATAATAATAATAATAATAATAAAGGCCTTTCCCTTATATTTGGAGCATCATTATACGATATCTTCATGATTAAACACAGTGCTACGCTTGGGAAGGGTAACCCCAGGCACAAACTACTACGTGCTGCAGGCTGGCTATCTGGAAGGCAAATTTGCAGAAAAGTACTTTGGCATCATGGTGGACACCAAGTGAAGCATAAGTCAGTAACACAATCAGAAGACTAATGGTATCCTAATTTGCATTAGGCAGAATGCTGTCAGCAGGTACAGAGAGGTGATCCTTCACCTCTGCTCAGCACTGGTGAGGCCACAGCTGAAGTTCTGGGTCGAGTTCTGGGCTCACCAGTACAAGCGAGACCTAGATATACTGGAGAGTTTGGAGAAGAACTATAAGGATGATGAAGGTGCTGGAGCACCTGACATTTGAGTAGAGATTGAGAGAGCTGGGGCTTTCCAGCTTGGAGGAATCTCGGGGGGCTCCTGACATTATATATCAATGTATATAAATACTTGAAGGTAGGGTGCAAAAAGGACAGAGCCTGGTTCTCTTCAGTGGTGACCAGTGACAAGGTAAGAGGCAATGAGTGCAAACTGAAAGGAGATTCTGACAGGAGATTCTGTCTGAAAACAAGGAATATTTTTTTATTTTAAATATTTTTATGTTATATATATTTTGTTTACAAGAGGGCAGCTGAGCACAGACACAGGTTGCCCAGAGGTTGCAGAGTTTCCTTCCTTCGAGGTTTTCAAAAAAACATCTGGACATGGTCTTGAGCAAGTGCATCTAAGTGGCCCTGCTTGAGCAGGGAGGTTGGACCAGATGACTTCCAGCAGTTCCTTCCAAACTCAACTATTCTGTGATTCTGCAGTTCTGTTCCATGTCCTCTTCCAGAAGCTACATCCTATACCTTCTCATCATCTCCTTAGAACTACATCTAATGTAGGGGCTAAAATGGTACATTTTTGTTGTTGTTTGTTTAGTTTGTTAGCTTGTTTTATTTGTTTTAACATTACAAATCCAGCAGGAACTTCAAATAGGGAAATAAAGCTATAAAATAACAGACCAGAGGAAACACACTGTAACTACTCCTTACCTTTGTAATTCCTCACTACAAAAATAAAAACATGCCTGATCTTCTAAAAAGAGAAGAAAAACTTCTCCGGGATTCAAAGTTCCCCTTCTCCTCCTTTCTCACTGATATTCTTCTGAGATATTTGGCAGCTGGCTTTCTCCCACTGATCTTATTGATGTGAATGTTTCTAGGTCATCCAGCTTTGCAGGTAAAAGGGCTTTTGGGACTTACAAAGCAATTACAGCATTTTTGCATTTGATTGGCATCTGTCAGTCAGACTTTTTTAGTTTGGAGCCTGAACAGACAAAGTGAAAATAAAAGTTGCAGATCAAAGTGAAAGGAAAATTGTGCAAAGAACAGAAAATAAAATGTTATTGGGGATGAATCAAATATTTTAGTTCTCTAGGCTCCTTTTACACAATCTGAGAATATCTACGTGAAACAATCAGAATGGCTCGTATCAGCATATTCACCAGGTTTTGAAAGTTACCTTCCCTCCTCTATTCAAAAAAACTTGACACATATTGTCCAGCTTCTAGAGGACTGCCAGCATTGCTGTGCTATGGAGTTGCTCTCAGTGCTTTGTGGCAATTCGTGCAGGAGAATTTTTTAGGAAGCAGAATAGTTAATTAGCTGAAAACAGGAATAAAGCATCTCCCAAATTTCATACTTGGTATCTTTATATATGGGTGACTGGTCTTCCTTTAGGAGATAGCAGATATAAAGTCAAATTCCTATAAATAGAGGAGAGAACTGAACCGGAGACTAAGACTTTCTGAGCACTGCTCGACAAAATTATTTCGTCTCAATTTTGTGATTCAAACTACAGTATTTAAGATGAAAGTTGTAGGTGATTTATGCCAAAATTTGTAAACATTTTTGTCTAGACTGATTTTACTAAGTAACACTCATTCTTAACCTGAAAAAAAGGGTGCCATATGGTGTTAAGCACTGGATGCAGAGCACTTTGAGATACTTATACCAAAACAACTCTTAAAATTGTTAATGACTGAAAGAAAAATCATTTCTTAAAGCATTTTGAGGGTGTGTTTGAGCATCCCTGGGAGACTGTTTTGTACTGCATACAGTTTTTATCTAAGAAAAATATGGCTATATAGAAAAATATGCCTAAATCTTTCTTTTACTAAGTTTCATTCAGTCATTTCTGGTTACTTTGAACCACCCTACAGGATTCCTCTCTCATTTACCTTTTTAAAACACTCACAGATATTTAGCATGTCACCCATGAATCACTATTTAGACAAGCACTCTGTATTTAGCTCTTTTCCTTTTCCTCATAATTCAGTCCCTTCCTGACCCTGAATCATTTTTATTGCTTTTTCATAAATGTTGATAGTATTCATAAAGGAAATATCTACAGTGGTGCTAAGCAAGAAAAAGTGAACAAGAGACCAAGGCTGAAGATAATAAAATGAAAGGAAAACATAACCTAACTTGGGCATCCTCTTTAGTCTGGCAATTGAGTATACATAAATTATATATATAATATAATGAGGCAAATGAATTACCAGAAGCTAACGTGAGACCCAGATATACCTACTGATATATTTATAAGTTTTGCAGATAAGGGAATAGAAAACCAGCTGATCTGAATATCTATTCCTGTATTCCAAATCAATATTCTCATATTGTTTACGCATGAGCAGTTGCTGATATTTAAAGCATAAAAATCTTTGAGAAGGACTCTTGTAACAATAACACATAAGCCACACAAGCACAATATCTCTTACTGTGGGGCAACTTTCTGAGCTCATTTATCATAACTCTACTTGGAAATGGTTTCATGGCATCCTTTACAGTACTTAAGATATATTGTGTTTTAGAGGACATTATCATTTAATCAAGATCACTTGAAGTCTCAGCAAGGAAAGAGTCACATTTTTGATTGTCTGTTGTTTACAAAACATCAGTAAAAATAAACTTCAGTTTACAAAACCGCATCCTAATTTTTTTATTTTAGAAGAAGGGCACTTCCTTTTTCCCTGTGAGGCTAATTAATGTTGTGAGTTCAGAATGTAAAGTTTTATAGGTGAATTTTAAGTTTTAGTGAAGCTACATACAAGAATTACTTTAAGCTTTCTCATAAAGAGATAGCTTTTTAAGAGAGACCATTATGAGTGACTTCTCATAGAAAAG
Source organism: Nettapus auritus (assembly GCA_011076525.1). Lineage (NCBI taxonomy): Eukaryota > Metazoa > Chordata > Aves > Anseriformes > Anatidae > Nettapus > Nettapus auritus. The sequence goes on from CM021767.1 coordinate 63,816,692, forward strand.
ACAGAAAGCTTTATGGAAGTTCAAAGTAAACTGCCTTGCAGTTCACTGAGCAGAGCACTTATAACATCAATGAGGCATTTGTGGTCAGCTCTATCTGTGTGTGTGTGTGTGTGTGTGTGTGTGACAAAACACACGTGTAAAATGTTTGGAAATGTAGGGAAGTATGAAAAACATGGAGGTGAGAAAGTGAATTCAACATCTACTTTTAGATTTGAAGATTGTTCATTTGAAAAATAAAGAAAATTACACGTTACATTTATAAAAGCAATTGTTTTGTACGGAAAACTCAGCAAAATATGTTAAAAATAATCATTCTCTATAAAGGTAAATAAGCTTAATGTATAACGGCTTTACAGAATTTCTTATGTATTCTTTATCAAGCTCATCTTAAAATCTATTTTTGAATGGCTTATTACATGGCTGGTTTAGATTTGTTTCATTATTAAACAAAGCACAAGTTAACGATTAAGATTCAGGTTTATATCTAGCTGCTTTATTTAATGTATTAAAATTCTTTGTTTTAGTACTACAGGTACTACAGAATTACAGAGCATTTAAGGTTCTAAGTGAAATTCTGATAATAAAAAGCAGATGCAAAAAAACAAAACAAAACACTTTAACTGATATTTATTCTTAGTTTTAAAAATAAATAAATAAAATATTTTGCTAGAGCCTGTGTATCAAACCAGATCACTTGAGTGGACCACACAGATAAAAATTTAAACAGATCTATCTTTTTAAGCAGTAAAATATAATATAAAGAAAAAAAATATTAAAACTGCACACACACAAAACATTTTCAAAGGAACAAAATATCTACTAATATTTGGATGATTTAAGAGAACATTAATGGTCATAGTGATTGTACTAGAGGGTTTACTTACTTTAAGAACTCATTCCTCCCATATACATACACTCTCCTCTCTACTTTACCTCAGTGATTCAGACCAAAAGAAAATGTCTTCCACACTAAACTGTTTTTTTTTTTTTTTTTTTTTTTTTTTTTTTTTTCCTATTTATCTGAAATAATGTGCCCCAAACATAAAACAGGCCCTCAGCACTTCAAACAGAGTTCATGTTAGTCCTTCAAAGGCTGTCATCTGGGCAGGATTAAGAAACTCCATTCATCAATCATTCTCTTTCAATGTCTGTGAATAAATAATGCATACCTGTACACAGTAATGAAATATAGGCAGCAGATTAAGATAGTCCAGATTACTTAAAATAAATGATAGTCTTGGCACCCAAATGTTGAAAATGATTTGCAGTAATCATCTATACTGCAAAATTAAGAAATTCAGAGGTAGGAAGTGTTATATCTGCACATCTTCTAAAGTGTTTTTTTTTTTTTTTTTTTTTTTTTTTTTTTTTTTAAATGGAATATCCCTGAATAAAGTATTTTCAGGTTAGGGAAAGTACATCAATTTCCTAAGTACCACTGGCAAAATCTCTCCCATGTGGGGGAGGGCAAAGTAGGCTTGTCAGCTCTGTTCATTTACTTGACTTTGTATAGGTTACATTTATTCTCTGTATACTTTGCTTTACAAATTGTTATGCATAGATGAATAAACAGGGACCTAAAGACCTGGTGATTAACTTGCATCAGAGAATGAATTTTCTGAAATTTTAGGCTATTCTTTCTTGCCAGCAAAGTGTAAGAAGAGAAGGTGATGAACAAGTGGAATGTGGAGATGAATACTTAATTGTGCAATGATGTTGACAAGATCTTGCTTTGGCTTCTCTCATACTAGGTTATAGTTCAATGAACTAACTGGTGGAGAGGGAGACAGATAGTGTCACAAGAAAGGTTAAGAATATCTTCACCTGGAGAACATCCCTGGTGACTTTTTGACCTTGTGACTTTTAATGAAGACCACTGTTAGTGGCCACTGACAAAAGCCCACAGGTATGTATAAACATGAGCTGCTGGTCAGAAAATTGTCACAGTGAGAGTGGGTGATGGTGGTCGTGAGATTACATTCACCATAGTCTTGGGTAATGGGGAACTCACTGGTGGATACCTCTACAGCGTGAGGTCAGAAGTACAGGAAATATGCATGAACAGGAATATTATTATATACAAACATGATAACTAAGAATCAGAAAGACACTGACTGGATTGACTAATGTCAACAGTTACAGCTAACTTAGGAAGGACAGGTAGGCAGAACTAGATGAAGCATTGACTTGTATGTTGATTATGTCTACAGCTGCTCTGACATCCAGAATTTAGCAAGATGTTTCCTTTTAAAATGCCTGCAAGAATTACAGAAAGCAAGAAAAACATATATTACATTTGCTAGAGGCCTCAGAACCATCACGTCAGTAGAAAGATTATATATATATATTTTCCACACAGCTGTAGAAGTATCAAATACCATAACAAGAAGCAAAAGAGCATTATCTTCTGTGAGACGTGTGAGGCAACATTTTTTGTCTTACCAGAACTGGCAATGCCTCTAATGGAGCATTTCAAACAGTTAGACTGGGCACCAGCCCTCAAAAAAGCTGTGGCTTGACAGAGGCACTTAGAGCAGAGGAAGAGCTGCAGTCATGTAATTATGAGGAAACTGTTCAAGATTGTCTGCAACATAAAGGCAAAATCTTGGGGGAGGGGGAGTGGTAGTGACTGTTACTAAGCAAACTGGTCTATTACTCTTGCATGAGAATAGGACAAAACTACTAGATTTAAGTAGAAGAAGTTTTCTTTAAGTAGAAGTAGTTTTCTTTTAATAGCATAAAAAAATCTTTTAATTGTAAGTCTAGGCTATGCTGTCATGGCCTGGCAACTCCAATCAAATAATTGTAAAAACATTGGATATTTAAGACCAGGTTACACAAACATCAGTGAAATATTTCATATGCAAAATATTTCATATTTCATATGCAAAATTAATCATGATTTTCTATGTCGCTTTGAGTTTTATTTGCTATGATTGTATGTATATTACTAAATAAAAAAATAATCAGGGTCTGCTCTCTGGCCCAGAGGACAGCTAAAAATGTGCGGCTTGTGAACATATTGCTAAATTTACTTACTTCCTATCCTATAGCTGCATTTAAAAAGTCTCTTGACAGCCCTCTCTTCCAAACTGTGCTTGGCAATTGTCTAGAAAATAATTTGTTGGCAGAAAAAAAATATATCAGTGACTTGACTAAACAATGCAAGGATTTGAGCCAATGTCCATGTGCGAATCCTTTTAGGTCTAGTAAAAGAGATGTAGCCTGTCTACCAGGGCCAGTTAACTCTTTGTATAAATAATATGTGAATGAAATGAGTAGCAGATGAAATTCAGTGCCAACTACTGCAAAGTAAAGCACATAGGGAAAAGATACCTAATTCTACAAATTTATTGATGGATTTTGAATTAGATATTACAATTCAGGAAATAGATTTTGGAATGAACATGGATTTGAAAACATCAGTAACAATAAAAAGACAAATGGAAAATTTGAATTATTTTCTAATAAAAGTAAAACAGGAAAATAAACAAAAGGGAAAAATAATGATAACCTGATAATGTCACTTTACAGATAGATAACATAAATCTCAAATACTGTGTACACATTTCAGGACACTTTTCCCAGACATGAGGTTATGATGTTATTTATAGTACACTTAAGTGAGAAGGATGACTACAAATATGGTACAGCTTTCTACAGATCAGGAAGTCTCTAAAACTTCACAGAGACAGGAAGAGATATCAGGAAAAGGACACTCTCCTCTTGCCCTCTATTCTGACATTCTTTTTTGAAGTATCCATTACTGACAGCTATCAAAGGCCAGAACCAAGGTTAAGTAGATATTTGGTCACACACAATTTGATCACTCTCAGCTCTTTCACTTGTCTATAATCTGTCCTTAAAAGACTGTCTTATGTCCCGAGAACGAAGATATGGGTATTATTATTTAAATTAATCCTTCACAATGATTCTCAGAGTTGTGTCCTATTGAGATCTGCAATGAAAGGAATATACTCCTATACCTTTTTGATTTCACATTATCAGAAACCACACCAAACCAGACCAAAAAACAACAACAACATACCATACCTCTCCATTTAAAAACTTGTTCTATCAGCAAAACCATATTCCATTATAACCATCACCTAACTCACTGCCTTAACTCTTTCTATTGGGAACTCCAAGGTAAAACCTTTTTCCCAATTTATGTCTAAATCTATTCACACCCAAATACTTCCCATTTCTTCTTGCATAAACAGCTTTTTTTAGATTCTCTTTGCTTGCCTTTAGCCATTGTTGTGTATAAAAAGAACAATCATACCTTCTCTTAGGATCCATTTCTAAAACCAAATAAGTTAGTTTTAGTCACTAGTTGTAAGATCTGCAGAACTCTGATCAATCCAATAGCTTACATCTGTTGCTTTTGAATACTTGGTCCTTTAAGCTAAACACTGGAACAATATCCTGTATTCTGTATGAAAATTCAACCATGCCTTCTAAAATAGCTTTTGTACCTCCCATTTTCTACAGGGAATACCTTACCTGACATAACCCAGGGATGAATCTGTCTTTTTTATGATCCTATTACATTCATCTTAATAGTCATTGCATGGTCAAATAATGAAAACTATTGAATCAAGGAGAGCAGAAAATACTTTATGACTTCGAAAATCAAGCTATTTTCATTTAGGTACATGTTAAGAGTCATCCATCAGGTTAAAAAAAAAAAAATAAATCACTGATATCAAGTTAAAAAAATGATCATTGGAAAAAGATGAAAACAACAATAGACAAAAAGCTTAAAAGACATTTTCTCTTTTGTTTTCCTTATTCCTCCAACAACTAGTGATTCCATCTATTTTTACTTGTGTTTTAACATAAAATATCATTAACACACTGATACACTAGAGTATATTCATTTTTTTTTTTTTTTAAGTTTTATTTTTCACTTCAGAGGAATAATTGCACATTTATGCTACTTTAAATGAGAAAATGAGAACAGAATTTAGCTTGCGATATTTTTTACACACTTCACTGCATTGGCTGGTTTTTCCTCATAAGAAACAAACACTATAATTTGTATTTGGCAGTTAAACACCTGGTCACTAAATATTTAAAATTCTGAAATGAAATGTCTCTCAATAAGCTATGGAGAAATAATATGCAAATACTTATAGTCAATCAGCATAAAACAAGGTATGAACAATGTGTGTGCATTATAATGAAGTGAAGTAAATGACCTCAGAAGCTGTAAGACACTGCCAAAACTTTGAATTGTATCCAAAATGAGAATGTCTGTTTTCTCTACAATCTGCTGAATGCAGAATGCATTAGTATCTCAGCACTGCACAGCTGTGTTTTTCTATCGAATGAGGATAATGCCTGCTTTCAGATTTGGAAAAAAAAAAATAATAAAAAAAAATCCTTCCTAATTGAGTTGGGCACCTTTATCTGCATTCAAGCTGCTGCTTACTTTTAAATAACTGGATTCTGGCAACTTTTTATCCTGAATGAAACACACATTTTAAAAAGAGTTAGATAGTCCATGCTAGCCTTCTGCTATGGAAATACAGTACTTACCTAAGATGGATCTTGAACTTTTTTCTTTTCCCTCATGTGTAATCAACCAAAGTTTCTGAATGAAGGATTCAAGATAAATCTAAGTCATGCGTAAATGGTGCTTGAACCACTCCATGGTTCCAGACATGAAGTGTCAGTGATTTTTATTTATTTATTTATTTGTTTGTTTCTGTGAGGAGTCCTGTCCCTTTTTGCTTCTCTGGTGTCACAGCAAGGAGATCCACCTTGCTGTATTTGCACTGTTTGAAAGTACTGTTGAGTATCCTAGTAGAAATAGAGACACTCTCACCTGGGGATGAGGTCAGTGAAGTCAGATCTAGAAAAATTATGAAAGCCAGATGAAAGTGATCTTCAATACAAATTTTCTGTGGGTCTAAAACACAGTATCTATACAAAGTAGAATGTGCTCTTCTACTGAAGAAGAGCTATACTACTTCATACCCCTCTCAACCACAGAGAGGTTTCAGGCTGGTGTAATGCAAATATTCCTGAGGTATTATGCTAGTCTGAAGTCCAAATAAATTTCTCTTTTCAGATACATTCCATTTTAACACAGTAGAGCCTGTACTTACGTAGCTAGAGCTAATAAAGGTGCAGATTCCCAGTCTAAAGATGTCCATGAGTGTACGCTAAAGTCTCTCCTTACTTGGGAGTTTGATAGAACTGAAGCACATCCTTGAAGACTAATAACAGTTTATCTGAAATGCTTTTCTTAAAACAAAACAAAACAACAACAACAAAAAAAAACAACAATGTTGTCCTGTACTCAGGTTTACGTATGAAGTAAATTACCTTTTTAATAGTACATTAGAAGATGGTAAATGTGTAATAGAAATAAATAACTATAGTTCACTGTCTTCATTATGACAAAGAATCCAACCCCTGAACGAGGATATTATGTTCATTTGGGTTTCACATCTTCCCAAATGACAGAAGCACTTACTTGTCAGAGAGTTGTATATGATTATTTATTAATAATTAATTTCATCAAATATTTCTTTAGTGTTCACACTTACTGTTGTATTCTGATCAAACCAATTTTTTTATTTCATACCTTTACTTTCTATCTGAGCATATTTCAACAAAGCACAGATATGATCCAATTACCTTTTGTCAAATATCGCTCATTTTCCACTTTTCTATTGAGGTAAGAAAGACTTATTTAACTGTCTTTTACCATGTTCATGCAGAAAGAATAAAGTTCTGTTTAAAGGTTTATTAACTTAAGCTTTTTAATAAACTGAATTAGTTAAACTCCATTGTGGATATATAACTCAGTTTAAAAGTGGTTTATTTTAGTTTAGCTTAAATAGATTCCAATTTATGCTAAACTGAAAAGTGCCTCATTTAAACTGATAAAAGTAGCTGCACAACTTCATTTATTGGTTTAGCTAAATTAGTCAGATTTATTACATCTGAGTGAACCAAGATAACAGTATCGAAGACTTAAGTCTGAAATTATAAGCTAAAATACAGCCTGGCAAGTTTATCAATTTTAGCCATAGATATCTGCTGTTATTGCAGATGACTATATTGTTATTGTTATTTTAAACTAAAAAAGGGCAGATTTAACTTAGATATTTGGAAGAAATTCTTTGCTATAAGAGTGATGAGGCACTGGCACAGGTTGCTCCGAGAAGCTGTGGATGCCCCATCCCTGGAAGTGTTCAAGGCCAGATTGGATGGGGCTTTCAGCAACTTGGTCTAGTGGGAGGTGTCCCTGCCCATGGCAGAGGGCTTGGAACTAGATGGTCTTTAATGTCCCTTCCAGCCCAAACCATTTTGTGATTCTATAGTGATTCTGTGATTGCTAATTATCTTGCAACTTTGGACAGTAACTAACAAAGCCCATGTCTGAAAAGGGCTGCTTTGTAGAGCATCTGTGTTTTGCATGTGAGTAAGACATAACAACATGTGAGAAGGATCTACTAAATGCTTTATATCAAGAACAAGTTAAAATATTGGATCAGAAAAATCCTCAAATGCAGCCAGATGTTTTAAAGGAAAGCTGTCTCTTATACAGATCTTTTTTATGACAGGGTACTGGTTTGGGAGAAACACCTTTCTACACTGAACCATACTCCAGTGGTCTTGGTGATATCACATTGGAAAAGGCAAACATTACTTTGGCCCCTCATAGGATTCTCTAAAGTCAAAACTGTGTATCACCCAGGTGAAGGAAACTCAAGACTCACGTAACCTGTTCTTGCTTAAACTTCATTTTTAATCAGATTGTAATCTTGCTGCAAACATGGGTAAGGCTTTGTCTGGGCAAAGTACTTAGCAAAAGAAAACACTTGATGTACAAACAGAAGACAGTAGAAGCCCATGCATTTATCTTCACCCCTGGGCTCCCAGGAATCTGCCAGCAGCTGTCCTTCAGGACAGAAACAGTTCCTTCACAACCAAAATTAGTTCTAACACAGACCCAGTCAACACCATACTGTTATTCTAATGTATTTGTAATAATACAAACATTTGCAGAATGACTTCAGGTAGCAGAACCAAGTGCATCAAATTTTAGCCTCCACAGGCAGAATAAACAAACATTCTTAGAATTTGTAATTATTCAGACTCAGTGTCTGGATACATGCTCCATTACCACTGTTCTTTATACTGTTTTTCCCAAGTAAATTAAGTCATTTGAAACAATCAAATACCTATATCTATAATTCCTTCAGTGATTGCAGGCTGGTAAATCACGTCATTCAAAATAATTCTGTGGCTGGACTAAACCCTAAACTTTTTTTTTTTTTTTTCCTTTGCTTTTATCTTCAGTTTCATATGTTTGAAAACAGACTATTTTTCAGAAAATGAAACTTTCTGTCACAAACAAATGAGAAAGTACAAGTTCTCTATTTGATACTTCATTAAAATTTATCTTCATTCCATTAAACAGGGTTGTTATTTGTATTAACCCTGCCACAAATAATGTCTTTCCCCACTTGAATGATAAACTATAGCCTAAGCATGATTTTACATTACTTTCCCCCTACAAGCAGTTAAGCAACTATAGAAAGTTTGAACATATGCAGTCATTTGCACATATCTGCATACATTCATATGCATAAATACACATAGCAAAGAAGGTGAAAATCAAAGAATATGAGTTAAGAAACTGAAATTCTCTTCAAGCCTGAGCTAGCTTTGAAGGCAATGCACTGAGCTGTGAGGTAAACCAAGTACCACATAATATACTTATTGCCTTCTTAAAAAGAAGAAACACTGCCTTGCAATCAGTTAGCAATTAATACACTATATTATTAGCTTGCAAGGTCTAAAGTAAGCACAGGATTACAGGATTTTTTTTTATTATTATTATTATTATTTTTTTCCTTCATCTAGTTTGTGACCTCCTCTTTCTCCCCCTCCCCCGCTTTGGAAGGGGAGGAATTTGCTATTTGGAAATTCCATTTACAAGCATTTTCATATCAAAATAGGTATCTTCACATGAAAGTCAGAAGAACCTTTTTTGAAATATGTGCTTTTTAAGTTTTTCAAAGATTGCTTTTCAGAAAAGGCAAGCAACTCATCAGCTCTCACACACACAAATCTTCAAATGCTGTTTTTGAAGAATTGAATTTAAAAGTATGTTCAGTCATATACCAAGCATGAGAAGCTGGAAAAAAAGTCTTTGAATCTGAACTACAGCTCATCATAATCTGGTTAAAATTATCTTCAACACCACCTGTCATTATTAATACAGAAAGAGAAGTGGAAAAATACCTTCAGCCCAGATACATTATTGCAAATAAGGTCCATCTGCTTTTCACTTTTCTGTCATATAATAATAACAGCTATATTTATCATGGATTTAGGATTTTTCCTGTAGTAGATGAATGTGTAACTGTTTTTATTAAAAATGCTTTTCTTTGAGGATGTTCTGTCATCTTAGCAGACTCTATACCTAATTTTCAATGTAGAATCCTCGGTATTTGATATATTCCATTGCTTTTTTTTTGTTTTTTTTTGTTTTTTTTTCATTTTTTCATATTCTTATGTACATTTTTATATTCTTAATTTATATACACACATATGTAACAATTTATTTAGCATTTTCTAATAAATTGTGTAGCTGTACAGAATCATTTAAGTCATAATGGCTGTAAGAGATATATTTTAATAATCACAATAAAATATTCAGAATCTGCATCATTACAGGAAACATACTCAAAAAAAAAAAAAAAAAAAGAGTAACACCTGATTTCTAACAGAAAAGATGAGGGTGTTTTTTAAGAACAAATGAAAAAGAACAGCTTAAAACATAAAACATAACATTTTTACAGTTATCACGGGTAGTCTTCAAAACACAGCAAGGAGCTTCAAAGAAAATAATGAGTGTGTCTACATTAGCTACTGTTGTGGTGCATCGACCCAATGACTGTGATGTGACTTACTCTTATCTGCCTGTTCTCCAAGTCAATGTAAATTCTAGTGACTTTGTGTATCTCAGAAAGATTATACTTGTCAGAGCAATAAATACCCATCAATAAGATTTCAAGCAGGCCAAAAAAGGGAAAAGAAGCTATTAGCCAAGAAATATGTCTTTCAAAAACTAATTTATTTCCAAATCAGAAGAACAGAGATAATATAGTACATGTGAAGTTCAAAGCAAAAGAATCACAACACAGACCAAAAAGAGATATTGAGGATGTTTAGTATTAAACTCAGAAAAAATATATATATATATTTTTCCTGCTGGCATTAGAAGAAGAGAAGAACTCAATCAGCCAAAAAAATCTGCAGTGTCTATAGATGCTCTGTGTGTTTGTTGTATGAGCACTCACAGACAATCCATTATAAAGGTGTTTACTGCAATGATTTATTTATTTATTTATTTATTTATTTTGGGCATGAGTTTAAAATGTCATAGACTGGAAAGTCAGTAGATTAGGCTTTAGAATAAAGTTATAAAATAAATCAGGACATGATAAACTGAAGAGAAACAAATCACCTGAACTGGATTACATTCACTGAAGAATGAATACATGCAGTACCATACAAATGTCTGACACTTCAAAACTTTTCCTGATTTCTAAAATATAATTTTTTTTCAGGACAGTCAAAACTGGAACCGGAATAGAGGTGTGAAAGTTATTGCAACTGAGCAATAAAACAGCAAGATGAATTGCAATTTTGAAACTTTTTTTTTCTTAGTCTTTCTAGTCTACAAGAAGTACATGTGATAGTTTTGAAAATTTGAAGTCAATAATCACAGGTCTTCAAAATACAAATAAAATGTTAGAAATTATTAGGAAGACAATGGAGAAGGCTATGGTATTCTACTATGGATAATATGTACTGTTCTACTTAGCTAATCTTCAAATATATGAAGTTAAAAGAACTTGAACAGGTGCAGAAAATGATCAAAGAAGTGGAAGGGCTTCCATAAGAGAAGAAGCTGTAACTGTGGAGGCTATGACAGTCTATGACTCCACAGTTTAGAGGATATGCCACTATAAACATTTGTGTAATGACAAATGGGATGAAAGAATGAATATATATATATATTTTAAATTATTTCTCCTACTAGTGGTTCCAAATGAAATAATTAAGTATATGATTTAAAATTAACAAAAAAGAAGGATTTGGTATCCTCTACCCATTTCATTTGTGGAATTCATTGCTTTTAGGTTTTGAATGCTAGAATTTTGAATGACTGAAAAAGTGACCATAGACTTTGGAACAAATTTTCATTGTAGGCTACTAAACAAACTGGATACAAATTTTGGTTCAGAATGTGATTAAAATATTGACTAGCAGAAGCTGGTATGATACACAAGAAGAAATAAGTCTACTTGTTCTGCTGCAATATTCCTTGTCTAACTACATGGCTTTTGTCACAGATGTGATTCCGGACAAAATATATTTTTGCAGAGATTTTTGGTCATTCTTATATCTCATACCTGGTAAATAAAAGCAAGGAAGTAAAAAATAATGTCATCAGCAAATACATTATGGGTGATAAAAAGCTCAACTTTGGAAGACACAGAATGCTCTCATCTCTCACTTCTCTCTCACTTAAGCTTTTGAAAGTTATCACACTCACTGGTAACAGTGGTTAGAGTGGTTTTACTAATAGGAAACATTGCTCTCAAAGTCTGATATTAACTGCCTCAGAATGTACCATATACTCATGTCTAAGAAAACAAAACAAAACAAAACAAAAACCTTCCAAATTTCCCCACTACCTGTATTGGGAGTGACTCACTGCTTTTTCTCTTTGCTTAGTAAGCACAGAGATTTTTGCTCCTAAATCTGAACAGCAGGAGAGACCCTAATGAATTTTAACTATAATTATTAAGAAGCCTACTTGTAAAACTCTCGTTCTATGATATCTGGGATCCTTATAGGATTTAAACATGAAGAAAATAACAAGGGGCTTTTTTCTCTGTGACAGCGTGATCCCTTGCAGTGAGTGAACTAACTCCTGGAAAAGAACAAAGTACTGAAAAGAAGTTGTCTTCTAACCTCACTACCCAAGGGACAGGTAAGTAAACACAGGAAACGTGGCTATGCACAGACTGAAAAGCTGTCTTGCAGGAAATGGGATGTTAAACAGTTGGAGTTATGTATCAGAACCTTGAATTTCACCTTAAGGTTAATTGGTAGTTGCTGGAAAATACACAGCACCACCGAAATATATGTTTGACATTCTAGTTTACTGGGAAGACTAGAAATCTAGTTTATGTTATCTGTTGCTACCTTGTAAATAACTCACTGCAGTAATGAGTTGCTTAAATTGCTGAAGCAAGGTCAGCTCATGCAGAAGGAATGAAGAGGACCCAATCACCTGATCAGGCTTTCTTTTTGGCTATTTTTCATCTTGAAGATCTTGTAAAAAGCTGCAATATTTTGTGACTAGGAAAACTATTTGAAGGGATATTATTTCATCAATATTTTGTTTTTAACTAATAATTTGCATTTAATTACATTCAGGTGCACCTGAATTAGACTAGGAATATGCAACAGACATTTTGCTCTGGCTTTATGCCTGAAATATGAATTTACTTTAGTAGGATTGACATTTTTTTTACTATACTTGAAAAGCTTTGTATAAAGGTGGATAAAATCAACTGGAGTGATACAAACAATTTTAAATAGTGAAAAGGAATAATTTCTCAACAACCTGCAAAGTGTTGGAGACAGCTTTGTTAAGCACATCCTAATAGATTCTAAATGGCCATATGTAATTAAATAAATTTACATCAGACAATGTTGAGTTACTCACAGTTTTAGTTTACAAAGAGTGACAGCCTACTGAAATCATATGGTATTGTTAGCTGATGTCATTTGAAATAAAATCTTACACTTAGAGCTCCAAACTATTACTGTCTTTTATAACTCTACACTGCAAACTCAAAACCAACAGTTCACAGAATCACAGAATAGTTGAGGTTGGAAGGGACCTCTGGAGGTCATCTGGTCCCACACCCCTGCTCAAGCAGGGCCATCTAGAGCAGGTTGCACAGGTCCACATCCAGGAGTCTTTTGACTATCTCCAAGAAGAGAGACACTACCTCTGGGCAACCTCTGCAAGTGCACTGTCACTCAAACAGTAAAGAAATGCTTCCTGAACTTTAAAAAATATCTATGTTTCAAAAAATATTTCTGCAGGTCTCAGGTCTCTTCTACAGTGATATCAAAAAATACTGAGAGACGATAAAGTACATAGAAAAAGCTGATCTTTCGCCTGCTAAAAGGAGGTTACCTTGTAAAATCACTAGGGATTTTTCTACTGATTTTTGAAAGCTTTTCACTAGAAGCAAGACAGCAATGTAGCAGATTATTTTGGATTCGTTGATCTTGTTAGGATGAGGATGCTTTGTAAAATACTATTATAAGTCATGTTTCAAAAAAAATCACAGAAATTAAAGGTTTTTTGGTTCACTATTACACATTTTGTTGTTTCTTCTAAAGGATAAGGAGCAAAATTTATACTCTGTTTTGTTACTGACTGAGAGACAAGAAGGATACTGTATTAATATAACTTCATGGTTTTAAAATAATGCCAACCTAATTATGGAAGGAAATAATTAATTTAGCCTTAAACTTCAGTGAGTGCTCTATCTGATTTGTGCTACTATCCATACATGAGTGACAGAGCAGAGGCTTGTTCTGCTGTGCTCTTGATAGTGTAGTCAAGTCATTCTTTGTGGTTTGCTCTTGCTGTAAACTACAGGAAATATTTCATATAAGTCAGAGTCTTAATTTTATGATAATTGCACCTAAATCTATCACTTATATTAAACCTATCAATGGAAATGCTCACATTTATTTTCTATCCAATTTCTGTTTAGAAAATAGTTTCAGTAGCTTTTTTTTTTTTTTTTTTTTTTTTTTTTTTTTTTTTTTTTATGATTGCTTATCATAACACACAGAAGATTGTCATATAAATACAGGAATTACCCTGTCAGAGCTAGAACACTATTTAGTACCCTACTTAATCTCGTTTTTATTTTAAAGAAAAATACATATGGAAAATTATGAATGTACCAGAACTGTTATTTTCAGTTTTCAGTCTTATTCTTGCACATGAATGGCTGTTATAAATTTACTATTTCCTACACCACTGAATATTACTTAATTTTCTTTTTTTTAACTAAATAAGTATATATTGTTTTGCTGAATCTCACTAAACCAACATCAAACTCCTGACAGGAATCTAATACTGGATAACTCTGATAGGCTACGTAGGCATTTTCCACATACTTCATTTTTACAAGTTCTGGTCTGTCATGAGTGATATAATTAATAACAGCATTAAAATAAGATTTTATTTTTTTTTTTTTTTTTTTAAGATGAGAAGACTGTTTTCATTTAAATGAAGGCAGACCAGATCAAATTTCACTTTTGAAATAACTTCCCTGAACTACCTATTCAAACTGGAGCAGTTCCTACATGAAATGTTGAGAACATCTACTCATAACAAGTGACTATGTGCAAAAGCTGTGACTGAAATGTGGGAGACTAACTCAGTTCAGGTACTCAGTTTAGTGTAAATGCCTTCTCCCTGGCAATCATCTGGGCCAAAAGAGTATCTGTGGGGTAATGCTTCTGACTTTGATCAGTTAATCTTTCCTCAAATTCTGAAATATTAAACTGATGAAGGTTTAAGAAAAAATGCAGTCTTCTCATAATAAACAAAAACTAAATAAAATAAAATAAATCCCCAAATCACATGTACAGACACAACTCCCTAAGTTCTCACTACTGAACAAATTTTAATGAGATACCTTTTCTGTCAAGAAAAAGGTCTAACAGCTTTTTTTGTCACAACTGGCATGAGATACAGATATTGTAATTTGGATCAGGAGAGAATTGAGCATGTTGAAACCTGTGGTGTCTGCAGGCTTCAGACTCATCTTTAAATGAGGACAGCTGTTATGCACTGTTTTATGTAAACTGGATGAACTCAAGTTACAAGCTATAATAAAGTAGCACTATATTTGGAAATTCTCATAATAGATCTTACTAAATCTAATTGCTATAAACCAATGTGTTGGGAAGAAACATACACAATACATATTTATTTCCTTGAGCCATCTAATATTACTCAATTGAAGAATAAAAAATGAAATAAGTTCTCTACTTCAGAGTCCTACTGAGTTGCAAATGACAAACAACTTTTTACCGTGCTCATCCCCACCATGGCTTCATGAAGGTTTTAAATTCAGCTGAATAGTAACAGTCTTTAATCAAGGCAATGAAGATACTGAATTTCATACTGTCATCTGTGGATTCATATCATCACTCCACTAGCTGTTTTTTTTTTTTTTTTCTTTTCTGACAGGCTTCAGTCACTTCATTTTCTCATATTTCTGGCTCAACAGTTCAGAATGAAGCTGAGCTGATGTTGTAGGAATTGTTCAAGGTTTTCTCTATAATTTTTTTCTGCTTATACTCTGCAGGCTTCATATTTATAAGCATCAAAGGTTATTTTTCTCCCAGCCTTTTTGAAGGCATAGTATTTATACATATGATTTTGCTTTTGAGGCTTCAAGGCAAGCATACCATAATGACTGCTGCACAGTAAGGATAACACCAGTTTTTCATTGGATTTGTAGATGTTTACAATTTAACTAGCAGGAAGGTCCCTCTCAGAAAGCTGACAGTTCTAGATTGCATTTCAGTTTCCTACTGTTCCCCTTCAATAGGTCATTTTTCAATATCATATCAAAGTCCCAAAGGCCGTTTTTTTATTTACCATAGCAAGAACATACGTAGATATCTCAATCATTCCCCCTACTTTAAGGAGTGCCCTGCAGATCTAAATCAAATGGCAAAACTATGATTTTCTGTTTCTGAGAAATATCTGTCTGGACAAGTTACAGAAATGAAGCATAGTATATTTAATTAGGGTGCTATAATGATTAAAACTATTACTAGGTTTTGTTGACTTGTCATATGTTTTTATAGATGAAGTAGTTATTGTACATTTCAACAGAATGAGCTATCCAAAATGAAACACTGATGTGACAGATCCCCCAGTGAGAAGTAAACATGATATTCAGTAAAGATACATTTTGTTCTGTCACCCTGCAAGTTATCTCCAGTTAAAAACTCACAAAATCCTAGTCATATTTCACACTAAATCTTTTAGTTCTGTTTACAGGAGTTAATGTACATTTAGCTTGTGTCATTTAGAAAGAAACTAAGATGAACTTATACAGATGCATCTATATGTACTGCTGATATTCAGGTGAAAAACAGCAGAGATATGTGATAAATTCCATCTGCCTTAAAGTTTATGTATTGATTTTTTTATAGCACCCACCATGCTAAGTGTGAATTACACATGCAGCTTTGAACACTCCACCTGCACTCTGCCCACTACTCCATTTCTTATAAGATGACTTGTAACATGTCACACCTCTACATAGTGTGAAATGGTTGCCATTTTTATTTCTAAAATCTATCTATCTGCCAAGGATGTGTTTCTTTCTCCACTGAAAAATTACAGTCATTTAAGAGACAGCACAGGCTACACTGAAAATGAGAGCAGGGAGGAGTTTTAGCTTTGACACCTTGTGATACTAAATCCAGAAGGAGAAGCCACACACATTCTTGTAAGGGAAACAGCCTTGCTTCCCTTGGACAACCATCATCTCAGTTTGAGGGGTCTAAGGATACTGTAAGTCTTTTGTTCTTGCTGCCTCCACAGTGATGTTTGAATTACTCAATAGATGTTAGGCACTTGTCAGCATGTGTGGAACAATAATTCCTAGCAAATAACATGCTGGCTTAAAGGACTTCCATGGAAACTGTACCTACATTATGACTTTCCAAATGTTATCATTCTCATTACTCTTATCCATGCAAAATAGGTTATTACTAATATAAAGGCAGTATTAAGTTTTTTAAGTACAATCACCTGAAGAACTCATGCCCTGCTTTACCGGCTGTATGTTGAATGAGTTCTGAGCCATTGAGATCAACTCTCTTTGTATATTCCTTATACTGACACCTGCAGAGCTCTGTTTTACCATCTCTTGGTGTGCCAAGTATTACTGTTACATACACATTGCATGCCCAAGTTTAGCACTGAGAAAGAACAGCTTTCATTCTGTAGATGGTATTTACCAGGTCTCCACTGTAATGTTTTAAAACCCAGATCACTTCAGTGCATCTATCCCCACTAAATATTTGGATATAACCTGTTATTATCTGATTTACCTAGGCACAGGAAAACTTAAATATCTTATGCAAAATTTGATGGAATTTCTGAAGTCAACATGAAATTGAAATGCATTGCTTAACTTTCAGGATCAGAGGTTGAATCATGCTGTCCTCCTAGTTTTGGAAAATAAATTATATTCCATACAGATTCAACATCTATCTTACTTCTGAGTATAGTACTTTAACTTACATCATTCCTATGCACCATACATAGAAGTTTATATGTAAAGTGTGAATTCATTTCAGTGCCTTATATAATTCCACTTATTTTGTTTAGTAATAAACTTGGTTTTAATACTAATTAAGGTCATTCCTATACAGAGAGGAGAACTTGAGTTTTGTCCTCACAGGCACCCAGACTAGACTCTCCAGTACAGTCTAAATGTCTCCATTCCAGAGAATGGCATTTGGCAGTTAGTCATTAATGCATATGTGATGCTACTGGGAAAGAGTTGATGCTATAAGTATGCAGGGGTTCATTGCATCTACCTCCTGTCAACTTCTCTCCCAAATGGCAAGGACACTTTGCTTTTATAGCTCCTGGCTGCAAGGATGAGGCACTTGGCAGAAATGCAACCATTATAAAAAGGAAGTAGTTCAGACAGGGCAGGGAAGCATAAAAGAAGATGCTCTCTACAGCTTTTACTGGGAAGAGATTTAATTCCCCATTAATACCCTAGCTATTTGCAATTACGATTTGGGATCTCACAGTGGCATCTGTGGCCAAATGTCAGTGCCTAAACCATGTGTACTCTGAAGTTCTTCTAACAGTTTATCTTTAAATATAACCAGATACAAGTTAAATCATGCCAAGATGACATAAAGGCTGTGTTACTGCAAAGGCTTCTACCTTAAAAAGCTTTGCACAGCATTTTGGTGACAGAATATCCAATATTGGTTTCAGCTTTCAACTCTCAGAGAGTGAAAACAAAACCCTCCATCCATACAGCATACACTATAAGACACATACCAGTTTTCAGTGCTTGTAGGAGAACACATGCAGGTATGTATGCAATGAGTCTTCACTGGTGCATTTTTTCAGCTTCAGCAGTTAGCAGCTGCTCTCATGCACCAGCCTCTGACATTCTGCTGTGAAACTCTAGAAACTCTAGAGGACTGTACAGCATTTATACGCTCCAGGTCGGGTAATGGTTCTCCCATGGGCTGGGGACAACAAGAAAGCTGTCAGCAATTTGACAGTATGCCATCCTTTTTATTCCCTAATTCACTGGGCTGTATCTTCTTCTCATTTAGGCATTGATCCTCCTCTTCCCATCCTTTTCTTATGTAAATGCAATCTAGTACCAGAATATGAAGAGTACCACTAAATTTGCTAGGATTTTCTTTTCTCCATTTCAGGGATTTATGGCTTAAAACGTCTTAAAACACCTTAAAATTACATGTCTCTAAAAACTAGTTTGAGGGAAGAAGGAAGTCCATCTTTATGTGTAAGTTTTAAAGAGATTTAATCTAAAAAAAACACTAGTAATTTAGTATCATTTGCTTTACTTGACTTTAGTCTTATGTCTGATTCTACTTTACCCTTTCATTTCCCATATTAAAAGTATACTATACAGCTTAGATTACATAAAGCAAATATGCAAATTTATTTCACATGGATAATTATGCTGCAGTTAACATTGACATGAAACAGCTGAAAGAACCTTCAAGCTATTTTCAGCAGTAAAATTGTACTTGTATAAATTCTTCAGCAGGAAAGAGCTACCTGGTCAATTTTGGCAGCCAAGCAACTGCTCTGGAAAATCATATCAAGTCTTTAACTGAGAGAAAAAAGATACCTGTTAATTATATATATATATATATATATATATATTTTCTTTCATCAGAACAATCACAGACAAAAATACAGCAAGTATTTGTTTCTGAAAATAAATGAGAGAATACAGGCTGGCAACCAAAAGAAATCCATTTAGACTACTTCCTAAACTCTCTATCTGTAACAACATATTTTAATTTACAAATAAGCACAACTAGGTATATATTCACACAAAATATTTAAAGTTAAAAATAATTTGGTAAAGACATCTAATTTGATAAACGCATAATTTACACTTAATAAATTCTTTAATTGATGATTTTAGACTTTGGTGGCAGTGGCTATAACATATTTTAAAAATGGTAAATGTATAAAGAAGAAAGCATTTATTTTGCCTCCTGGAGAAAAGCAGTATTAGCCTGGTGGCAAATTATCATAAAATTTGGGGAAGGTCAAACATTGATTTTCATGTAAAATGTGTTTCTTTGTTCTGCTGTGGCACTTTACCATTATTTAATAAGCAAAGTGTCACCTCTACATCAATTTCTACTGCCAAAATTCAACAATTCATGTAGAAAGTTTATTTTGGGGGGGAGGGAGGAGAGGTTTTGTTTTGTTTTGTTTTGTTTTGTTTTTATTGTCATTTACAGTGTTTTGTCTGATTTCTGCTCTCCAAGATGTAGTCCGAGCAGAAACAATGAGCCACATTTGGATTGGCTTATTTGAATATCATCTGAAATCTGATATCAGTTCATTTAGTTAGCTAACCCATGCATGCAATGTTGTTCAAATTAACCCTGCAAAACAATGCTTTTGCGTGATAACATGTATGCTAGAAATCAATTAAGGTTGTTTCATAATCGTGGTTTTAAAGATACCATCATCTCTGCATAGGAAAGCACTCATTAAATTACTGTATGTTTTCTGTGAAGAATATTCCCCTTTCTTTGGCCTCTTACAGATTATACAAAAAATAAAATAAAATAAAAATAATAAAAAAAAATCAGTCTAATTTATACTACTATGGCACCTGGGCTGGCAATTGAGGATAGCAGATATCTATTAGTAAAGTTCAACTACACAGAAGTTAGAATTCAGATCTAAAGAGATGGAAAATAGTGTTTTGTTAAAAAAAAGGAGTGTATAAGGAGCTACAAAGAAATACATTACCACTTGTTAGGTTATAGTATACATTTGCTTATTTTAAAAATATAAGTTGTATATAACAAGCATCACTTCTACAAGAAAGATCAATACAATGAAATTAATAGATTTAGCTTTTCTGTAAGGAAAACAGAGGAGAAATATTGCTGTCTACATATTCTTCCAAATGATATTAACTGAGTAATACTGAAGCCTGGAAGGTTTTTTTTTTGTTTTTTTTTTTTGTCCATCTGAAGCAGCTCAAGCAAACAATGCTGGACACACACATACTTTTACTTTGAGCTTGTAGCCTAGGTTTGAATAAAATATATACCTATTGCATAGCTTACTTTTGAAGCATAGACTGTTGTCTAGGAGACCTAAATAACATTCATTTTTCCTTTCACCACACTAGAAATTACTCAGAGACAGTGTGTTTGACATGCTGAAAGATCACAGATAGGCCCCTTGTGACTCTTTTAGGGAAGATGCAATATAAATGTTTGTTGTTACTGTACTGAAAAGACTGTTTAAATTCTCCATTGCTCATAGGTCAAAACCAGCACTCTTTGAGACACAGATCTTATATTTCAAGTGAACGAGTAAAATATTGATTCTTCAATATATAAATTTCCCCCAAAACTGTGCTAATTTACATTCATGTGCTTTGAGGCAGATTATTCCCCTCTCATTCCACCCGTTTACAAAACAATAAATTCTGATATAAAATATTTTATTCTTATCAAAATATGTGGTTACATTCCCCATATCTGCATCTATTTTTACCTTTCTTAATGACCAAGTGTGTATTTTTGATGCTTCATAAGTGTATTTACAGGGTTTGAAAGAGGTGATTCTGGTATAATAGAAATGGATTGTTAGGGAGAACTGCATCTGGAAGTGAATGTTGTTTTTAAACCCCAAGAAGAAATTAAAACTTCTTAATGTTTCCTTTAAGAACATATAGCTCCACAAACACAAACACTTCAGTGCATTTCTGGTTACTGCTAAATAAAAGAAAACAATATATATATATATATAAAATTTAAATTCAAAACATAGTCTGAGATGTAATACTGCTTGTTTAAGGATTCATTAATAGGAAAGGGTAGCAGGTTTTACTGCTTCTCCATACCATTCTGACACATATACATAGATATCTTTAATACAAAATTACTCAGTAAGCAAAATACTTCAGTAAGCAAGTTCACTATAACATGAAGTCGCTTCATATCATTTTTTTTTTTTTTTTTCCAGAAGATAGTAATGATAATATTCCAAGTAATGCAAAGGTATTTTTTTTTTTTTTTTGTCTACGTCTAGCATCAGGTACTCAGGAATGGGAGTGTCCTTTAAATTACTTGAATCTAAATATATAATAGGCCTGCCCAGAATCTTACTGCATTTTTACTTCAGAAATAGAGCTATGTTTTCACATTTAATGTTTTCATTTAGTAAGCTTTTGAAACACAGAAATTTCTTATATAAAAGGAACAATAGCTAGATTTACTCACTTTCCCACATTCTCTATTGCACTTTGCACTTGTGTAGTGACAAATGTGTCACACCAGATAGATGTGTGCTGGAGTTTTTTTCTTTCCCTGCTAACATTTTGCATTTGTCAGTACTGGGTAACAGAGATTGCTGAAAAACAAACAAACAAACAAACAAACAAACAAAAACAAAACAAAACAAAACAACAACAACAAAAAACACAACAACCAACAATTTTCACTGTAGTAGATAATCAGTGAAAGTTAAATGCAGATGATTAGGGAGATGTCCTTAACATTTCAGATATTATTTAAAAAAAAAAAAAAAAAAAAGGAAAAATACTAACTTGCAAAATTTGAGATACTGTTAGGTTGTATTATTCTTTCTAAACATACAAAGACTTGCCAATATAGCATTCAATAATACTCATCAATATAATCTTATTCATTAATTTAAGTATTATAAATCATATTTTTTTCTATTTATGTGCATCTAGTGGTGCACATTTTAAGATATCTTCTGCCTCTCTTTGCTAACTGAATTGCCTAGAATGCCCAACTTTAGGGAAAATGAAGTGTGTGATACACACTGATGAAAATTTATCTTTTTTATTACTACTACTGTTATTATTTTTAATGTGATTCTCATCAGGTTTATCATTGAACTTGGACATGTCCTGAGGAAAATCACTGTTAGGGATGGAAGGAGTGAGGTGATTGTCCATGCTGTCTGTCCTAGTATTCTGCTGAACACAGACTGAGAAGGCCAATTAAGCCTAATTGTTATAAATTATTTTGTCTTTATTAAAGATAATGGGAGACTACCACCTAACAGGTAATAACCCTAACACACTCTCCTAATTGTGGTTAAAACCTCAGGTTAGATTTAAATTGAGTGTAGATGTGACATGCCACTGCTACATCTACTATACCATTATTACAATATTCACATTTCCATACACAATTAATTCCATGACCATATTAAATGTTATTTGCATAAGTATGGCTAACAAGACTTTCTACTGCATTGTTGGTTTTCATCAGGTTGTTACTGTTTTGAACCTGAATTAAGACAAAGAGGCAGGGAATGCTTCTGTGTTTTTGTAATGTTCTCCTTTTCTCGCTTTCAAACAGTCCCTGTAGCAGACAGCACACTGAAATATCAAAGAATTTTCAAATCATCCAAGTATAAAGTGCACAGTCATAATGTTGATATTATTTGCATACTTCTATCCATATGAGGGAAAAATTGAGCCAGGAGAGGGGATTCACTGTTGGACTGATGGAAACTTCAGACATGGTAAAAAATGCCCCAAAATTTATTTAATTGGAAAAGTCATTTCCATTAGTCTGACATATTCTGTAAATATATCCATAAATATATTTTTTTGAAATCTCCCCAAATTTTCAACCAAAAGTATATTTCTAAGAATCATATTTTAAGTCCTTCACTGGGAAGACAAAACACTTCTCTGAATTTTAATAAACAAATTATTTCTGTCAAATTTCTCCATTGAGATAAAAATGATAACATAGCAACCAACTGCACTTGGTAGCTCTAAAAGCATGTCACCATCACTGGAATATGTAGGAAACAAACTTCAAAGACTCTTTTTTCAAAATTTTCATCCAAAGTATTAAACGACTTTTCCGAAGTTAAGCAACAGCAAGGTGGTAGAAAGAAGGAAGGAGAGGGAAAAGAATAGAGAGGGTGGTTTTTTTGTTGGTTTTGTTTTTCCCATCATCTTTATACTGCATATGCATTAATACAAATTATATTTCAGCACAAAGAAAGACATGGATCATAATATGTGGAAAACTCTAAACATAAGAGTTCTACTTTTATATATCACTGGATCTCATTGCAATGAATATGTAAAGGGAACTTATAAATCCCAATAAAACTACTAGACTGAGAAGTTGAAGTCACATGGAGGGATAACTGGCTTTTCCATTTCCATTTTTTCTGACACATTTTAGCAGTTGCCTGTATTACTTCACAGCTGGGCTACGTCTACTTTCTGTGTGTTACTATGAACACCTACATTGCTAACAGAAAATTTCCAATTCTTAAACAATCTGAAACACGTGCATCTGAGGTTCTCAAACACCATAAGGTCTTTTAAGAAATACACTCATTTTGATAAAAACAACAGAAAGATTAAATTAAGAGTATGTTTTCAGTAAGTAGCTTTATATTATGCAAAAGTATGAATTAAAACTTGGGAAATATATTTGCCAAATAAATAGCATAAGTCTGCAACACTACATAATAAGATTCTGTGTTTCCTTTTCTGTTACGGATAACATCATTAAATGATTCGGATTCATTTTGTTGTGACCTAATTTTAAGAGAAATTCCACTCTCTTAAGCTCAGGGTACATTTTTGAGTTTGCAGTTTGAAACTGAATTTAAAGAACAGGAACTTACTACAGATGGTTTAGAATGAATCCAGTACAAGTAGATAGTATAACAGTTTCTTTAAACATTCTTTCTGTTAATGTTTATCATTTCAGAGTTACAGAGCAATGATACATTGAGAATATTTATACCCTACTCAAGTTTCAGATAAAAGGATTCTTGTACTACCCTTTTCAGTCCCTGCTTTTTTTTTTTTTTTTTTTTTTTTTTTTAAAAAAAAAAGATTGCCTATATTACAAGACTGGTACTTCTTAACTACCCATGGTGCATTAGCCTTTCCTAAAGTCTGTTTCACAGCTCCAGATGAGCTTAGGCATTTGTGGAGGTCCATCTTTCCAACAGCAGACCTGAGAAACAGTAAGGAAAGTAGCAACTCCTTAACAAATGTGCAAGTAAAATGGGGATAGGGTAAGATAACCAAGGATTCAGTGTGATGGGAATGGAAGAGATGTAGCAATCGACAAATCAACAGGGCAGAACTGAAATCCATTTCAGTGCTGGCAAGTAAAGATGGAAGTGACTGCAGAACAGCCTTATGTGGAAAGCTCTCAAACCTATACTGGGGAATCAGTATGGCTGGGTACCCCTTTGAAATGCCTCTACAAAAGTATATGCAGCATGGGAAGTGAACAGAAGGAGTTAGACGTCTCTGTGGTGTTACAGGGCTATAACAGGGCTGGAATCATAAAGGTGTGGTGGGATGGCTGTCATGACTGGGATAATGCGATGAAAGAATATAGGCTTTTTGAGGACAGGCAGGGAAGGCAAGGATGGTAAGTTGCTCTCTATGTATGTGAGTGACCAGCTGGAATGGATGAAGCTCCTCCTTGGGATGGATAAGATGTCAGCTGAGAGTTTTTGGGTGAAGACAGACCAACGTGGTTATTGTTACAGTGGGTGTCTGCTATACATATCTTCTGGAAGGACATTACAGCAGGGCTCAGGAAATCTAGATTTCTTGACTGCATTTATAAGAATTTCCTGGCACAGGTAATAAGGAGTCAATAAGAAAAGTTGCTCTGCTAGACCCAGTACTTACAAACAAGGAAGAACTGGTCACTAATATAAAAGTCATGGGCAAGCTTGGCTACAGCGACCATGTGATGATGGAGTTCAGGTTCCTAAGAGAAGGGAACAGGGCAGAAAGCAACACCACATGGATTTTAAAAAAGAAGACTTAAATATCCTTAGGGATCTGCTGGAAAGAGTCCCATGAGACAGAGTTCTGTAGAGAGATCAGGTTGATATTTCAGGATGACCTCCTCCAGATTCAGCAAATATCCATCTTGGCAAGCAGAAAATCAAGTGATGGTGGCAAGAGGCTTGCATGGATCAAGACAGTGCTTCTGTATGAATTCATACATAAAAAGGAAGTGTACAAATGGAAAAATGGACAGGTGACTCAGGAAGAGTGCAGAGTTGCTACATCCAGTCATGCTGGAGTAGGGTTTGAAAAGACAAGACTGACTTGGAGTTCAATGTGGCAAAAGATGCAAAAGGCAACAAGAAAGAATTCTAGAAGTACATAACCAGCAAATACAATAACTAGGGAAAAAGTGAACCTGTTGCTTCACTGTTGCTGGACAGTGATGATAATTGTCATGGAAAAGACTGAGGCACTGAAGGCCTTTTTTACCTTAGCCTTTACCAATAAAACCATCTTTCAAGAATCTCAGTCCCCTGAGATCAGAGGGAAAGTCTGGAGCCCATTTTAAACAACTTTTAAAATGGCCTGAGAGTATTGGGATGAAAATTCATATCATTTCACTCAACAAGCTGTTACATGAGTTGGTTTACAAAATAAATTAAGAATAGTATGCTGAACAACTAGGCCACCCACTTTGATAACTTAAATCACACTAAAATGAAAAACCTCAAACCCTCAAGTTTTTACATAGTCCAATAACATGCACTTAATTTGTTTCTTATAGAACAGAGAGAGCAAAATAGAGGTCATAAAAAATGTAAAATATGACATTACACTGAAAATGTAATGCTTTTTTTTTTTTTTTTTTTCACACTGTCATTGTAATCAGAAAATAAAATTCCAAATATTAGAAGCCAAGCATATTAAACAAACACAGTTTATCTTTCCAAAAATCACTGCACTAATTGCCCTGTCAAGTGTTAGTAGTCAAGTTTTATCCTTTAATGAGGAATGTGTAATGAATTAAGAAAAGTATAGAATAATAATCATGAAGTTAAAAAAATGAATAAATGATTTATAGGAAGAGATATATATAATTTTTAAAATGTCTGATAATACAGGATAGAAAAGCAAAGCTAAAGAAGCAGAAAGCAGTAAAGCCAATAAAGCACAGTAAAACTAGTAATAAGTGCAAATGGAAATACAAAATACACATAACAGAGAAACAGTAGGCTTAGTATAAAGACCCTAACAACCATTAGCAAAGACAGCTGGAAAATGTCAATAGAAAATGCATAGGATTAACTTTGCAAATGAGAGTGCTAAACTCCCATCCTCTTTCTTCAAAGTGTAGGATAATGAAGTCTAAACAGAATATGAAGGGATGTCAAAAACGCAAAGTAAGATGGAGGAATTTCACAAAAGGTTGTAACACTACCAGAAATACACAAAGGTATATGTGGTATACCACATATAATAGGTATGTATAAAAGGTATACATACCAAGATTTTTGAAATACTTTCTGTTGAGAAATGCTCATTTAGTGTAATGAAAATGTCCCATGAGAACATTCAGTGAGGTTTGCTTTAAACAGAAACCAAAATATTTTTATTTGGTTTGAGTTACTTAAAGTTCTGTATTGTAAATTGTTAACATAAAGCTGAAAATCTGAAAGAGAAATCAAAATGTTCAGCTTGACAAAGAAATATTTTTGAGTGTTCTCATTCTATTTCCAATTAAACAAACTTTTAATAATATAGCATTTACAAAAGGACTGAAATTCTAGATTACCATGGCTGTGGTAGTACTTACTATGTATAGCAGACTTGCTAAGAAAGAATAGACAGAAATTCTAAAGAGCCCATGAATCTGTTAAGAAATATCAAACCTATTTTAAATACTTAAGAGTTATGCACAAGAACAGTTTTAGGTGAGAATTTCAATAAACTTGATAGTATGTATTAAAATGGTCCAGTATGTACTGTACAAGAGATACAGAGGTACTATAGAAATAAATCTTGTATAAAACAGACTAAAAATGATTCTCAAAATAAGAGGTTGAAAAATTGTTTCTAGATGCAAGTGGGAATAAAAAAAGTCATGTTTATTTTTCCAACCAGAAAAAGAAGGGTTGACTTTCTGGATACCTTCTATTTCTATTTCTACATTTTAAACAAAAAGAGATAATGGAATTTGCAGTGCATTGATGCTTTCTGCAAATATCTGTATGTTTAGGCAGATGAAGAAGTGTCACGTTAGCAATTTTTCCAGCTTGTTGGAACTAGATTGTTGCATATTCTATGTGACAATCAAATCATTAATCCTTGTTGCCAATACAACTGACAGATTTCCATTTACAAAATAAATTTGACATGAATTTGGGCTCTTGTCAGTTTTTTTTTTTTTTTTTTTTTTTTTTTTTCCAACATCTCACATAGAAGGAAGCTTATCAGAGGAAATGTTTGCCACTGACAAGATCTGAAGAAATCAAGATAGGAATTTGCCAATTTCCACTGACACTTTTGAAAATAAGGGAGAAAATTTTCCCCAGATCCCCTTAACTTCTGGAGGGTGTCTGAGACTCTCAGCCCCCATGTTCTGAATTACAGGGCCATACCTCCATGCTCTCAGGTCCAGATAACCTTGAATTCTTGTCTACAGAGCATAAGTGTTTGTGCTTGAAGGATCAAGTCTCTAAAGAGCATAGCACTGCCAGATTTCTTTCTAGTATGGCAAGAGGTTTAAGTTTGACTTTCCCAAGATGAAAAGCAAATTTGAAGTCTCCCCCATGGTGGGTGATTGTTCCAACCCCAGTACTATTATGCAAAATAATAGTACTGCAGTTCTGTTGTTATTTAGCTGAACCATCAAATAAGTATATCTTTTATTTGTTATGAAATTTCCATTATGATTTTACTTCAAGTCACAGAAAAGTTGGTGTGTTACAACTTAACTTGTTATAGAGAAACAGCCTGCTATTACTGAAAAATGCAGAGTAAAATAAAGAAATCTTTGTGGGGTGGGGGATGGAGAGAATTCAAAGAGTGGAAAGTAAATTGTTTGATTCCTGAGCAAGAGATATACTTTCTCATCCTGTAAAAAAACTAGCATTCATTATAATGTGTAAGAAAAGTAGAGTGATGCAATTTGTTGAATAGGCAGATCTCTGATCACTAGCTATACAACTGCATAATTTGAAAATGGAACAACTGTATTCTCACAAGCCCAGTTTTACAGGAGAATTGATGTAATTCATCTATGAACAACTATGACAGCAATTAGTACCTTCTAGTAAGCTTTATCTCCACCTCTTCCCACCCCCCCCCCCCCAGCTGCCTATTTTTAACTAGCTCTTATATTTTCAAAAATAAAATGGGGATAATGTCTTATAATAATACATATCCACTTGCAAAACTGCAACTGAATGATTCACAAGACACCTTATTCTTAATTAATATAATTTAAAGTGCAATGTTTACACAGAATGACTGCTGCACAGGTAGAAGATGGGGTGTTGTGTCACTGACTCCAAATCATTTGGTTCACCACAGATTTTGGCTAACACCCTACATATTTGGTTGTTTTGTCCTTCAGAGAGCCAAATCAGATAAAGAGAATATGATTCTCATGGAAAAGGATGTTCACAGAAAAACAAGAACTAGTGCCAGAAATTGTGGGAAGGCAGAAAGGCAGGCAATGTGGAAACTGTTCACATTAATGCTCTTCAGATATACATTAATCATGCCTGATTATCCCAGTTCTGGTTTTATTCTGCTTTTATTCTTGCCAACTAAAATAATGTTTCTGTGATATGAATAGATTTTAAATATGAACTATGAACCAAAGACGAAAATTAATTTTCTCTTGCATTCCAATTTTTTTTTTTTTTTTTTTTTTTTAAAAACCAGAGCCCAGACGGGATACAGTTCATTTAGGTAATATGCCAAATTCAAGATAACTGGTGTCACATCAGAGGTTTTTGAGGAATTTTGTGGAAAGCACGAGTATCTCTAACTAGTGATCTAATAGTCTGTTATAGTTAGACAAGATGGGAGGGGAAAGTGTGAGAAAAATACTTTGCTAGCATTCTCAGCTGAGCTGAGCACCTTTTTAGGGAAGTGTAAACAGGATAAAATTAGACAAGTTCTTGATTCAAATAAGAAATTTAAGCCATGTGACATGATTCTGACATGATTGATCTCCATTTTCCTTCCCCCTTCCCTTTCTTATTCTCTTTTTCTCTTTTTCTGTCTTTCTTTTCCTATTTTCCCCTTCTTTCCCTATTACGCTTTCCATTGCCTTTTTGCTGTACTATTCAGTCACAGAGATACAGGATGTTGTGGCTTGTAAAAAAACATGACATTCTGAAAAAAAAATGTAGCTCTTCTTGTTCATACTCAATGCCTTAGTCACTGCAAAGAGAGGTAACTGTAGCAGTGATGAGAATCAAGAAGCCCTGGTATCCTGCTTTGTAACCCATTTTTATGGTCAGCTATGTGAATATAAAGAAGACAAAAACTGACGTGATGCAGGCATTTCTATACATTCCTGCACCCTAAATAGAGAATTTTAAGGCTCTGCCTTAACATCACAATCTCCTTCAAGTGGGAAAACATGGCAATAAATATGTTAAGATTTCTCAAACTAGATTAGTGTGCATTTTGCTAGGTATTTGGAGAGCTTAACAAGACAGATTTCTGTGATGGTTTTACTCGGGTGGGCGGCCGAGCTCCACCACAACCGCTCTCTCACTCCCCCTCCTGAAAGAGGATCGAGGAGAAAATACAATGAAAAGGGCTCAAGGGTTGAGATAAAGACGAGGAGATCATGCAGTAATTATCATGACAGGCAAAACAGACTCAGCATAGAGAGATAGTAAGATTTATTGCTTATTACTGACAAGCTAAGAGAAGTGAGAAACAAAGGAAAGAAACCAAAAGCACCTCCCCCCCCATCCACCCTCTTCCACTTCCTCCCCCTGAGCGGCGCAGGGGAATGGGAGAAAGGGGGTTATGGTCAGTCTATAGCACTTCTTCTCCACCGCTCCTTCTCGGTCACTCTCGTCCCCTGTGCTGTGGGGTCCCACCCACGGGATGCAGTCCTTGCCGAACTGATCCGGCGTGGGCTGTCCACAGGCAGCAGCTCTTCAAGAACTGCTCCAGATATGGGTCCGTACTACAGGGTCCATCCCTCGGGAGCAAACTGCTCCAGCCTGGGTCCCCCACGGGCAGCAGCTCTTGCTGGGTCATCTGCTCCTGCGTGGTCTCCTCTCCACGGCCTCTAGGTCCAGCCTGGAATTCAGCAGGGGTCTTCCACAGGCTGCAGTCTCTGTTGGTGCGGGTCCACCTGCTCCACCCTGGTCTCCTCCATGGGCTGCAGCGTGGAATCATTCTCCACCATGGTACTCCATGGGCTGCAGGGGGACATCCTGATTCACCATGGTCCTCACCACAGGCCACAGGGGACTTCTGCTCTGGTGACTGGAGCTCCTCTCCCCCTCCTTTTTCACTGACCTTGGTGCCTGCAAGGCTGTTCCTCACTCCTCTCACTCTCCCAGCTTCTGTGTGTCACAGCATTTTTTTCTCTGTCTTAAATATGCTCTCACAGAGGCGCAAAACAACATCACATATTGGCTCAGCTCTGGTCAGCAGTGGGGCCCTTACCAAACATGGGGCAGCTTCTAGATCCTTCTCACAGAAGCCACCCCTATGGCCCCCTGCTACCAAAACCTTGCCACGTAAACCCACTACAATTACAAATATGACAACATGACGGCTATAACTACAGTCATCCTGCACTTTTTTTTTTAACTCTGTCTATACATGGATACAGTCTGATCCATTTGTGACAGATTTTTGGTTTGTATCAGTCTGCATATCTAGCTCCAGGAGACAAAAAAAGGAATCAAAATATTTCTTTGTATTTATTATTCCTAGGTGAAGAATGGCCCATGAAATGAAAATCCCATTAATCTGATATTTGAAATTCTTTTTTTTTTTTTTTTTTTTTTTTATTTATTTTTTTCCTAATTTGGAAAGTGTATTTACTGAGATTCTCAAAGCTTAAGAGAAAAAGATTAAAGATAGAGCTGGTACACAGCTTTTAATCATTAAAGCAAATGAAAGCAGAACAGTATTTGAAAACAGAAATGGTACCTATTAGACAATGGGGAAAGGTAAAACCACGTGGGAAAAAAGAACAAAAATACTTTTAATATATTTGGTTTCCAGGCAAACAAACAAACAAAGAAGCCAAAAAGAGCATTCATTGAAAATTTCTTGTAAGAAAACATCATTAAAAAAATATTAACAACATTAACAACATCTGTTAACAATATAGATGTTAGCTGTAATCTTTCTTAATTTTGGAAAGGCTTAAGGTTATTCTAAATTTTCCTTGCAAGATAAAAGTATCCATCTCAAATCAAAACTGACACCTCTACCACTTTTGGCACATGCTTAGTCATAGCTGCAATGCTATGGCCTTCTCAAATTCTAAAATTAAAATAATAAAGTTTCCTTGGGCTCAGAACAGAATCACAAATGAACATAGTCCATGGTTGTTCTGGGGACATAATGCTTTTATTTATATATTTATTTATTACCTAGGAAGAGATCTGCAGATCTGAGAAGAGTGATATACAAACTAGAATAGACAACATTCTCTTAAATGATAGATAAGATTCTCTTGGCCTAGAATATTCCAAGAAGCTATATAAATGCCATTTCATTTTGGAGATTTATTTACTTATTTATTTATTTTTACTGGAAGCCATACTTGACAGTATTTTTTTAAATTTATTTTTATAAACACTTGAACTGATTTTTTTTTGTAAGCCTGTGGGTGACAGACAGATTTTCTCCAATGGAACAGATATACAAAAAATATTTTCTAAGCTACAGACCCTTGAAATGGGTTGGAGAGTATCTTTTTTTCTACATTTAATTATGAGATAAGTCTGATGACTGATTAAGGGATAGTGGCATTCAATTCACAAGTTAAACAGACTTGCACATCGAATTAGGTATATCAGTGTGAGTCAGAACATCACAGCCTTGTTCTAACTGTCATATTAAATCATTCTTGGGACGTACATATTGGTCTTAAAAAGCAAACAGGCAGTAACACCTGCAGGTGTTATCCCACCCTGGTAGCACCACAATCCAGCCTAAGGGAATGTTTAATGTTAACACCTAGGGACCATATCCATTACTGACCATTACTATTAAAAAACAACAACAACAACAAAACACAAAGCTAAATGTTTTAGTGTCTGAATATCAGCATGGCAAATCTGGCTAAGAAAGCCTGCTGTGCAAACATCCTCATAAAATTAATAAATAAATAAAAATGCAGGTAGCATATATAGTAGGTCTTTGAAGAGGCACCAATAACTTCCAGGAAAGTTTTGCGCAACAGAAAGATGGGATAATACAAAAATCAGTTATGCTGAGCTACTTTTACAAGAATATATACAAAGTAAGTTCTTCAGCTTTGACCTGAATCTTCTTGCCTGGAAGTGGGACATACATATTTCTAACAATCTGTAATTGTAGTAGATCAAAGGCCTGTTTCCTCTGGGCATGCACAGGTGGCTCTGAGGCTGTGTTCCTATTGTTATTTTGTGAGATAGATAGTGACAAATGCATTGTATATGAAATCCCAGCAGATTGAGAATTCTTTTATTTCATTCTGCGAGGGCAATAAATAAGCCATGTGGCACAAAACAGACAGCTGAATGAAACAAATGCACACACACAAAATAAATCAGAGAAACCTTAGCAGTTTACAAATGGACTTTTACAAAGGGCTCCAAACAGACACAGATTTAAATATATATCTATATATATATATTTTAGTAAATGAAAGAACAGCTTTACTGCTTTCCACAGGCACTTCTGGGAAGAAGCTTCTATCAAATATTCATGGTAGAATCTTGTCTAGCTCACCTGGCACCAAAACTCAGCCATTTTCCCTTTCCCCATCCAGTAAATTTGTGGCTGTCAGCGATAGGAGCTGATGGGAAATGATAGCCTTATTGAGCTGCCTCATGAACTGTAACTCATTTGTTCTGAAGACCCAGACTGACAGCCTCTGCATTTCTCCCTTCCAGCAAAATTGAGTATAAGTCACTTTATCATTTTTCCCCATGACAGTTTATCAGAATTCTGGAATTTTATATGAAGTCACAGAGGCTGTTTGTAGAAATAAGACTCACAGTTGATCTTATTGTTGGAGAGCATCTCGTAAGGTTTAATATTCCCATAAAAAATTGCAGTCTGACTCATACTAACCAGACACATGTGTACATGTATCCACACACACACTTGACATGGTGATGGAGAGGCAACACTGATCAACCTCACTTCTACTGGGCTTAGGTGCAAAAAGGAGGTTATGACTCCTGTAATCTTGCAATTGATATTTACTTTCAGCTCACGGTAAATTCATTTCTCATTTTGACTTCTAAGTCTCCTAATATATTCCATGACCAAAAAATAAAAGCAAAAATACTTCACTATATAATACTGCTTCAGTGGAGAGGAACCTTCTGCTCTCATTTATTTCCATTCTTAATAAACTGCAAAATGGAAAATAGGGTGGGTATACTAAAAGAATTTATGTAGCTTGCTGCTCTAATCTTGAATCTGTTTTGTGACTTTGTTTAATATATAAAATTGAAAGACAATAACCAACAAGTAGAATTATATGAGGTTGAGGGTATTTAGCTAGTGCAGGACAGCCAGTTAAGCTAATGATTCATCTTCTTTCAAAGTTGTCTATGAGTTCATATGCACTTTGTAAATATTATTCATTAATACCAGCACTGAAGAACTTGGTGCCCTTAAACAAATAGCTGTCTCTATTAAAAATGTAAAAATATCAAACTAGGCCCACAAAGCCTCTATATGAAGCAATAAAGAAAGGGCTTACATGCTTAGAAACATAATGTAGGAATGTAAAAGAAAATGACTTGCACTTCTGAATTTACTCATTATAACTGCAAGGAGAATTAGGGATTTGATGATCACTGTCTAGGGAGTCACAGTTAGGAGTCATTTTTTTTTTTTTTTTTTGGTTTGTTTGATTATATTGAACTGAAACACTCCTCCCTGGGCTCCAGGAATCGGAGCAAAAATGACCTAAGTTTTATGTTTGGATTTTTATTTTTTATTTTTATTTTTTATTTTTGTGTGTGTGTGTGTGTTCCATGGTGAATTATTTCTCCAATTGATTAGCTTTTGAGATTTTTACATAAAATTTTATTTTCTTGATCCTCATGGGTAGGTGGTCAAGCTTGCAAGCAGTTCTAGATGGGTGACAGAACAAGAAGTAAAGATCTCTGTTGATGGATGACATTGCGTAGCAGTGTGATCCAACATATTCCCTATTCACTGCATTTCTCTGGGCAAGATGCAGTTCCCTTCTTACTGTCTGCAATGACTATATCAAAATTCACAGCAGAAAACATGCTATAACAAATAATGAAACAGTCATCACTGAAGATAACATGCTTCAAAACTAAAACTATTTAGTTTAGACTGATGGCCATTAGGTTGCAATATAATGCATGCCTAAGTCTAGCTTAAAATTGGTTCTCCAGGAGTAAAAATTTCATGTGACAAGCTACCAACCTGTTCCTCTTAGAATGCATTTAATACCAGTAAGTTGCAAGTGAAAAAGTGTTTGAAATCTGATAGTTGAGGCACAATAGCTAATGAGTGTATGTCTTACTTAATTATCTTAACGGGATGAATACTGACATCAGCTGCCTGTTTTCTACTTCTCTAGAATTGGCTACTGTCATTCTTAACACTAAACTGGGCAGCAGAAAAACCCTGCACCTCTCCTTATTAAACTCCATTAAACATTATTTCATCTGCTTTTGAATCAGTGTGCATGTATCATTAGACCATGGACATTTGCTTGCCCTATTAACTCTATTAATGACATGGATCAGTAGGCCAATTTTGCACATCAGTAAATGAGAAGAATGTGCGCACAGTATGCAGAAAAAATCTCAAAATGTGAATTAAATGTAAACGAAAAATAAAATAAGATGATCCCTGTGACGTCAAAATTAAGGCCATAAAGATAATTTTATGATGTTTTTCAAAAATTTCTTAGTAAATTTAATCCCAAATGCATTGAGAAGGCGATTTACATCGATGGCATGAAACATACTACTAATTGCAGTATTTGCAGCAGCAGAAGAAAATTATATATAAAAGTGTCTAATTCTGTTGTGCTTTTTTTAACTTTTTTTTTTTTTCATTAAAACAAACAAACAAACAAAAAAAACTGGGAAAACAGGGAGCAGTTGTGGTCAAGTACTTTAATTTTTAGAACTTACTATTGAAACACAAATTGTAAAAATAATCCTGATGGAATTTCTCCTCTTAGATAACTTAATGTATGAAGCATACTGTCTTATGCAGACTTCAAAGCAGTAGAAAGAAACAATTTCAGAAAGACAGCTGGACAAATATTCGTAAGAAATATTACTGTGGGACAAAAAAAGGGACAGACAGACTGAAATGGATTTTCTTTTGTTTTCATAACAGTCCAATCTACCCACAGAAAAGACTATGAATATGCAAACATTGCATTTATACAGTTGTCTATTTTATGAAAATATTGTAGGGCTTGGGGGGGGGGGGAGGGAAGTAGTTTTGAAATCTGTTTTTGCCTTTAACTGTTTTTCAAATATCTTGACATTGTACATTACCCTCAGGTTAAAAAAACATCAGGTGATGTCCAGAAAACACATTGCCCTGCAACTGTCATAAGGTTATTGCTGTTTTCATGTGGAGAGTTTTAAGGACTGTTGAGATGAAAAGGAATTATAGCCAAGTCACTTAAGTGACATGAATTTTCCACTGTGCTTCAGGCATGCTTTTTGGGAGCTTGTGTGTGTCTTGCTAATAGCTTGACCTTCATGGATTATTAAAATTTCATACAATGGAAATGATGATAAATTTGAGCTAAACAGCATATTTTGAAAGGGCTATGTTTAGAGATGCTAATTGCAGCAGTTTGTAAAGTAAAATGGTATAATTGTGGAGTGGATTGAGATGATGTGTATCACACAATGGTACACAGGCAAGTCTGTATCAACCTTTTATGGCACAGTTTTCTTCCGCAGCTGATATTCTTCAGTATTTATTTATGGATTGGAGAACACACGAGAAATAAAAAGTGTTTCTTCAGGCAGTTGTCTGCTCCCACCCTAAAGTGAGTCAGAGGAATAACATTTCTAAGCATATTAATCAGTCTGATTTTCCTTTCATCTACGTTCCAGATAGAAATATGTACACTGTAAGCACAGTTTTACTGCTGGTGAAATGATAGCCCTGAAGGACAACAAAAGTATCCAATAAATAAATAAATAAATAAAAAGAGTCTGATAAGTGTTATCAAGGCAGACTCATTTTTGTTTCTGTAGATGAATTGTAAGTGATCCAAGAGGGTCACAGGTTGTGATCAATGGAAAGGACTGTAAAATATCTCAGCCAAAGAACTGCAGTTCAACTATATGAGTAAGGCAGCTAGATATGGAGGGTGAGAGTAATTGCAAAATGACTTCTGTGAGAGAGGAAATAGATCTTTTTTTTTTTTAATTAAAAAAAAAAAAAAAAAAAAAAAGATTTTTAAGAGATTTTGGAAAGATTAAGATGGCAAGTGGGTAAAACAGACTGCTAAGTAACTGTCAGAAAAGATGGGATTCAAGAATATCAGCAGTTCAAAAACTGAGGAGGCAGATGGTACTAACCCTTGACTTTATGTATATATAATCTGGACAGTAATTTCACTTTTTACACATTTAATTTCTTCATTTTTGTTTATTACTTTCACTTGTTACCTTTCTTCCATGTTGCAGAATTCAGCTTTTCAGGACACCAAACTACAGAATCATAGAATCATAGAATATCCCGAGTTGGAAGAGACCCATAAGGATCATCTAGTCCAGCTCCTGGCACCACACAGATCTACCCAAAAAATCAGACCATATGACCAAGAGCACAGTCCAAACGCTTCTTAAACTCCAACAGGCTTGGTGCTGTGACTGCTTCCCTGGGGAGCCTGTTCCAGTGTGCAACAACTCTCTCAGTGAAGAACCTCTTCCTGATGTCTAGCCTAAACCTCCCCTGCCTCAGCTTGACACCATTCTATTGGGTCC
Source organism: Nettapus auritus (assembly GCA_011076525.1). NCBI lineage: Eukaryota > Metazoa > Chordata > Aves > Anseriformes > Anatidae > Nettapus > Nettapus auritus. Next base: position 63,854,079 of record CM021767.1, read on the forward strand.
TATCATTGGAGGAGATATTCTCCCTAAGGAGAATAGATCGGCGCCTTCCCTCCACTCCCTCTCATGAGGAAGCTGTAGGCCGCGATGAGGTCTCCCCTCTGCCTCCTCTTCTCCAGGCTGAACACACCAAGTGACCTCAGCCGCTCCTCATACGTCTTCCCCTCTAGTCCCTTCACTATCTTAGTAGCCCTCTTCTGGACACTCTCCAACAGATTTACATCCTTTTTGTACTGTGGTGGCCAGAACTGCACAGAGTACTCAAGGTGAGGCCGCACCAGCGCTGAGTAGAGGGGGACAATCACTTCCCTCAACTGACTAGCGATGCCATGCTTGATGCACCCCAGGACACGGTTGGCCCTCCTGGCTGCCAGAGCACACTGCTGGTTCATATTCAACTTGCTGTCAACCTCAACCCCCAGATCCCTCTCTGCGGGGCTGCTCTCCAGCATCTCGTTGCCCAGTCTATACATATAGCCAGGGTTGCCCTGTGCCAGGTGCAGGACCCAGCACTTGTTCTTCTTAAACTTCATGCGGTTGGCGATTGCCCAGCTCTCCAACCTGTCCAGATCTCTCTGCAAGGCCTTTCCACCCTCAACAGAGTCCACAACTCCTCCATATTCAGTGTCATCAGCAAATTTGCTCAAAACACCTTCTAGTCCTACATCCAAATCCTTTATAAAAACATTGAAGAGGACTGGTCCTAAAAATGCAGTCATGTTTAAACAACTAATTCCAGCATTTCCTAACAAAATGTTCTCTCATAATAAATTACTTATAAAATTGAATTTTTTTTTTTTTTTCCTCTTGTTCCATAATTAATTGTAAAGCAATCATACAATTTAAAATGAATGTGAGGGAGTTTAATCTCCTCTTGGCCTGATTTAGACTCTCCCATCACTCAGATTTTGTCACATTCCTGATGAAATCTGATTTCTCTGTGGAATCTGTAGATACAGTAGTAGTACCTCTTTGTAAGTCCATACTTGGAGGTTATTCCAATGTACAAAATTATAAGGTATTCACTAAGCCACAATGAAAGTAGAAATGACTTCCTTGACCTTGTGAATAGGCTTCCCACATTATCAGAGGGCATTTCTATTTCCATCTCTCCTTGGCTTTCTGAGTGGTACAACTCTCGTGGGCTGTATTGCTAATTCAGCCATCTTAGATGGGAAATTTGAATTAAATCTGGTGTGTTTTTGTGTTTTTCTTTTTCCTTTTTTCTTTTCCTTTTTTCTTTCTTGTAGTGAAGCCTTTGAATTTATATAGATATATATATGGAAAGTCTATCTGAAATGTCCTGAACTACCCCTTCAAAGACTTTTTTTTTTTTTTTTTTTTTTTCTTCTTCTTCTTTTGGTAGGACTGTTTGCTTTTTGGTTTTGCTTTTCCTATAATTGATGGCCAAGAAAATACTGAGTTATAGAGCTCTGATACATCTTCCTCTTGACTCTGTACACATATTTGAGATATTAGGACTATCATATACCCCCAGCTGAGATATACTGTCTATATGCACTGAAAATGCAGCTCCATATCCAGTCTTGGGTTTAGGCTCACTTAACATAATTATATCCATCAAATACTAAGTTTTCTTGGAAACAGATCTGAACAGAAAATAGTTCATTTGCCTGTAGATGTTGGTGATGATGGGAATGCCTTGCCATCTGTATCTCTTCAGGTTGTGATCTTGTCAGATCTGATAAGCTAAGCAGAGTCTGGCCTGCATAATAATTGGTTGGGAACTTTCCAAAGAAAATCCCAGGTGCTAAAGAAAGTAGCACTAGTGATTCAGTTATTTGGCAATCTTTACTCTGCTCAGCAGCAGACCAATGTCTCAGCATAATATTGAGAAACATTCAGTAGCTCAGTGTGCCAGCTTCCAGGGGAGACACATGACCAATGCAGACAAGACAAATACAGTTACTCAAATATCTGGGGATCTTGCAAGATGAGAAGGCAATATTTAGGGATATAACCCCCAAATTTTCTTTTTGTAGTAAATTGCTGAGCTCACTGGGAGGATTTTGTACTAAGATTATTTTAGAGTGCTGAATGAACAACAGGAGCACACATGCTTATGTAAGGCGTTTTGGGACAATTCTTGATGAAAACTACTTTGGACTATTGTTATTACTGTTGGCATTCTTCCTAGAAAGACAGGCCAGAGTTATTAGATGCAGTGCAACCGGATTATTAGGCACCCCTAAAATATGGAGTTAGGATAAAAAGAACAGCTCCCATCAGATTAAGGAATAGCTGGGGAGTTGAAATGCCTGATTTGCCTTCCTGTCCTGTTAATAATGTACCAGTGGCAAAACAATTCCAATGGAATTTTTTTTCTTGTCAAAGTAATGACTGTTCTGAAGGACAGTTGAAGTACTTATAAAGGCAGCCTTCCAGAGAGCACTGCACTTACTCTACAAAAAGACTGGATAATGTGTAAGAAATAAGTCAAGCCACAAACTATGCTATTGTTTTAGACCATAACCAGCACTCTGTGCTCTGAATATGGAAGTAGGCTTGATGCAGAAGTTGTGTCTGACAATAAAATCATGTTCTGTATAATGCTACCTTTACAAAAAGAAAAATTAAAGCAGGATTGCTCTTTCCAAATGCTGGCATGCTTGTCTTCAAAATCCAATATGCATTTCAATGCCCTCCAGTGCCCTTCAAGCATGGCAGGATAGTCTATTTTTATTTCCAGAGATATATGTAAATCTATATGGAACTGAAATTTTTGAATGTAATCATTTACTATAATGTCTCCTCTGTATTTAACATTTACTAGGACATTCATCTGACAGCAGCATGGTAAGCATGAATCTTAAGGGCAGACTGAAAGGGGAGCATAGAGGGTATATGTGTTTTCTATGCACATAGAAGCTATTTGTATGAAAGGGTATGAATTATCATTAGCCACATTAATTCACCACTTCTCTAGATTTCATTTTCTGAAATGTAAGTTAAATTTATATATTATAGAAATATATGCGTTCTTCAGAGAGAAGCAAATCAAACCTAATTTTAGACTTTCAATACTTTTTGATTCTTATGTTGAGTATAAACTGAACAATGTAACTAACAGCTACCCCATGCGTAGCTACCCCTACTCACCTTGATCTGAGGAAGAAGGGAATGAGAGATGTTTACAGTGGAGTATCATGCTTTGGAAGCATTATTGCTGATGTATATAGAAAGGATATAGCCCATTTCCTCAAAATAAGTATCTCTATGTATTTACATTAAGAAAAAAAAAAACCAAAGATACATACCATCTTTGCAAACAGCTGCTGAGGTTTCTGACAGTTCTTAGAGAAGTTTATTCTAATAACTTTATTTTGCTCTGATTTGTGAACAGTAGGATTTTTCTCAGCCCTCGCAGAAAAAGACTACAATTAAACAGGCTTGTCAACGTATTAAAACAAAAAAAACAAACAAAAAAAAACAACCAACCAAACAAAAAAATCTCATTAAAGTTGCGTATAAATTATGGAATTTCATATTCAAGCAATTGCATCTCAAAAGTTGAAAAATATTAAGTGACCCTGTAAAACACAGAGCCCTGCCCTAACATGACTGTTCTTTCTCTTTGCCCTTGCTTTCTAATGAACATAGAAACCAAAATTAGATGCAATTAATTAATTAATTTTGTCTATTTTATGCAAGATTAAGTAAAAGAAATAAATCTCCATCCATGTAAACTGTTTTCAGAAATTGTCTTTTGCTCAAGATATGCGCTAAGAGTGTTTCACTTTCTCTCACTTTTACTTCCCCTCTCCCCAAGTGAAATATACTTCACCCTGTAATACAAAAATACAGCAAAAGATAGTAAAACTAGTTCCAAGATCTATAAACTGATTCTAAACAATAAAAGTGTGAAAAGGAATAAAAGAAAAGAAAAAAAATCCTTAACTTTTTACCAGTGAAAAAACTGTTGATATTCTCTGATTGTATTTTTTTCCTTCAAAACTGTATTTTTCCTTTCCTTAAATACCGAGCCAAGGGAGATGGTTAGCCTTCACCTTTCCTACAAAGTGATAGAGTTATTAACTAAATCAGACTAAGAAAAAAATTTATCTCAATTAACCAGGTTTCAGTTGTTTCACACCTGTTACATACTAATGCTGTCAATTGTCTGAAATATCTTCTAATGATGAATTTCCACAGTCTGGAAAACAAGGTACAAGACTTTTTGATTTGTAAGTTTTTACTGAACAATACAAGTCTCACTACAAAAATGACATTCATTATTTTAAAATATAACAGCACAATAACTTACGGAAGGTGCTTCACTTACATCTTTTTAGCCCTTTGTGGGCAGTTTTTCAAGTATTAAATTTGTTAATGCAGCTTTTCAGCAGTTTTTCTAAGCAACACTAATGAAGATAATTTAGACTTAAATAAAACCAGGCTACTTCAGAAAAGCTAGTCACACATACAATTGTAAAAGTTCAAGAATCTTCTGGCTCTTTTCTGTATTGACACATAATACTTCATCCATGGTGAATTTTCTGTTGCTTGCATTACTTGGAAGTCCCCATTCTCATCTACTTGTTATTATAGTGACTAACCTTTAAATTTAAGATCTCAATGTGTGGTGTGTATTGACATTACATTACTAACACTTCTCTATGTTTAACTTTTCGAAGAAAGGGAAGATAATATTGATAAATGATAAAATTTGTTTTCACCTTAATTTGAAATTCGTATGAGCATATGGCTCTTAGATACTGTTTGCAGATAAAACATTATCATCTTCATTGGTTCATGATGTAAGGCTAATACATTTATTTATATTGCTTATATAAAAAGCAGGTTGATATGGCATACAGAGATAACATTTATTCAGACAGCTTCCATGGAGAACAGAGAAGTACATTTCCAGGTGATTTAAGCTAGATCAAGTTCTATGGTGTTGCCAAAATGAGACTGTATTTGGATTTCCAAGTTAAGTAGTTTCAAAACATGAAATCGTTCATCTGAAATGCAAAGCACACTTACACAAAGACAGATATCAGATGAAGGTCTACTAATAAGGATTCACATATAAGCAGCTAATAAATGCTGTTGAACATTTGGACTGTCCCAGAGGCTAATTCTGGATGGAAGATAAACACAACCCATAGACAAAATAGCTGGCAAGTAGATCTCAGATAAAAGTGTAAACTAATTGGAACCTCTCAAATTGCTGATCAATATTGTACACTTATTTTTAAAAGTTGAGATTCAAAGGTTTTTAGACCCTTTATTGTTTTGAGAATTAATTTCTTCACCATACATGTTATGGGATTTTGTAATTAATAGGCTAAAAAAAATTGTTTTGGATTCAAAAATTTGAAAAGGATTCTTCAGCTGATAACTTCAAACTTCCCAAGATTGTGAAAGGGAATTATTATACTTCAAACTTTCCAATCTCAATTCACCTTCAAGTTACTTTGGTCCAGATCACATATAATACATTTCAGTTTAATGCTATTCAGGACCAGAAGATTACTGGACATGTACCAACAAATATGATAAATAAATAGAAAAATGACTAAACTAGTATTTAATAGATTCAAATAAAAAGAAAACATCTTAAAATTATTTCAATGAATTTGCAAACAAATTATGATAACATTTTAAAAAGCACAACATTTGAGCATTTTCCAGGATGTGGAATAAAATACATTGTTTGGAATAGGTGGGATTTCTTTATAACAAGTTTTATTTTTTCATTTTTAATTTCATCAAACTTACAGAAACATTTGATTAAAGCTACCTGTTCAATTCCTAATAGCAATAAGCATTAGAAATTTCCTAAGACAAAATCTCCTTAGGAGAATTCTAGACCAGAGAAAATTCATTACTCTCAGAGCTAAACCAATTATATAAATATATGAGCTATTCCTGTACTATTTCATATAATTCAAAATAAAAGTCTGAATTGGTGGTAATTTTATCAGTAAAAATTATTTGATTAAGCTTTGTGCATGTATATATGCATGGACTTGGGTTAACAGTTGCTCAAGGTGGTATCTGCTATGAATATGCAATTGTGACGTAATATGCAAACCATATTTCACCTTCTCCAAAATTTATTTATGCTTCTTATACATTTTAATACACTTCTTATAAATCTGGATAATCAAATAGATTTTGTTTACTTTTTCTAATTTTTATTTATTTTTTTCTGCCACACAGTAACCAAGGTTGTATTTTATTTTCGGTCCCTGTACATTAAGAGTTTTGCTGATTTTCAGTGCATTGCAGTGCAACCTCAAGACAAAAGTACTTCCAACATAATATTTTTGCTGGCACTTTCAAGAACACTTTGTCCTCTAATTATTTTCTAAGATCAGAATTGCAACAAAATGTATATCTTACTAGCTGGGAAAATAACTTTACATATCATAGCTACTCCCTATGTCAACCTCATTTATAGCACAAGAGAAGGCTGGGTTTGTAAAGTGAACAAGTTAAGCTTTGTTTCCTAAAAGTGCACCACTGAAGGGAAGTAGCAAGCATGAACATATTAGAAATTCTGAATGTTCTGATATTTCTGAAGTGGTTGGTTTTTGTTTGTTTGCTTTCTTTCTTTCTTTATTGTGTCACTTTTCTGGTTTTGTTTTTCAGTAGGACTACACAGGGCACCTCGATGTATTCATCAAAAAAAAAAAAGAAAAAAATAAACTAATTGGAAACTCTTCCAAATACAAAATGCATACTTAACTTTAAAGACATAAAAAATTTTGGTAATGCATATAATATTTGTAGCTGTTTGCAAGAATAACGGCAACATAAGGCAATTTCAGAATGAAGAAGACTGTTCAGCTCCTGTAAAAATCATAGTAGCATCATGGCATTCAACAGAGCATTGCTTAACCCTGGTTGAGGATCTAGCCCTAAAATCATAATCACATAAGGATCAGGAGACTGAGAAGTGAAAGTCCAGAATCAGTCACTGTGGTATCTCTTCTAGATGCATTTATGCTAGTCTAATTTTTTGTCATTGAAAGCAACACATTCTCTGTAGATTCATCTTCATGGGCTCTCCAGGGCATATATTCTGTGATGTTCAGCCATAATGGACAGGACAGGGGTAATAATGCTTAACAGTTATAGAGGGTTTAAAAACATACCACTGAAGGAGTTCATCTGAGATATGGGTTGACTTAATGGTGCAGAGAAGAGTTTAAGAAGGCTATAACCTTTCCAGTAGCATCATCAATGTATACTGTGTGTCATATGAAAAGTAAGAAATGTTGAACTTCATCTCTACTGTAGGTACTCTGTCCTGTGTGGGACAGCCTGTTCTGTGACCTAACAGTCCGAATCCTTTTCAAGGACATACTAAACAAAAGTATACTTCCCATTCTGCATGGAAATCTAAGGCTATGTTTATAAAGTATAATATAAAGGAAAATTTCCTGTAATTATCTATTGTAATGTGTTTTGCAAAGGTTAGACAAGATGACCTAAATAATTATACCCTGGTTAGCTGAGCATTCTCGGCAAAGTCACAAAAAAGCTGATGCATCATATAAATACTAAAGAATTAAAGCATGACAGCATAATTAGTGCCAATCAGCACAGTTTTATGGAAAACAGGTCTTGTCAAAACTTCTGATGAGGTGACAAGTTCAGTTCATAAAGGAAAGTGTGCTGGCATAATATAACATCTGTAAGGGCATTTGGCTGCCCAACATTCAGATTAAAAATTTAGCACTGTACAAAATTAATTATAGGATATACTATTTATTTGAGAAATTCATTCTCAACTGAAAAGTTCACTGAAAAATATCAGAAGATAGCCATTAATTGGGAAAAGTTTTGCAAAGAGGAATTTCTGTTTGGCTAGAGCAAAGATCTTCCAATACTATCCAGAAGAAATTGCACCTTCATGCTAGCAAAAAAACATTCAATTGAAACAAATATAACAGAATGAACAGTAAAAATGAATAGAGAGTACTGCACATATGCCTGAATCACAGAGTAAGATAGACTTATTGAACTACACATTTTAATATAGCTATATGCAATATCTCATGATTAGGAATTAGAAACATAGAGCTGTGAGAATCAGCTCACAGATTTTCTGATGGATACCTGTATTTTGCAAAATCATTCTCAAACAGGAGTTTGAGATGTATACAATGAACTAGAATTCCCAGAGTAACATAATGGTGAAGAGAATAGATAAAATCCCTGAACATATATGGTGGATGTGCTGGACTTTTTATTTACCTTGTTCATGATACTGTTAAGACCATTTCTAGGAAACAGCTCTAATACTCACACTTGGATAATGCCCACAATGGATACTAATGCCCAAAAATTGATACTAAAAAAGTAAAAAAGAGTTTAGGAAAGAACTCTGTTATTCTGAGTCATGGAAGCATGAATTAATATGAAAGATTTGAGGCATAACCTTTTTAAGTTGACCTAGTAGTTTAGTAGTATTAATATTTGTAGTTTAAGCTTGGTAAAGATACTGTATGAGTACTGCAAGAGGGATGGCAATGTAAGTATGAACAGAAGATTTCTGATGATAAAAGATCCTAAATGCTGGAAGTAGAAGCTAAAACAAACAAACAAAAAAAGAAGGCAGAAAAATATATATATATATATTTAATTAACACTAGAAATACCTACTCGGTAGAACAACATGTCTAGAACAATGCATTTTCCATCACTTTAAGTCTCTAAGCCTCAGATGAGTTTCATTCTGTAACATAAGAAGTTCCATTAGAATTTGAAAAACCAGTGACATTCAAAGGACTGTGCATTCAAGAAATCAAACTAGAGGATCATAATGGGATCTCACAGTCTTAAAATTGATTACTTACATCTCAGATCACAAAAAGGTAATTTTCAACAAAAAAGTACATAGCTACTAGAAATAAAAAACTGCCATAACATTTCAGGAATCACCTTTGACCTTTTTACTATCCCCCAACAAAATATAGGTCTGTTCTCTCTCAGCAGGAGTTACTTTGGCATCTAATGCAAAGTTGGACTGAAGCAAAAGATTCTATATTTAGAAAGTACATTAAATTCATGAATATCATAGTTCTGCTAAGACAAACCACATTATTTTTAAACTGGATTACTTAAACATGTTATCTTTACAATAACAATATAAAGCTACATCCTTCTAACCTGAAAATATTTTATAGTTCTTACTTTATAGTATTCAACCTCTTCTGCAACACGTTGTTATTCTTTTTTTCCTTACCTTTCTTCCTTTCCACCCATTAAAATTTTCACAAAGAGGTTAATACTTACAGGGTTGTTAAATTTTTTACACATATGAAGAGATATTACAAGATCCCTTACTAGCACTATCATCATATCCAGTTGAGGATATTCTGCCTACAGCTTGTCCTTTGAAAAGTATAAGCCAAAATAATGTCATTATTTAATGACCACATTCAATAATTTCATCCTTGTAAGCAATAAATGTACTTCATATTCTGGTAAAAACCACATTGGTTTCCTTGATCCTCAAGGTAAAAGGAAAAAGCAAGAGTATTTCAGCAAAATAGATTGCTAAAACTCATAGCAAGCCATGTATCTAGTATAACATCACAGTCCTTGAGATGCAATCCTAGAAGTAAAAAAGACTTCAAATATAGGGCTACAATTTTAAATTTTTCTAAATTGTTTCTACTGAAAGAATAAAGAACCCCAAAATTCAATATAGGATCTGAAGGTAAACAGTGGTTTCTTCCATTGTGCTGCTACCCAGGCAATTTGCTAGGATAATGTATGTCTTTATAGCTCTCGATTATCAGTAAATTTGTCTCAGGAATGGTGAATTCATTAAGTAATGCCAGTGATTAGATTAGGGAAAGACTTAAAAACTTGTATATTTGTTCTGACTTGTACCAACACTGTAATCATGAGACAATAAAAGGGAAAAAATACTGATATTGGCAATAAAACAGGAATGGCCCAACACATCAGATTTGTTGAGGTTACATATATATAGAATATATATATATTCTATAGAATTAATTTTAGAATAGTTTTTATTAGTTTGAGCCTGTCACCTATATAATGGTTGCTCTGGTGTGTGCACATCACGAAACCCACCCCACTCAAAACCTGTCAACATTCCCACACATGGGTAGAGTTCTCATTCATCCTCCAGAGTAGTTTCTACAGTCAGCCCTGAATAGTATATCCATTACCTGAACAACTTAGAAATCTACTTTAAGAAAATAAAGGAAATATGTACAAAGTATTCATTACAAGACTTGTAGTATTGGGTTTACTTGGCAAGGTTTGGGTAGCAGGGGGCTGCAGGGGCGATCTCTGTGAGAAGAATCTAGAAGCTGCCTCGTATCAGATAAGGGCCAGTTTCAGCTGGCTCCAAAGGGACGCACCGCTGGCCAGAGCCGAACCAATAAGCAATGTTGTGTGTGCCTCTGTGACAGCAGATTTAAAAAAGGGGAGAGGCCCCTGTGGAGAGGCCCCTGGTGGAGCTGGCTGTCCCCCTGCAGCCCATGGGTCCCACATGGAGCAGATCTCCACGCCGCAGCCCCTGGAGGAGCCCCCGGTGGAGCAGGTGGATGTGGCCTGGAGGAGGCTGCGGCCCATGGAGAGCCCCCGCAGGAGCAGGCCCCGGGCCAGAGCTGCAGCCTGTGGAGAGGAGCCCACGCAGGAGCAGGGGGTCTGGGGGGAGCTGCCACCCGTGGGGGACCCGTGCTGGAGCAGTTTGCTCCTGGGGGATGGACCCCGTGGTACAGAGCCATGTGGGAGCAGTTCTTGAAGAGCTGCTGCCTGTGGGCAGCCCCTGCAGGCTCAGTTCAGGAGGGACGGCATCCCGTGGGAGGGACCCGTCCCGCGTGGAGCAGAGGCAGAGAATGACCGTGAAGGAGTGGCGGAGATGAAGCGTTAGGGACTGACCACAGCCCCCATTCCCCTGTGCCTTGTGGGAGGAGCAGTTGTAAGAAGGTGGATGGGTGAAAGGTGGTTTTGGTTTTTCTTTGTTTCTCACTGCTCTAGTCTGCTAGTGTTAGGCAATAAATTACTTTAATCTCCGTATGCTGAGCCTGTTTTTCCTGTGACGATAATTGTTGGGTAATCTGTCGTTATCTCAGCCCTTGAGATCGTATTTTCTCCCCTTTTTACTTTGAGGAAGGGGAGTGAGAGAGTGGTTGTGGTGGAGCTCAACTGCCCAGCCGGGTAAAACCACCACACTTGTTTAAGAAAACTTTGATTAATTCCTTTGAATTTGCCACAGCTTTTAAGGTTGGTGATTAAGACATAACTTTCGCTACAAGATACCATCCATCCTCCATTAATAAATAAATAAATAAATAAAGCACACTTTCTAGGAGCACTAATTAGAAAGTAAAGTTACATAATATTTCATTTACATAGAAATATATTACATGGACTTACCAATATTGTGCATTTTTATTGCCATATTACTTTTGTCTAAAGTGATAAAAAATTACATTCCATGAAAAGGATTTTTTGTGTGAGTTATCAATCAAATAATTTCTCCAACAGTATTTAGATCTTTAGATCTTAGTATTTAGTTGCAGCATTAGTATGGAAATATTTTATTTTATTTTTTATTTTGTATGTGTTGTGAATATTTCTACCATTCCACAAATTACTAACAATTACCACTAAGATGCAGGCAATTTTTCCAGATACTGCAGCATTTAAACTTTATAGCCTAAATAGAAGGCATCATTTTATCGTCTGCTGTCACAAGGGCATTTCATATCAGAAAGCCAGAACAAAGCCATGAAATAATCTATTTTAAGCCAAGTAACATAAATGCATCTTTTGATAGCTTTTTATATACGATGGCTAAAACAATTACAATATTTTAGCATTAAATTCAAGATCTAATTAGTCATCAGTGATAGTTTTTTTCCAAATTGTAATAATGACTCCATTATTATTATTATTTATTTTTTCCTCCAGAAAAACACAGTAGTATGACTTATTAGGATTTTCCTCTCCTAGTTTTATCTTTATTTTAAATTCATTGCTACCGTTTAAAAAATGCAGTTCATGTCAAGGCAGCGAAGATAGAAAATGTAATTACTTCCAGTCTTTTCTGAATGCCACCTTAGCTAGTTGTTCTTTTTCTTCCTTTACATTTCAGTTATATATATAATACAGACACACAAATATATACTTCTGCTTAAACAGCTTACAGTATCTATAGCCTGAGCACTTCAAAAAATAGAAGTCATTAGATAAAAATATGCAAAAGGGTCTGGTAAAGTATCTCATTATTCCCAGCAATGTCCAGGTCTGGACTTAATAGTCTGGTCTATCATTCCCTCATCTCCTCCCCTACATCATTTATGAAGAGTTTCCATGCACCACGGCTACATTTTCTTAGTCTGTTATCCTATGTTCTTAAATAAAAAACTGCAAAAATAAAACTGAAAAGGAAATAAAAGATAATTATGCATTTTGACCCCTCAAAAAAAAAAAAAAAAAAAAAAAAAAAAAAATTTTGAGACAAAATATGGCAAAAAACAATATAAATTAAAAAAAAAGCAAATATTCCTCAAGTGAGAGCAAGCATTCCTCAATCTGGTGGCAGTAGTTCACTGGACATTATCTTACAATAGTGTACATATATTTGTGCTTAAAGCATGGCCTTTTAAAAAGTAGTGCATTCAATAAATAGAGTGGTGTTTCTATATCGGGTAGCTAGGCATATCTGCTACAGAGGGAGCACTAGATGCTAACATAGATCTCTAAATTTAAAATCATTCATAAGATACCATTTGGTAGCAGAAATATCTAGTGGTAGATGTGTTAGTAGATCCTTTTTTCCTGGTGGTCCTCTGCAGCCTTCTGCCTGGATCTTGGAACATGATTAAGGACAGTACATGACAGTATAGTAAAAATGAAAGAAAATATCAACCATCCATGAAGGTATATTTCCCACAAGGCTCTTGATTACTTTCTATGCTTATACATCACAGAACCAAAAAAAATAATTGCACTTTGCTCTTTTCTTATGATCCTTTAAACCTCATATTGTTTGGATTCAGTGTTAGAATAGGGTATTCTACATAGACTGAAGCAACTCTAAGCAACAGCATTTGTTAAACCATAAACTTGACATATCTGGAAAAAGGGAGTTAAAGCAACTTGTAATCATCAAATTGATTTCTTGTTTCAAACATGCTTTAGTTATTACATTTTCAGTAAGGGAAGAAATAAACCTGAATGCTCACAACAGTAGTTTTAAATGCTTATAAATTTGGAGGGGAAATGCAAAATGCTTTTACAGTTGCCTTTCTTGAAAATTTAGTATGCCTTTTCAAGGACCGTTTTTAATGAGATTGAAATGCTTAAAGAAATTATAGGAATCCACTAAAAGCAGAAATGTTTCACTTGCAATATTATACCCTTTCCATTTATTAGGATATATGTTTATTAAGGTTTTGTAGTGGTTGTAATGCTGATCATTACAAATGTTTCATCTGGGTTAGAACATTAAGTTGCCTAAAATTGCCTTCATTTCCAAGAAGACATAATACATGTTACTAACTTAGTTCAGATTTAACAGAAGTTCACATATTAGTGTAAACTAGTGAAAAACAAACAAACAAACAACAACAACAACAAAAAACCAAGTGTATTCACAGTACAGTAGTTGCAGTAGAATAATGCAATTTATTATCAAAACCAGTTTCTGGTTAACTTGATGTGGCTGTTGTTCGTATATTAGCTTTCCCACAGAAAAAAAAAGTATAGATGTTACCATTGATACAATAAGGCTCTGAATTCTTTAGTGTGTATGCAAAAACTCTCACTCTTTTAGTGAAGTTTCACTGTACTAATCCCCTTGGAATGCAGCATTTATCACCTACCAAACAAGTGTAAAATATTTCAGTCCAAGAGGATTATCACTGCTGTCTTCCTCTCTGCTCTACTGGAGCAGAAGAAGAGAGGGAGATGGTAGGCAGAGGGATTCAACAGCTAGAAAAGCAAATCCAAGTAAATATAAGACAATTCCTAAACAACTTTTGCCAGCTGTCTTTGTCCTTCAGGGTTTCTGTTTGTTTGTTTTTAATTCCTGTTTTTAAGAGGACATTATTTACAAGCAACAACCAAAACATGCCATGTTTCCTGAAAGTAAGCAAACAGGGGAACCACAGCCTAAACTGAAACTACAGCCCCGACAATGAGCACAAAAGATACTGGAGGAAAACATTATTTACTCCAAGAAGCCATGAAAGTCACCCCCCATACAACTATTCAGGCATTTCTGCCCTTTCTTCTTCAATAATTTTATTCATTATTTTTGATACAGATGAACAGAACTGAACTCAGTGGTTAATACTGTGCTGCACCATGTTTTTTGACAGAAGTATAATGATATTCCTTGTTTGGCACTCTTATCCTTTCTTAACATTGTTTTTTTTTAGTGTTGAGCTTTCAGAGAACTAGTTATATGACAGATCTTTTTCCTAAGTGGTAATAGCTAATTTAGAACCTATCGCTGTATGTTTATGATCAAGGCAAAATTGTCCTATAAGGGCTACTTTGTACTGAACATTACATTTCATCTGCCAATTTACTACTCAATGTTGCAAGATTTGTCTGCTACTCTATCCAGTCTCTTTTAACTTTCACTGTTTTGAACCACTCTATATATTTAGCTGTTGCTGTCACTTCACTTTATTAATGACTTCTACTTGACCAACATTGAATACTTTGCTGGAACAAATACTCTAGAACAAATCCTCCTGAGATCCATTGGCAAGTTCTTCCCTTGTGAAAATTACCTTTCCATTCTATATCTTTTGTTCCTTATATGTTTATTTAAGTAATGCCTTCTTTAAAAAAAAAAATAGGAAAAAAGAAAATTAGTAGTTTTACTGACAGAACATTATAGCAAAATCTCTGGTTTTTGGTCCTATTACATTTGCACCACTAGTAATAACATTACTGCCTGTATGTATGTAGGTTTCCTACACAGAAGCCACAGGTTTCCTAGCTGTAGATGATGGTCACAATGGGCTGAAAAATACTAATTTTTCTGATACACTTTACTTTACTGATTGTTTTGACAAATTGACCAACAATTAAGACTTTGTGACTGCTAAAGGCCCAGTAGTATATTTGTTAAAGACAAGAGGTAAAGATGAGGCCTTTGTAGATGACCGGAATTATTTAATATCATTCTGCATATCTAAATTCTTCTTTTTTGTGTGTGTGTGTGGTATGCTATTTTTCTCCTCTTCTTCACTGTTCAGCTATGGATTAAGTGATTCTTGTATCTACTACTTACAAATTTATGCAGGATACCTCGAAATGTAGAGGGATACCTAAATACAAATAAGACCTGCCCGCCCAGTTTCTTACAAAAACAAGACAGCTGTACTTATTTTCATACCATAGATATTACTGTTAAAATTTCTTTACTCAGAGTGATTTCCAGTAGTTTTGGACAGGGAGACTCACCTTTTCTATAGAAATATATAACAGCTCGACTTATGACAAACAGACATTTTGAGTGCATCATTATTCATTTAAATGCATTGCAGTTTGAGTTAAATTTTCGTGATGAAAGCCCGAGTATTTGTCTTAGGAACCTAGGATATTGTACAAGTGTTTAAATAAGTGAAAGATAGCCTGCATAAACCCCAGAGTAAATATAAATTAAGAGATATATGATTAACCTTAAAACAATTGTCACTGAAGTTCTTACACAAACTTGTTCAGTTTATCATCCTCCTTTTCCTCATTTCAGCAGTGCCACAAAAAAGTGAACCACAGATATAGACTGGCAGATTGCAATATGTTGAGTTTTTATCTTTAATTAACTGGGTAAGAATACGCTGTTTCAAGAAAAAATATTGTTCATATGTCGTGTAAAATATTAAACCCATGGATAACTAGTAAAAGAAGGTACAATTGCAACTGTGTTTAGATAATATAGAACAGACTGAACTGCTGACTTGTTCTTCAAGTCTGTTCTCCACATCTGCTCACTCAAAGCCCAGACAAAAAAAATCATTACAAGAGCTCTGCCACACATTTCCTACTAATATTTTTTTCACAGACTGTTGTGAAATAGTGACCAATAGCCAAGTGAATATAATTTTTGAAAGTTTAAGTATGCAAAAGTCTGGAACCCTTAACTATCTTAGCTTTCTCTCAGTGATTTTCAACTGTTCTTTCAAATCATACAGAAAGAAGTTAAAGTGACTAATCTAAGTGACCAATCTTATTTTTGATTTTCCCTTATCTTTCAAATTGCTCTCACCAGCTCCTTAAAGAAAACAAATGTCCCTTATCTTGGGGCCAAATAAATAGACTCATCTAATTCAGTTATACTCTTTTAATCAGTAAAAAAAAAGTAAAAATAAAAAAATGTTCAGACCAAACCAATTCTCAGTCTATGTGCTGAAGTGAGCAGTTTCTAATGAGAGAATAACCTAGAATAGAGAATGTTTCCCAAAAAAGTATAAAAATAATTTGAATATACAAGTATAATAACCATAGTGGTCACAAAATTTAGCAGAAGAAAAGAAATGCAATGACTAGTTGTCTCGTTAGCAATAGGTTGTAATTTCATTGAGGCAGGGAACAGTTAATACATGAGAAAACCTAATGGGACTCATTTGTACAAGCAAGGCTTCAATTCAGCAATGTGAACACGGTGAATCACCAGAATAAGGTCTCTATTCATGCTGCACAGCACTTGGGGTATTAAGGTCTAACCTCACTGTGGTTCTTCCCTCATGCAGGCAGCTACCATCTCTTCTATTTTACAGTGGCAAGAACTGAGAGTCGAAGCTGAGGCAGAATCTTCAAGTTACACAAAATCTCGGTCAGAGCTGAAAAATGGACTCAAAACTAAAAAAAGGTTCAGTCCAGTGATTTGAACTACAGTGTGATGTTCATTTTCTGCAGTTAAATAACTGGCTTAACCAGTGAGAAGGTGATATTTAATAGATTAATAAATGTTTACTTTTTCATGTACAGATTCAGATCCACTAACATTTGCACAACTTTTATACCTCATGTTCATCAAAATACAAAAGCCAAAAAGCAACATAGAACTGATAATATTACTCATATGTTTATCTGTGTTTTATGATAATAAATACTAGTACATCTTTCTTTCTGAATCTAACTTAACAACATTTTGGCAAGGATGGAAATTATCTACGCATGCCTTACACTCTGTGAGTTTAGACACCGAATGCTTGCAAGATGCATGCTCTATAATGTGATTTACATATCAATGAAACTAAAATCTTCTGTTATGAAATTGTTTTTGATGTGCAGAATTCTCAAGGCATCATCATGCTTTGAGGGATAAGACTTGACACTTTGAGAAACCCTTGAAGAGTCTGTGTCAGCTCCTGGCCTCATTTTAGTCAATGGAATGAAAAAAAAAATACATAAATTGACTTCAATAGGCACAAAATTTCACCTGAAATTTCCCTCTCTCCTCCTTCCCTTCCACTCCCCCCCCTTCCAAACCTGAAATAATTAAAAATCTGAAAGAGCTACCACAGAAATCAGAAAGACAGATAGACTTTTTTGAATACTAAGCCTATCTTTGATCCTGAGGTTCTGTAACAAAATTTCTAATCCATCAATCCTTATGTTCTTATTAAATAATAAAAAAAGCCATATGAGCTTGCCAGTTCATAGTAAAACAACTTTCCTTCTTCAGCTGTGACAGGTTTGTTGGCTGTGGTGGTTTTGTGGAGGCAGAGTAGTATCAAGAACACACTTGACTTTATTCTGGCTTCTAACACTTGATTGTGCAATGTCACTTACATATAAAATAAGAAAGTATATAATGGATGTAAATCACTGTGCAATAAGTGCACAGATGTTTTAAAACCTGTTCTCCAAAAGCATTTATGAGTGTTTGGCTGTCAGGCAGAGAAAGGATTTGAAGTGGAAGGGATGTATCCACTGAAGATTCAACTCAATATTTTCATGGATGAATTGGGATGATAGAATTGAATATGACATATCATGGAGAAGAAGGATAGCAAACACTGCAGAAGGCAGGACTAGAGTCCGAATGATATCAGCAAATTGAAGAGATGATCCAAGGTGAACAAGGTGAATTAAATCAAGTGCAAAGTATTATCTGTAGGCAGAAGAAATTAAACATTGAAAACAAGTAACATTTGGCAAAGTGGCAAAATATGGCAAAAAGAATGGCAGGAGGTTATAACAGTGTCTCAAAAATTAGAATCAGCACTGTAATGCTGGGTAAAACCTGGGAAATCCAGTTCAGTGAAGTTTTAATAGCCACTTTATAGATATAATACCAGAGGTCCTGTAAGTCCATTTTACTTGGTTCTGGTGAAGTCTCAGCTGGAACACTCTATTTGTTTTGGATACTGCATGGTAAAAAAGCTGCATAGTATGTAGAAAAATCTTGAGGATAAAAATAAGACAGAAAATACTAATAATAAAGGAATGAAAGAAATGTATCTGCTTTACTTAGAGAAGAGAAAAAATGAAGAGTCAGCATGATAAATGTCTTTCAACACGTAGATGGCATAATAAGGTGTTTGTCACGCTTGTTCAGGAAAGGTCAAAGAAATTCAGTAAAATAACTTTGGTTGGATATTAAGGAAAATACCCTGTGTGCAAAAACAGGCTCCTTGGTAATGATACATAATTTATTATATATATTATATTACATAAACAAGTGTTAAAGATGGATTAAATATTCTTATTTGTCTTTATGAGCAAGAAATATTACATCTGCAGTAATACTATTAACAAGCTGGAGACTTCTTTCGTTTCTATGATTCTAGTATAGGTAATTTAGCATCATGTAAGCAGAGGAAAAAAAGAGATGGGACTTTCTAGACTCATGGATGTATCTTTCTAAGTACATCAGCAACATACGAATGTGGATTTTGTTTATCTGTTTTGTTTTGTTTTACGTTAGTTATAAGAGTAAAGTAAATCATCTTCCCAAAGGACTTTAAACTTAACATAGTGCGACATGACTTTCTATGTATAAAATACAAGAGTTCTGTATTTCTACAGTTTAATATTTAATTCTAAAAAGTAAAATTAAATATTTATTTGATCAAAGATTTACATATAGAACAGCTTGCCTTTTTTTTTTTTTTTTTTCATTTTTACCTTATCTAACATGTGCTATGAAGACCATCCAAAAATACAGAAAAGAAACAGCCATTAATAAAAATATACCCTTAAATTTTTAAGTAGGCAGAATATATACCCCTTGCTCACTTATCAGAAATCTTCAGATCAGATCTCTTGCACTGAATTTTTCATGCAGTCTTTCCATTTTTCTTGTTACTAGTGTCTTCTATAGTACCAATCAATATAAAGGCACAAATTCTTGACATTGCTCTTTGCTTTGAAGCATGCACCTACTTCATTCGCCTTTTTAAGTATCTCAGTTTTTGAAATTCAGCTATTTAATGCTGAACTGAAAACCCAAGTGCTTATTATTCATTTGCATGTTGGTATGGCTTTTTGTATAAGGTTTTCAAAACTGACAACCTTTGTTTCATGGGCATGGTAGGAAGATTTTCAATTTATTTCATGTGCAGCATCACTGACTTACTCTGAAGCAAAATGATAATCAATGAGGGAGGAGAATCAAATAAAATATGAGACCTCCAACTGAAAATATGAAGTAGTTTTTCAGCATGTTTATAAATGAAAACTCTACTCTTGCCATTCTTTCTCCTTTTCTTGAAGACAAAACTGTCGAAAATGAATAAATGCGGAATATTCAAAAAAACATAAGGAATTTTTTGTAGAACTCAAATTCCATTTTGAGAAACGACTAAAAACCTCAACACTTAAATTTCAATTTAAAAGCAATTTAGGCTCCATGGCACCAGATTTCTAAATATAATAGGTGCTTGATATTAAAGGAAGGCATCTTATTGCATTTAACTGGCATGAATTCAATGGGTGATAGACACTAAGGGTTGGACTCAGCTCATTTAACTTTATCTAGATAGGCATCTACTCTGAGCTCTATCTGTAGTCTAAGCAAGGAAGCAGGAATCTCCAAAGAGTGTTTCAGCTTATCATCGCAGAATCACAGAATGTTTGATGTTGGAAGGGACCTCTGGAGATTATCTAGTCCAACCCTGTTAAAGCAGGGAATCATCAGGCGGGTGTCTAGGAAAACAATGGAAGTGTAAAGAGAAGGAGTGAGAGAGACTGAAGAATTACACGTGGGAAGGGGTTCGTCACAGGTATGGGAGGATGACAGCACATAGTGCTCTTTTCCAGTAGTGTCCAGTGCCAGGACAATGGGCACAAACCAAAAAAATAAGTTTCCTTGTAAACATCAGGAAGAACATTACTTTGAGGTTAACAGAGCACTGGAACAGGTTGCCCATAGAGGTTGTCAAAAAGCATCTCGACAGGGTCCAGGACAACAAGCTCTAGGTATCCCTGCTTGAGCAGGGGGTTTGGACCAGATGACCTCCAGAAGTCCCTTCCAACCTTTATCATTCTCTGATTCTGTATCTTAAATAAATAGAAAATTATCCAAATATTATTTGAAAATAACTTCATTTTCAGAGTGTGGTTATCTAAGACCCAAGTTATATGTGAGATAACACTAATTATATGCAAATTGCCACTTAAGTTTGTAATATTTTGCACTGCATTTGTATGAGACAGGAAAGAGATAATATTTGATAATTCTCAGCTCCGATTTTTTTTTGTGTGTGTTTTTGTTTTTATGACAAGAACAAAGGCATATCATCTTGCATTATTATAGTATTTTTATATGTTTTTTTTAATGCACATATTTTTGTGTTTGTGAAAAACAAAACTGAAAACATTGGTTTAAGCTATACAGAAGGGGTACAGGAATCAATCAAATTTCCCATGTAATCTTTCAGTAAACTTCAGTCTTCAGTGACTTTTCATATGGAGGTAACACTTCTCTGCAGAATCTATCATTAATGATACATGCTGTGATATAGACAAACATCCTGTAATGATAAGTTAGAGATTGCTACACTCATTTTCACTTGGAGATCTGAATCAGTATAAGTACTATTATCTCTTGAAGATGCCTTGCCAGAAATGTAACATCAAAATTAAGTCTCCATAGCCTGTTATAAGCTCATGGTTTCACTGTGCAGACAGAAACATTTCTTTAAGAATCCCAATTACTTCAGATTTGTACTTTACACTATTTCCAAGTGTGAAAACCCAAGAGTCTGGCAATTATCATTATATTCTCATTCCTGTAGCAGGTTGTATATGCTAATGAAGAGAAAAAAAAAAAAAAACTAATTATATAGTATCATAGTCTGTTGTTACTAAGCACTTCTGTAACCTCTTCTTCCAAACAGCTGTCTGAGCTCATAACATTTTCCTTTATTAAAAATTAAAAACACAGTATTCAGGAAGGCAAACAGTACAGCCAGAAGTCATAGTTTTAGGAAACATCTAGTGCTTTGAACTCTTCATTGTTTGCCAGCCATGAAAAATGCATAGTTAAAAGCTCAAAAGCTTTCTGATTCTACAAAAATTATACTATATTGTATATGCTTGTGCTGAGTTGGAACTATTTATGTGATTGAAATACTTCACACCATTCACTAAGGCAATGATAATATTTGGCAACTAAAAAAGGAACTACTCAAGACAGAGATAATGAAAGAAGATGGGATATTTTTGCACAATATAAACCAAGGCTTCCATAACACAAGAAAATATCTGATTATACAAACAGAAAGGTAAAATAAGCAAAAGCTTCAAAGAGTGTTGTTTTTTCTTTGTAGAATACATGTCCATAGGATAATAAAGAAATTAAATAATAGTATTAATGTAAAAGAACCAGACATAAAAAGGCTTACATGTAACATCAAATTGACTAGAAAAGACTGATCACATATATGTGTGTGTGTGTGTTTGTGTGTGTTTGTTTTGCAATAAAAGCAAATGGGCAGCTTCCTAGGCTTAAAAAGAAGCTTTTCTCATGAAGGAATTTGTTTCAGTATTGCCCATAGTAATATGTTCTAAGTGGCTATTTGAAGACCTGAACTGCATTTGTGTAATGGTTAACATTCAAAGAGAACTTACGTGTAACCGAAGGTACACATTTTTTCATTGTTCTTACAAAAATAATTATGCAAATATTTTTAATACTGCATAGTATCTAGATTTTATCCGCAATATATTTAATGTTTTGTTACAATATATTATGTCATAATATATTATGATTGTCATGTATGATATATGAAAGAACAAACAACAACACAAACATGCTAATGAATATTCTAATGTGAAAAAAAAAAAAAATAAGAAGCTCCTAAGACCAAGTTTAAAATAAATACATGTGTTCCAACTGCCTCACTTCTCCACCTAATGCTAATTAATCCCCATCATTGCTGCTGTCTTGTACTGGGTTTTTAAGAACATCTTTGAGAACAAGTGGAAAAACAATATGAATCAAGTGCATGTGGTTACAATGAGCAGTGAAATTCAGAATTACATTTGGTGTATTCTCTAAGTGGCAGTTCAAAAGAAATATCTAAATGAAATTGCATTCTAATACAGTGTTTCCCCATATTTCCAAAGCAAATTATAACCTGTAATTTTAGGAAAAGACAAACAAAACAAAAAACAACAACAAAAAACACAGCTAGAATACAAGCACTACTGTGGTAGTATTCCAATAAGCACTAATGGGCAAGTGATAAAAAGGCATTCAGCTTTAATAAGCTGATGGAGGAAAGTTAAGGAATGAAAAAATGTAAAAACTGCCAAGAAAAGAGTAAAAGAGGGAGACAGAGGGTGCTATTCTGCATTTGATCAGAAGCCATAGATGGGATCCTTCTATAGAAAGGGAAAGCCCTTTATTTTTAAGATATGGTTAAAGCCTGACACATCCAACTTCTTTTGACTGAATTGTGAGGTATGTCTCAATGATGTATAGAGGAGGAACCATTTTTTTCATGTTGTTTTGAGCTTAGATGAGCATTCTGATCATCTCCCTCCCTTTACATTGCTAACAGTAGTTTTTCTATAAAAGGGTTCATTGGCAGTTTAAAGATACCGGTGAGATACTCAGCCACAGCACGTTACTGATCACCTCATTATTTTTGAATTAGCCAACTATCGTAGTGTGGAAGAAAAATAGCCTGAGTTACACTATGGCCTGATGAAGAACAGGCTTTTAGAATGAAACCCACAATAAACCACAATTTGTTCAATTCATAAGGTTACTTAATCAATCAAATCCTACTCTCAAAACACAGAATCCAATTTCTATCCAAAGAGATGTTTGTGGTAGTCGGATATGTGGGATATAATATCATACTGAAGTAGTCTATTCATGAATAGACAGGATGCCCCTTAAAATGAAAATGTCATTGAAATAGCAGCAAGTTTTGAAAACATCAACACTAGAGTCAACTCAGACTTCAGGGATAAATTCACAAAGGTAATCATCCAATTTAGTGGGTTATTAGAAAAGGAGACCTAATATTTTTCCTAGCTAGTCCTTCATTCTTAGCATATGGAATCAACAAAACAAATAAGCTGGGAGCAATCTGTCAGCTGCCATATGACAACATCAAAGTCAAAGAGGTTTTGCCAAAGATTTTTTTTTCCTAGTTTATTATGAGCAATTAATAAAAGTTTATCATCCAATCCCAGTTATAAAAGTTGACATTGGGTAATTCACTGATAACAAAGATTACTGTCTTTCAGTAGCAGTTTTGGAAATACTCCTTTTGTTGGAACAATAAAGGAAAATAACAAGAAGAAATTACTAATATTTGAGACAAATTAAACAGTTTTGAGCTAGCAATTCCACAGGAAGAAAAATGAATTTCTTTTGCATCCCAAATAGTTACATTGCACTATGTTGCTGGAAATATCTTTTTAATAATGTGAAGGTTTTTAAGTGTTTATGGAGATTTATTGAGTGAACGTAACTTCACTTGGGGTACCAAATACAGCATGACTCTGTGACTAGGGCAGACATTAAGTTTGAAATATTTGTGACAGTTTAAACATATTATCGCCTCCTTAGCTTTTATTAGTGTCCTCTATAGGAGCTACTCATCTTCAGTGAGAAGATGTGTGCTAGTGGGTGACCATACTTTAAATGGTTGCTAGGAGTGGCTTAAGACCCACCTATTTATTTTAGCCCAGAGATATCATGAGTGTTCAAATCCTTCAGTGCTCACAGCTGTGGGAGTGCGATCCTCCAGCAGAAGAGCAACTACGAAGAGGGAGCATTATAAGGTGATGAACCACTGTAAGAGATGGCCAGCTACTGCAGCATATGGTCTTATGGTCTATGAACTCACTGCTACCACTGTTGTAGTGAGAAAGGAGTATGCTCAGAATGACCCTGTGCTGCTTGTTGGCTGTGCACATGCTGTTCTATTGCATGGGGCCAATATTAGACAGAATCTAAAAAAAAAGAGAGTGCTTCAGAGCTCAAGTTGCTTTCCTAGGGTCAATAAATGCATATTCACATGTAAAAAGATGCTGAAGGCAATATAGCATTTTTATTTCCTACTGGATTAACAGTGGCATAAATTTCAGTGACATAAGGATCAGAATGGTTTCCTTCAGAAATTCCAAGTTACACAAAGCTCCTTGGAAACCGTATGAAACTTGAAGTTTCTGGTACCTTCTGGCTCACAAGATGGAGCTTATTTAATATAGTTGGAAGGATAATTATTTATTGTTTATTATTTATCACTTAGAGGAAACAGATGTGGAGAAAGTATAAACTAGCCATTGAACCTATATTTGGAACAACAAATTTCTAAGAACTATCTTAAAGCATGGCTTATGTACTTTAAAAGAATAATTAATGAAACAAAGATGACACCATGAAACAGTGAAATTTAACTCAGTTTTAAAAGAGCAGAACATATTTTCATATGTTGTCATATATTCTCAAAAGACAAGTGGGTGCTCTGGCAGACACTTTAGCTTTCCACTATGTTAAATAACCTTTCAGCCCCTGTCCTTACCTGTTTCTGTAGCCTGACCCAGGGGCAAGGACCTGTCTATGTGAGGCAAAGACAACTTTCACAAGAGCTCTTGTAGTAAACGTTAGTTCTGCAACTGTGATCTTTTGAGCATCTGCCTCACTAGAAATAAATTTATCTTCTGATATTTTCATTTCCAACAAAATCAAGAGTTTTTCACTCACTGCCTTAAGCAGTGGGTGAAATACTAGTAACAGTGCACTATAGCATCCAAAAGTGATTTCCTTACAGAAGGAGACCAGGCCATGCTACTCAGTCATAAGCAGGGCTTTGTGTCACTTGCCAATCCATCATCACAGGGATGAGAAACATGGGGAAAACTTGAAGAGAAAGTTGAGAAAATCCAGACACCATGAAGAATTTCAAAGATTTATCACTGATTTACTTTCTCCCTGCAGTCTTCTATTTGTTGGTTCCCACTTCGTATACTGTTTCATCAAATACCTAAGACTATGCACCATTTTGGACAGGCCCTATTTATATTATGTGTATTATATCATGCTCATATCATAATGGCACCCTGATATCAAGTTGGGGCCACTAGATGGTACTGCAATATAATTAATAAATATTAAAAAATAATTTCATAAGTATATCTATATATTTCTATAATGTCTTAGCTCTAGTGTTTGAAAGAATCTCCATGGCATTGCCTTTAAATAAATACTAAAGCTTCCATATAACTCTAATATATGCAGTTATAAGGCATATGCTAAAATATGTGCTTACAGATCTTAACAGTATTACTAAGGTACTTAATCCATACACGTGTGTACAATATTTACATAATGTACACATACATGTAAACTATCATGTGGTACGATTATCTTATCAATCACTACTTACTGATTTTAATATGTTCTTTTATTCAGTGCAGTAAATACTAGATGTGTGAGAAAAGTGTGCATGTAAAAATCAATATGCATTATTTATGAACTAAACCAAAAATATAAGCCAGAATTTTAAAAGATAAATGTTGTACAATAAGAAAAATTTATACAATTATATTTCATATTTTTCTATACTATGAATTATTTCCTATCACAATTTGTTTCACTGTTAAAGAGATGAAAAATTTCACTATCTAAACGTTTCCTACCATATGCTACGTCTACAGTAATAAGCAGTTTAAATTTTATAATCACTTATCTTCTAGCTGGTAAAGATCTTGATGTTTAAAAATTGCTGCAAAACTAAATTATCTGAAACCATAAGCATGCTTAATAGTATCTACCCATGAAACTACCCTCAGAATAACCTAACACTGCTGGTTGCCAGCACTATTTTCAATTTTCATCTGTTAGATATATGATCAAGCATGTCAAATCTGCCCTGAGTAATAGAAGTGAAAAAATAAAGTCATTTACTTAAAACATTCTGATAGCTATTCATCCAAAAACCCTGGTCAGATTTACTGCTCAAAGGCATTTACCTACAAAGTTAACCAGATGCTTTGAGTTGAAAACTAATTTAATTTCTCTGTTATCTTAACAGGACATCTGTTAAAAAAACATCCAACGAAGGTAATATGTTCAAAATTAAACATCCTGCAGGTTATTTTATTAGAGTATGTGCAACATTGACTGTTAACAACCACCACCTTACAAAAATAATTAGTAAATGTGAAATCAAAGCAGTATAACAATTATATTAATTGACATAAAGTAATGTCAAATGAATTTGTAACTTGTGCAAGTTCAACCTTGTTGCCAAATTCATTGCTTTGTTACAGCTGAGTTGTGCTGAAGACGAATGACCGATTTCTTTTGTTTCTTTCACCATTTTCATCAAGGTTTCAAACTGTCCCTTTAAAATCACAGTATACTAGCTGCTTAAAGTGTTCAGCTCTCATAGACAGAATGTTTTTTTAAGCATCAAGAATGACAACCTATGCAAATCATATCCTGAAGTAATTTGCATTATTGCAGTTAATTTGCATATAGATATAAACTGCACTTCAGAGCTAGAAAATATCAATCCAAGCAGCGGCATATGAAAGTCAGACAGGTGGATGTTTGCTTGCCACTGTTTGGATATTGAAGTAGAAAAATACTAGCAGGTACCTGTTCCTTGTTCCTTATAATTTTGCTAGAAAAGATGGTGGGGTCAAATGGACTGGTGGAAGGAAACATGGTCCCCATATTTCCTCCCACCCCTTCCATTTATCTCCACTAGCAATGTATGGCTGATGCTGTTTCCCTGTTCGCAAGAACTGCTACAACCATTACTACCTCTTTCTCTTCCCACTAGTGTTGTCCAATGGAATAGAAGAGAACAGACTACAGTATAGCCACTAAAAGTCAGCCACATCTGGCTAGTCCTAGACTAACATATAAAGTCACCAATGGAAAGGTGGTGAAAAGTTGTTAATCCATGAATGTCAGCTGTGGGTAGATTTCTAAACTGCTTAGTTCATCCTTAAGATCTTTTCCAACAGATGCTCTCCCATAGTCCAGGTTGGTTGCTGAACATGGCTGGAGGCAGGAGAATGGGTTAACTATATCTTGAAGACCCTTCTAGCCTTACTTTACTATGAACAACTGTATGAAAACACTGATTTTAATCTCAGTGTATGTACACTGACAGTTGGAGAATCCTATTTCTCTTGCTTTTGTGTCTGTTACTCTGCTTTCATGATGTGGAAAAGACACTTGCAGTTCAGCCATGAAGTGGGTAATACTTGCAGGTGATAAAACAGCAGCAAGGTCTCTCCCTACCCTTCCTTTTCTCCAGTAGTGCCTCCTGCCTCTGCAACCCCAGGGCACTCTTTGTCCCCAGGGCTATCCCCTAGCAATGTCATTATATTGCCTTCCTCCTGCTGCATGTTAGTTACTGGAGAGCCTTTACAAAGATTTGGTTAATCTTCCTGATTCATACTTAACCTCAACAGGAAAGGGGAAAAGTTACATATTTCAGCAATTTATTTGACTGCAAGTTTTTATGCAATGTTTTCAGGATTTCCCTAAATACAGTGTTAGGCAACTTAAATGTTGATATAATTTAAATCATTTTTGAACTAAGGATACTAGTTTTCTTTTAAATGTGTTAATACTTCTTCCAGATAACAAGGATAACCTTTATCTTTCCACATTTTACTTAAGCTGCTATATAGCTTAACATATATATAAAGACCCTTAATTTTTCTCCCATAATAACGCAAGTAAAATTGTGAAAAGTGAACTGATTATTTATTACATGATAATTAGCTAATTAGCTTTTTTTAATCTTTGTGAGGTGCACCAATCTATATGGCTAGAAATAAAAATTCAAATAAAGAAAAGACAAAAAGAAACCTGAAGAACTCAACTTCAGTTAAAAGACTAAGAGGGATGTCAGAAAAGAAAGTGCATGACTCTTCTCAGAGGTACACAGTGAAAGAACAAGATGCAATGTCAAAGACTGTAGAAACAGAAATTTCATCTGAATATCATTAGAAATATTTTCACAATGAGAGAGGTTGTGAAATTTCCAGCTTTAGAGATTTTTAAAACTTATCTCACTAAAACTCTGAGCAGCCTGATCTAACCTTGAAGTTAGTGCTGCTCTGAGAAGGTGGTTGGATTGAGTGACCTGGAGTGGACTTTTACAATGTGATTTAGCCTATGATTTTATGGGTATAAGTTATCT
This sequence comes from Nettapus auritus, assembly GCA_011076525.1. Taxonomy (NCBI): domain Eukaryota; kingdom Metazoa; phylum Chordata; class Aves; order Anseriformes; family Anatidae; genus Nettapus; species Nettapus auritus. Next base: position 63,882,701 of record CM021767.1, read on the forward strand.
TATATTTGCCAGATATTTCAGGTAGGTAGGCAAAAATGCTTTCAGAAACATTTGATTTCCCTTAAAACTTCTGGCAGAAAACAAAATAATTACATATATATACATATATTACTCTACATATTCATAGCTACAATAAATTCACTTATTTGTATCATATTTAATAATTTCACTTTTATGTGACTATATTTTCTGCAATCTTTCCTATCCTTTCATGCTCCTGATCAACCCTATACAACTTAGGGAAATACAGCAAAGGAAGTAACCTCAGTCAAAAATGCAAATTAGCAACTGGTTTTTCAACTTTATTTTATTTTTTTTTTAAGAAGAGCAAACTTGCAAGTGGTATCTGGAGAAGGAGTGCTGAAATCACAAAGGACTGCACTTTGACTACATATGGTGAGCTGTGTACAAACTATTGCCACTGTAGTCAAGGTTTCTAGGTGCCATGGTTCTGTACATAAACTTTCACAGTATTCTACATGCTTTCAGAGTGGAGTTAAAGTACAGGATTTACTTCTATGAAGCATGGAAATAAATCACATACTGACCCATGAGGAGAAAACAAAATGCATAATGGCTGTACACAGTAAGAAAACACGTGTTTCCCCCCCCCCCCCAATCTCTTTATTAAGCTATTTCTACTGCAATACATGGAGTGGGATGCAGTATTGCAGCATTCCTTAATTCCCAAACATGATTCATTTCTAAAAGAGGCCATGCTGTACAGAGATTAAGGAAAGGATTGTGGGGGGAAAAAAAAAAAAAAAAAGGAAAATAATACACTTGTGATTACATAATTAAGAGCTATATATAAATGAAGTTAGAAGGATAAACTGCTCTTATACAAGAATCTAATTTTGGCATTTCTTGTTACCAGAGCGTTTGACTTTCAAACAGTTAACTTTTATGTTACAAGTCATATAAGTATGAGCTTATGTTTTAGTACATTTAAATTAGCCTATGTTATCTGGTAAAAATTAGACAGATGCAACCCAAAATAGAATTGATTTTATTTATTTTACAAATGGTGTTTTTGGTCATATTTACATAAAACTATGGGAACTACAGAAAAGCAACACCAGAGCTCAGCCAGGCAGCAGTAGGAGGAAATGGATCCTGTCACACAGGTAGGGTTGCATGCAAGGAGAGCCAAAAGTGCTGGGACAAAGCTGGGAGCATGTGCACCAAGGGCTGCTCTGCCCCTGATTGGAACTGGTTCTCTCATCCAGCACTAAGAATCCAGTCTCTGGTTTGGCTCCCAGTAACTGACAGCAGCGGCACCTCTTCACACCTACTTGTGCTTGTGACTTGTGCTGGGATCTGTGCTACCTTAGCCATACTTCCCGCACCCCCTCCCCCCCCCCCTCGAAAAAGTGTATACTGATTTTCATTTTTAAACTAAAAACGGGAGTTCAATAGTTGTTATTCTGCCTCTTTTCTGCTTGTGGAATCTACAGACATCAGTAGTGCCTTGAAGCAAGAGTGATATTCCTTCATTTGCAGTACTCTTCCTATGGAGTGTCTATTCAGAGGTTGCAGCTGAATCACGTAGTAGCAAACAGGAGTTTTGCCTGAAGATCAAGAGTGCTAGACACACTTTACTTTTTGGTGATTTCCAACCCCCCCCACCCCCAATCTTTTTTTCTTCTTACTCCAAGATACCTGAATCTAGTGTTCCTTGTCTCTTCTTGATATATTTAAACAAATCATTGAAATATCACAGTTTCTCAGAAATGTCTCCTATTATATTTTCCTTTTTTGTTTGACTAGCGTACTTCACATCTCATTCAAGACAAGAGGTTGTGCTTTTCAGATATTACATTTCCTTAGCCATAGACCAAAATTAATATGACCACTCAGAAATCCTGAAAGCATAAATTCCTACTTACATTGAGAATGGCAATGACCAGCAAGCAAAACACGTAGACTAATTAACTACTACTGAAGTGTAATACTGAAAAGTAAGTCTCAAAAGTAGGTTTTGTAGACATTCATTCACAGATGCACATGATTTACATTAAGAACAACTGTTCTTTTTTTTTTTTTTTTTTCTCTCTCCAGTCTTTCTCATCCATTAGTTTTCCAGCTTGCTGTGAAAGAGTACCAGCAAAAGACACTAAGTATTTTCTATGGTTGAGGCATGGTTGGTGTGTGATACAATTTTCCACAATATACTTATGACCGTAATGGTGCATCATGTAAACTGATTTGCATGGCTGTTTACTAATAGTCCTTGATCCTCTTCAGTCTCTTCAGAGTTGACTATGTTATAGTTCTAAAAAATTCTGAGTCTTAACAGGCTCATTTCATTGTCATAATGAGAAGCTGTAAAAAATGTCATGACCTCCAATCCCTGTCGGAGCAATCCTCCAGGAGGAACTGACGGAAGGAAGACACAGGCACTCAATATGAGTGATCCATATGCTTCGATTTATTGGATAGCTCAGTTGCCTTTTATACACTCTAGAAGTAATCAGCTCATACATATTGCAAAAGCTAAGCTCATGATTGGCCATCAGCTTCCTTATCTTGTCAGCTAGTTCCTCATTCCTTAGACTGCAGTTGCAGTCCCCCCTTCAGTACTTTCCCAGACAGATAGGGAAACCGTATCCTTGTCTTTAATTAGTTCACACCAGCTGTGTATGATAATTGTCTAGCTTGTGAATTCCCAGCTTTTTCATGTCAACATGACCTATCTCAGTTAACCATTCCTCCACAAATCCCCACAACTAATTTTAGAAGGGATGAAACAAGCCTTTTTTAATAAGGTATATTAACAGTTTAAATATATTGTCTTCATTGTATTCACAGGTGATGATAGAGAAGTTAATGTACAGAGGAAAAAAAAAAAGCTGTTCTCAAAACTTCAGGGGAAGAAAAAAAGCTTTTCTGTTCTTTTATTTCGGTAGAAAGTTATAAATTATACATATAAAATAAACTATACCCAGCTGAACTATCATTAGGCTGTAATTTAACCTATCAATTCCTAAAACTGTGCTGTACAGGATCCTCTCTTATGGTTTACAACCTCAGAGGCATGCCTCTGGTACTTTGCTAAAGGTTATTTTTTATTCTCTATTTAGAATCAGTTCAGACCTGGAGCTTTTATCAAGGTTCTATGTGCCATTTCAAACACAAGAAATACACAGGAATATCATCATAGATTTGAAGTTGCAGTTATTTACAGATGGGAAGTTGCAGTTATTTACAGATGGGAATGTAAATAACAAAGAAGATTCAATGCAAGATCTGTATATATGACTGAGAAACATTTATAAAGGTAAAAAATATTTTGTTAGATGCCTACTTATATAAAACAGTTGGAACCTCTGAAGGATATAGAATATAAGTTTGGTCCATCCAAATAGCTGCATACCTTTCCATTGTACACATATTTCTAGGCCCTAGATCTTGCAAAAGATTTGATCATCTGGGAAAGTTTTGGTGTACCACCACTCACAGCTGAAAGAGAGGAGAGTTTTTCATATGTGAATTAGGCCTTCTGTAGATGAGTCAACCTGTACCCATTTCTTAAGTCCATTTTTAGGTACTTTTCCTTCTCTTCAGTAATGCTGTGGTCTGAAAACCAGCTGAAGTGGAAGACGTGCTCTAATGGATCTTTCAAAGCATAGAATATCACTGAAAATAATGTTACCACTATAGACCAAATAAAGAGTTTAACTGTAGCCAAATATAAGCCTGGACCATATGGTTGTTTGGGAAACACTCTAGATCACACAGTCTTAGTCTTCAGGAAAAAAAAAAAAAAAAAAAAATCAGTTCCAGTTGTAGGTATTACCATTTGGCCTATTTTTATTCCAAGTAACACTTACCAATGTTCTTAAACTGATTTTACACCCACTAAAATACAGTGATCAGCTGTTTCTACTTTTTTTCCTTCCCATCCGTTTTCACTTCCCCAGACATAACATTTACAAGTTAAGCAATGCAGGTGGCTGCAATGAGAAGATGGGAAGAGAATGGACTGGGTTGAGTGTAACTGTACAACAGGTGCTGGGATTGCTACAAAAATCAGTTCACTTAATGCAGAAAGCATTTAAACTCAATAAAGCATATTGTGTGCAGGCTCTTATATTTGCTATGTTTTTGCCAAGATCTTAACGAGATTAGTCCTCTCTGAAAGTATAAAACCAAAAAAAAAAAAACATGTAACATTGTTTTACCTGCAGAACATTATTTTGCACTTGAGGAAATTAATTTCTTATCCTTTTGAAGTCTTTATCTTTTGAAGAAACAGAAAACATGGGGATGAAAGATCCCAGTCTCTAGTAATTTTTTCTATTTGGGGGTGATTTGATTGAAAATACAGGTAAGGAAGTATCTTTGCCTCATTTATTCTTCCTATAATTGTGTCTAACTTTCTGCATCATAGCATTTCAGTAACTCACAAAGGATCAGAGAATTACATGTGTAATTTACAGTTAGGCTAAATACTCTTTAATCAGGAAAGGTAATTAAATATATGAGTTGAGAGGAGAATGTGATCTCTTTCACAAGTGGGATTCTCCTTGATGGTCAGTTCACACCATTCTGAGCATAACGCAGCATGGAATGGAATGTTTAGACTCAGTCGATGCTTATTACTTAATGAAATAATTTGTTACCACTGCTAATCTTTTATACCACCATTTTCCAGCCCTCTGGGAACCCCTTAGAAAGCAGCAGTTTTGATTTGAGATGTTGGTTTGAGCTCATTACCAAATACCACTTTACATATTATCACTTATGGTGTCAATAAAACCCTATAAATATGTCTATCCTAAAAAAATACTCTTTTTTCCTCTGTAGATTTTTACTGTGTATAAATCTTCAGTCATAACATTCCTATTGGAGTAACAAAGATAAAAAACATTGCTGTAGCCAAATAGCAATTTATTATGACACCTTATTTTACATTTTATTTTAATGAAAGATACTTTGTTTTACAGTTATTATGCTGTGGTGGAAGAACCCTGGAAGAAATCCAGCTAAGTAACAGCAAACTGAATGGTACCAAAAATATATGTGTATATATATATATATATATATATATATATATTATTTACCTTTGAGATGGTAACATTTTGTATTTGTTAAATCACTAATTAGAGTCTCCCATCCAGGTGAAATTTGTATTACAGAATTATTGAGAAGGGAAAAAAAATGAGAATTTTTCTTTAAAAGGTATGTTGTTATTGTGGTCACCAGAAGGTGCCTGTAACTGTCTAGCACTAAAGTTTCTAACATATTCAGAATACTCTAAATTTTGATCTTACTACCCTCATGCTAACAACACCAAGACAATGAGTAAAGCAGAAAACAGCATTTAAACTGGAGCATGTTAGCACGATGCTGATGGCTTAAATGTATCTGATGGTAACTTACCTTTGAAAGGTCCCCAGCCTCCAAGTAGAAGCAGATAACAAACACGTTCCATGTAACCCAAAGGATCAGCCAGACAGCATACTGTAGGGGAGGAAGAGAGGAAAAAAATGCATTAATAATTTTACAATCAGCTGAATTAAACTTGCTCTGTTAGACTATTAGTTCAATCCAAGTCAAAAACAGACTATAAATATGATGCATATCAATAAAATGCTGCATAAAAAAGAGAAACAAGAATAAACACTTCCCTTTTATAGTCACAATCTACTGTGAACTAATGAACCCTTGCTCAAAAAAGAAAATCTGCATCTGAGGAAACAGGTAACAGAACTGACATTCAAATTTGAGACTAATCCAGATGTCTTATTGTTGTTTAAATAGAAAATATTGAAATATTAAGACAGGCATGTAATATCAATGAAATGTGAGAAGTACAGAGCCATTATTATCAATAATATATCTAAATGTTATGGTAAATTTTGTGGTATTCTAAAAAATATGGAGTGATTTCCCTAGGCCATGACAGCTGACTACATCAATATATTTTGTGGCATTCCAAACTATGGTTCAAAATTGTTAATCACCCTCAGGAGCAGACTGTTTTAAAGTACCATTTTCTTTATATTTTTGTTGTTGTTTTTTAACTACAGTGTATAGTATAAGGATTCATACTTAAGCAATATTTGTTCACTGGTGGCTGCTGAACGTATTCAGTGATGGAATAAATGTGTTTTTTTTGTTTGTTTTTTCCCCTCCTTCCATCCACTACTTTGCCTTTTTTCTGTAGTTGTAAGGTCTTATATGCTAGGACTGAAAACTACATTTCCCCGTTGTAATGCTGAAGGATCTCAGGTAATAAAGTTTGACCTCTTATCACTACTATTGCCTAATGTTTGTATTTGAGAACTTCCCTTGACAAATTACTCCATCTAAGGAACCTTAGAATCTACAACTGTTTTTCTAATGACTGTCATTGCTATCCTCTAGCTGTTCATGATTTGACTCTGTATCTTTGCTAATTTCATTCTGTTCATGGCACTGCATATGTGTGAAATACAACTATAGTATGAAATGTACCATTCCCTATGTGTTATGCGTTATAGCCAAGGACTATTTCCTCATTTTATATCAGCAACCCATCACTTTTGAGTATTTACAGGCTTATTCTTATTGTTTGGTTGTCTTTTCTCCAAAAGGGACTGGTTAAATTTTGTTGAGCTACTGTTCCAAATTTTGTTTAACATTGTTGACAATTTTCTACAGTCCTCTATATTATAGCACCATCTGAATAAACAGACACTTTCGACTTTATCAAACCATTTTTGTCAGGAATGAAAGTCTCATTCTCTAAATTCCACAACAATCTATACGGGATTCTTCTTGCATTTCTCTTAGAAGTGCTGTTTTGCATCAGATTGTCTATCATTCAACATAGCATTTTCCATTTAATTTTCTACATACTGGGAAAAACATACAATTTTGTCCTTTCTCAGGAGATCAAAAGTGAGATCCAACAAATAAAATTTTGGCTTGTTCCAGTGTCTTATTTCATATAGATAACCAAATAATTGCCAACCAGCCTAAATCTTAGGTAGAACAAGTATAGATTTCATATAATTATAATAAATATTGTTTTGATCTAATGTCATCTAGCATAGTTTTAAAGGTTCAATTTGATTTACAAAGGAGTTATTTTGAGTATTTTAAAGCACACAGCTAACATCTACTTTATAGGGCAGCTTTCTTGTCCACAGCTTTGGTCACAAATAATAAATTTATTTAGGTCAGGCAAGACCCTAAGGACATCATGTGGTCCAAATCCCTGCTCAAAGCACAGCCAGCATAGATCAAGTTGTACAGGGGCTTGTTCAGTGGAGGTCTGAATATCTCCAGGGATGGAGACTTCACAGAACTTTTAGTCTTAACAAGTAGTCTATTAATGGACTTTGAAACATAGGAACTTAATTCAGATTCATGGTCTTAACACGTCTTTATTTTTATTTTTTAAAAATTCTTAGGAATTAAGTATACTGAACACTTCAAATTCTTGGAGCTTGCCTATTTTACACCTGACTTTACATTTAACAAAGTGTAATAATTACCAAAAAATAAAAAAAAAAAAAAAATCAAACATTAATTCAGATTCAATAACCTTAAGTCAGTTTTTTCCTAACATTTCAGCATTTTTAACTGGCTTTTTTTTGCCAGTTACGTTAATACCTTAAAGTCATATACAAGTTCACTTTTGAAGGAGTTATTACAAGTATGCCTTCTTACATGAAGATAATTGTGTTTCTTAAAGTGAAAATTCTAAATATTGCATTTAGGCTGGTTTCCCAAAGAACTGAGACTTAAAAAATAACATTTCATGTTTCTGTCTGGTCTCCTGAAATAACTTGTGAGCTCCTGAGCAATTTTAAGCAAACAGGAGAAAAGGCTAAAAGTCATTTTTTTTTTTTTTTATTTTCTTTCCCCCCCCCCCCCCAATCAAAAGTTTCAGGAAAAGAACTCCAGGGAATAGAGGGAAACTCTATTACATTTCTCATACAGAGGAATTCTTACAAGATTTTATCATGCAACAAAAAGGGGAAAAAACACGGGAGAGCGCCACTGGGAAGTTTCATTAGATCATAGCAAAACCTGCCACATTTCATGTAAGCACCAGCTGATTAAAAAGCTCCCTATGCACAGCACACCCAGCAGAAAACTCCAACAGACTTTGGAACTGCCTGTGCTGGCAGACAGTCTTATGCTTACATGAAGAAATGAAGCTTCTTTTTCTTGTTGTATAGTCTATCACATGCACACAAAAGAAAAAAAAGACAAATTTAAGTGACTTTTAGATATACTGTTTTAACAAGCATCAGCCATTACTGGACTACTGACAAGATTTAAAAATAACTTTTAAAAGTATTTTTTAAACTGCTTCCTTTTGCAATGTTATATTAAGTGTTTACTGCCTGAATTCTGTGGATAAATACTGAGTGTAATTATCTTGAAATACAAGGATGCTTCTGCTTCCCACTGCTTCTTATTTCAGATGCTTCAGATCTAGCCTCTCTCTTATCTCTGGATCACATGCAGTCACAAATGTCTCTTGTTGTCTATGTGCTTCAGCAAATTGTTGTGGAACTTCATCTCTGAAGGTCTGTGACAATGAACAAATCCCTCTGTAACTCTCTATTATATGTATCTAATTAACAACACATTTTATAAGAGTTCTTCAAAGGGCTATAGCTGTATCTTTTTTTCCTCATATGTGGGAGTTCAAGACAGCTGTGTTATCTGACAGAAGCCACCGCAATGTTACAGCAGGCACACCCCAACAAGACAAAAACCTTGATGAACACAGTTGACTAAGCAAGAGATACTGACAGGAGGCATGACAACCCTGCATATTATTTTTATGGAAATCCACAATGAAAAGTGGTATAGTTTGCAGACTAAGACTGAAGATTTAAATGTTTACTTTTTTTTTTTTCAAAGTTGTAGCCAATCAGTAAAAGTTATTTCTTTTAAAAAAATAAGTTACATAAAGAAAGATCTTGTAGTAGAATATGCTTGTCATTCTTTAAAAAGAAATTTCTACTTCATTATTTATTTATACTATGTAGTCATAAGTTTGAAAACTTGCTGTTTGAAAATCATCACAAAATAATACAGGATGCTTTTTTTTTACATGTATGTGTGCGGGAGGGGAGGCAATGGAGAACTGTAGTAACATAATTGTAACAGTACCAGGAATGCATACATCCCTCTTCACACTTCATTCAAAGTTGGCTAAATTGCATTCTCTCCAGTTTACTAAGAGGGAAAGTGAAGGTAACAATGACGGTCAAATAAATTAAGTGACTAAACTTAACTTCACAGTCCAATAGGAAAAATGCTTGCTTTACACTAAAAGATCCTACTAGTTGGTACCTCAGAAAGACACGCTTACCTCTCTCAACTTGGAAATACTTCAACCCATATGCTCTGACCCACCTAGAGATCCGTGCAACTAGCTGAAGGAAAAACAAAGCACTTCCTCCCTCCCCTCAAAAAGTAGTTCAGGCAGAAAGAGCTTTCTGATGTGACACCCCTGCAGCTTATATACCATTAGGCCCACTTGGCACCCAACCAATCACCTGGGAAAGGGGAAGGGCAAAGCAAAAAAAGTAGAAATCAAGCAGGATGAGCAGTAGCTGTACTGTTTTTGTTTATCTGGCTTAGCTCAATAGCATGCAAGGCACAGCATAGCAAACTGTTCTGTTTCTAGAAGTAACAATTCCTGTGCCTTTACTTCAGCTTTGAATATTGAAAGGACAATACGATCAAGTAAGTAACTGAAACTATTTCAACTGGAATTAGCTCAAACTTTTCTTTTCACTTCCTTTATACTCATGATGGATGAAGACATCTCTGTAATAATTCTCACAGATTTATAGCTGCTGTTATCAATGTTAACCATAATCTCCTTTTGAATCTGAACAGTCCTGTATGGCTGTAAAAGGATTGCTTAATGTTGACTGCCCATATTTTTCTTTTCGTGGCCTTTAGGTTTGTTGTTTATCATTTATAGAGAACTTTTATGCAAACAAAGACCGGGCAAGATTGTGACTGGTCTTAATGAAATTAACTACTATGAAAACTGAGAAAAAATACTGGGAAAACTTACTGAGAAAGTTTAATACCAGCAAGCCAATGCAAGTGATAAAAAATGTTTTAAATATGTTCACTTTCATTGGGGTTTGTGGAATAAATGGAAAGATATAAGGATAAGAAAATGAAACTTCCCTTAATGTGGAGAATGTTGCTTTTCCTAGCTATGTAAAATGGCATCAGCGTAAACTTCTCACTTCCCTGTAGCCTTTTTGATTTTTAATCAGGTGGTGATACAAACCTGGTTACCAGAACTCACATCTAATACTTTGAATGAAAGAGAAATACGTCATGTACTTACCATCTATAGATAGTACGCAACTCTGTTAGCTATCAGCATTTGAAATTTAAACATTCTTTTCACGTTACTTTTACTTGACATTTCTCTTGCTCCCAAATTATTTTAGGATGTGAGTCAATTTCAATCACATTTGACTGAAGAATACAAGGCTCCAGACTTAGAGGGTGTTACTTCGTGCAATTCAAGGGCAGCAGTAAACAAAATCATTATTGTGATTAGTAATTTGCTAGTTTTCTTTTTACAAATATATACAACTTTAGTTTTAGACTCTTCCAAAGCTGAAAATATTATACCCCAAGACCCTTTTGTTCTTCATTCAGAAAAACAACAAAACCCTAACTGCATTTCTAAAATGAAATTACATTTACCATTGGAATTAAAAATTTGATTGTTTATGTTACTTAGGCAACACTACTTGAGTAGTTCAAAGATTGACCTGAGCCCAGCATGTCTGGAAAGGAGCATTCTTTCCAACAAAATAGTGACAACTGTCCACAGTTATCACTATCTCTGCTTCTGAATTTATTCTCTCTTAATTTCCACCAGCTAGGAAGATACATCACTTAGAAATACAATTTCAAACTTATCTTTTTCCAATAAAATCTGATAACAAGTGGAATTCAGAATTAACCAACAGACTATGTAAACTTATTGATAACATTGTGTTAATCTTTGAGGTGCTTTGCTTATCTCTGAAAGGCCCTCCTGAAACAGAAAAATCTGGTAGAGGTAGCTCTTCCTGTAAAGCAAAACCCTTGGTTTTGTTGCTGCAACCTTCTGTGGCACTCCCTGTTTGAAACTCTTCAGAACCATAAAGCAAAGCTTCTGCCTCTCTTGCTTCTACTTTGCTGAAACTAGTAAAAGAAACAAACAAAAACCCCTCACCTGGGCTCCCTTGGGAGACACCCATCTGAGGTGTCAACCACAGAAGTCAGGGTGACTTTATGCGGCCGCTTAATAGATACCATTCTCTAATTTAATCTGCATTGTGTTTTGCTGTTTCTTTCGCATTGCCTGAGTCTTTGCTCTGCAAGCTTATGTAGCAGATGAGGGCGTGGGCAGCCCCAGCTGCCAGCAGGAGCCAGTCATCAGTGAGATGCTTCCAGTGCAGAGCAGTCTCAGAAACCACTGCCAGACTCCAGAGCAAATTCAGGAGCAAAATTCATGCCCAGGAGAGACTTAGTTATTGAATACGTGAGTAACAGCTGCTTTAAGCAGAATCACTGCTTTCAGCAACCAAACACAAAGAGCAACCATGCTCTGCTTTTAATGATCCAGATGAAAGTCTTCCCTGCCCAGGAGTTTCCTACAGGCCTCAACGAGAGAGAGCTCAGGGCCAAAACCAGTAGCCTTAACAACAAATAACAATGTTCCTGGCAGCAGAATGCTTCGTGCAACCAGTCTAACTTCAGTATCATTCACTTTCTTGAATGTACCAGGAAGCTTTTGTAGAGTGACATAATTCTCTAGATTTTTTCATTGCTTGTTTGTTGTCACAGCATGCAACTTGTACTAACTTTGCTTGACTGAATTCTTCATATCATTAGGACTAGGATCATTCCTTTATTTTAATATATTTTTATTTGTATTTTTAATCATGGCTATAGTGTCAGAGCACTGTCCATCTTCAGGACTTTCTGTTGCTAAGCAAATGCAAATTGATTTAGTAGGATCCCTTTCCGAGTCATGGGATTTTTCCATCTCAAATTACAATGACAGTCTAGTTTGTCTCCTTGTGTTTATCAGGAGACATTTTAACTCTTCAGCATTTCTAGGTTTTGGCTTTTCACCCTTTCATCAGTCCATCAGTCACAAATGAATATGTATTTTCACCTTGCCTTTGCTCCCTGAGGTTAAATAATAATAATAATAATAATCCTCTGATACTTCGTTTACATTACAGTTTAACAATTACTGTCCTCTGCCAAAACTAACTGAAAGCTGATGAACTGTCCACACTACCAAAAGAAAATTGCTGTTGGACTTGGATTGTGGGTTTGTTTTTTTTTGTTTGTTTGTTTTTTTGTTTGTTTTTTGTTTTTTACTCTTGAGCAATCACTGCTTGCAGATGCAGAGCAAGTGCTGCTTAAAACTTCTTCCTTTAGGCTTCTATATATCCACTGGCTATGTTTAAACTTTCAAGATCCTTGGACTCAGTTACAAGCCCTGATTTTAAATAGGAATGTATTAACTCTATTTTTATCTTGATATATATGAGAAGGATTCTTAAGCATAAAAAGCAAGAAGAAAGCTGAGGCATGTTCTGGTCTGGTTACAAACGGATGATGGGACAGCCCAGGCCCAGCACAGTGCTGTGACATGCACTCATCCCTCAGTCTGCCAACAGCCAGGGAGCTATAGCTTGTGTGGCACTCACTGCCCTTCCTTATCTGTCACCTTCTTCTGAAATGTTTTTGTTTTCTTGCATGCCAGAAACATAGAATGCATAGAAGAGATTCACTTTTTCTGAAGACATAGTTCCAACTCCTACTGCATGCTGGATTTCTACAGAGCACATGGATGTGCTAGTGGCATCCATCTGCCCTCATTTAGATGTCTGCAATGCAGATGTCCTTCTCTGAGCAGTGTCTAGATTCCCATTACAGTCAAATGAGAGGAAAGGCACTTCCAGGGCTCAGTTCATTTCTCAGTGTCTGACACAGATTACTCCACCCCTGCTGTCTGGAAAGCTAAACTCCTCCAAGGCAAAATTCCCAGTGTCACAGAGCCCATTAAAAATCTTGGACCTGTGACATCAAAAATGAGATAGTAACACAGTGTGCTATGCAGATATGTACTCATTTTTTTATTATTTTTTTTTCCACATAAACAAAAAGAACAAAACAATTTAAATGTCAACAGTGTAAAATGTCAAGGGACAACTGGAGATATATTCTGAGAACCACTGCCTCTTGTATCCTAAGCATACTGATGCTCCATTACTGCTTAAACATCATTAATTCATCTGTTTGTTCTTTGTTTCTTGGATTCAAAGCTCTTCAGGTTTTAGAGGAAAAGCTTGAAAGAAACATTAATATGACAACTACTTTTGGGTACTGCATTGCTTTTGTTTGTTTGTTTGTTTTTAGCTTCTGTTTCAGCATCCAACTGTAAAATCTTAAACCATAGCTCTGCACATTAAATGCAAAATCTCCACTCAAAGACTCCATGAAAAACTTAAGGGAAGTATCAGCCCATTCACACAGCCATCATAAGATACACAACATCGTCTCAGTGCAGTCACTGTTCTTGATATATAACGTTTACTTTTCATATTACACTCTAGGGTTGAATGGCCTAAACGTAAAAATAACTGCATAGAAATACGTTACTTACAGTTTAGTATTGTCCAATCAATTTACTATGTTAGTCTAGGGTTTTACAAACAGTTTTGTGGGTGGGTGGGGAGATGGTGTTGATTCTTCTGAATCCCTATGTTAAAGCTCATGGTCCTTTTAAACAAAGTTTATTTTATGTACCGAAGAAAGTAACGTAAGGCAGAAATTTTAACAGGCAATGTTTATTTTAGATCTTTGACTTAGAGATCTAATTGGTTTGGCTTCACTCATCATTCAATTCCTATATTTTGTCTGATCATATCTTTTTGTGAAACATACTAAGCAGGAAACAACTTCAAATATCTGTATACTCAATTTACTGTAACACTGTATCCATCCAGTACACATATATGTATATATTCACAGATGAGCTGATATTTTTCCTCTTACTTGACTCCTATTTTTTAATTTTGTTAACATTCCTTCTTTTTTTTTTTACTTGTGGTAGAGATTATAAAGTCTCTCAAAATATAAATGACTATTTAAATGCAAGTAACAGGAGAATAATATACAGACGATTATCACTTAAATGGAGCTCCAATTGGTTGCTTTAAATCATAATTCTAGTAATATCCCTGTTTTTCATGACATAGTTTGCATTGGTCAGACAATACTGTACTGTAAATAATGCTGTTTTGATCCTCTTCTATCTCTTTACATCAATTCCAACAAGAATATGCCAGGATCTACTTCAAGAGCTCTTAGTACTAGAAATCAATGCTGTACAAGTTCTAAAACCCTGAAATCCTGGCTTTGAAGTAGTATAAAACATTAACCTACTTTTGTAGTTTGTACATAGTGATCAGTGTAGAAATTGCTTCCACCAGAATTCAGGCTGTTGTCTATGGATATTTTTTATTATTAAATCTTAGGGGAAAACTGCAGGAAATGTTGCTGTAAAATTTCACTGCAACTTCTAGCACTGCAGAGCATTCTACCAATGAAAAAGAAACATGAACAAGATCACTGACTACCATAAACAGGCACTGCTTTAACTGAGGCTTCATCTGAGAGTGACTATGAAACAAATTCTCTGAAAATACAAACAAAAAACACCATCACAGCTTTAGCACATAAAAGTAATAGGCGGAAAACTATTTTGTATGTACAATTCTGCCTCAGTTGCTGAGAAACCTTTTGAAAAAAATCCTCAAGAATATATTGGGTAATTGTTTTCCTTCAGAGTATACACATAATCCCTTCAAGCAAGAAGTGCTGGTGCTTCCTCCCTGCTGCTGCCCAGTCTGGTCACCACCATGCTGCTGAGAGTTTCTGCTGATAATACTGGTTCTTGAGAGCAACCCAACAAGCTTTAATGATTGACCACCTGCTCTGTGGGGTAGCAGTGCTTCTCCACTTGAACTCTGTGCCTTGCCTACCTTGTAATATGGCAGCATTTCACCCATTGTAAACCAGCCTCACCAGCTGAGGACCACTTCTCTACATCTTTTTTACCTCAGACAGTCCTCAGAAGGAAGCCACCTAATCTGCTGTGCAACCATACCTATGTGGGAACATTGTCTATCACTCCTGCTTGAACTGGCCAATATACAACCACGGGAAGGCAAGGTGTTTTACCCAAATAAAGTAAACATGAGAAATATATTCTTGCTGTAATCTATTGAGAAGGGCTTCTCACTGGAAAGGTGGGAGTCTTGGATACTGGTCCCTCTAATTTTCTTCAGACATCAACATACTGGTGGAGCTACAAGTAAATTGAGTGTTTCCTTTGTGTCTCTAGCCTTTTCAGAAACACCCAAAAAAGAAAAATCATGATGATAATTCAGTCAATGAACAGTGTGTTTTAATGGAGTTTTTAACAGCTGTACACATTTAAATTTCTTATTAAAAATACAAGTCAGTACACTCAGAATTCTTTCAGTGTTCAGTTTTAACAGAATGCAAAAAAAAAAAAAAAAAATCAATAGATACTGTTGCTAGGAAGAGAATTCTACTGACATTTGTCTAGATTCTTTTATTGATGCCTCAGTATTGGAGTGCCAACTGCAACTATTTATAAAGGGAATCCATCTCCCTCAGTGAATACATCAAAATTCTTGCTAAAACTAAGCAATGTACAGTAAGATTTTTTTATTATTATTATTATTATTTTTTGATTAAAATCAGAGCCTTGTACTCAGCTTCACATACATTTTTTTCTTCCTTCCTTCCTTTGACCTAACACATTAACAGTCAAAGCCAAGGGGAGCCTGGCCACTTACAAAGCTTTTAATTTAGTCATTGGTGTTCATATTCCAAGGGAGGACTAAAGGTATATTTGTCAAAGGAAAAAATAAGTAAGGTGCATTAATCCTTATTTCTCCCTGAATTGTTTTCTAAAGTATATATTTAGGAAAACACCTAAGATACTGCTGTGGTTGTCACTGTGCCACATGACTGTGACAGTCTCACTGAGCCATGTTAATGAGACACAGGGAAGGGAGGAGAGGAAGACAAGAATGGCACTTTCCTTGTTTCCTTCTGATACACCTGATTGGCAAATTTGCCTGTTTTGGCAAGATGAGTGTGTTTTAATTCAATATGGCTATTTTTTAATATATATAATTCTTTTTAGATCTTGATTGTATTCAATGAGATAAAGAAGCAATTGGAAGTTATAACAATAAAATAAAAGTAAATACTTAAATATCACTCATTCTTATAGTGCATAAAATGTAAAATGGTCTTCATTGTCTAATTTCTTCAGTGTCTAAAAATATTTACTCAACAATGAAACCAGATTACGTATATTCCAAAGAAGCACTATTGTAAAAATATTTTCTTCTTCAATCAATCAATCAATCAATATTTGACTACCTAAATGTACCAGAACATATCATGCTCCATTTTTTTAGCCTGTCATAGGGAGACTTCCCCTCACATTCAACTTGCACAAAACAAACAGAAAAACAAACAAACAAACAAAAAAACACAATAAAAATATTGAATGTAATAGGTTCTTCCAGTTCTGAGAATAAACTGGTGATGCAATCAAGTAATTCTGTGACATATATGTTAACATATATAAGTTGGCCAAATTCTGTTTCTCTAAATGTAAATACAAAGATTAGCATAATGTTCCTTATTCATGGCTTCAGGTCTCTTTCATCCATGATGTAGACTCCAAGTCCTTTTTTCCTGGTAAAATAATAATAACAATATTTCTGTGATTGTAGCTGGTTTTCTTTCCCTGAAAGTACCTGTTACTTCTTTCCACTGAATATCTCAAATACCCTAAGCAATGCTTTCTCTCTCCTTCCTCTGTAACTCCAGTTTGCATCTCAGTTTTATGTGAGATCATGTGCCTATGTTGGACTGGAAAAGGTTATCTTTACTATTTCCTTTGCTGTTAACCTTCTTGTCTCAAGTACTTTCTAGATCAGACATTCTCAAAAGGTTATTTATAATTTAAAACTAAAACAGGAGCGATTTTCAAATATGATCCAGGAGCAAGGCTGGCATCTCTGTAACTACAGATGCAAAAAATTCAGGACGTTTAATCGTTAAGACATCACTGACTGGGAAGCCTGCCACCGACATCCACACTTGATGCACATACATTGTCTTTTGGCTCTCTACAGCTATGCCCATCTGCTACAGTGGCATGGTGCCCGCTTATCAGCTAGTTGGACAGTTTCAGTATGCAGAAGTGCCAAATAAAGGTCTTACATGGGTAGCCTGTATAACCCTGAAAGTGCCATTTCTTTTGTAGAAAGAAATGCTAGTGCTGAAATGCTAACCGACTATGTCTTAGCGCATTATTGTCATTACTATTTATTTATTTACTTATTTTCATTGACTGAAGATGCATTTTGCCACAGCTATTTTTACATCAGTTTTACAAAGAAAGAGATTATGCTGGTAGTCAAAGGGAAATAAAGCAGTATCTACAAGTAAGATACTGATGAACAAAGCCACTATGATGGATTGATATGATGGACTTCTATGATGAATTGATTGCATCAGTTGACAAGGGAAGACTGACCAATGCCATTTACCTCAATTTCTTTAAGGCCTTTGACACAGTCCTACATAACATCCTTATCTCTAAATTGGAGAGAGTTGGATTTGAAGGGTGGATAAGGAATTGTCTGTATGGCTGCAGCCAGAGAGTAGTGGTCAATGGCTCTATGTCCAAGTAGGGGTCAGTAACAAGTGGTGTCTCTGAGGGGACTGTCTGGGCACCAGTGTTGTTTAAAATCTTTATCAACAACATAAACAGTGCGATCAAGTGCACCCTCAGCACATTATCAGATGACACCAAGCCAAGTGGTTCAGTTGATACAACAGAACAAAGGGATGCCATTCAAAGGGACCTGGACAAGCTAGAAAATTCAGACCATGTGAACCTAATGAGGTTCAACAAGTCCAAGTGCAAGGTGCTGCATGTGGGCCAGGGCAATCCCAGACATGAGAACAGACTAGGTAAAATACTCATTGAGAGTGGTCCTACAGAGAAGCACTTGAGAGTTTTGGTGGATAAAAAGCTTGATATGAGCAAGTAGTGCACACTTGCAGCCCAGAAGGCCAACCACATCTTGGCCTGCATCAACAGAAGAGTGGCCAGCAGGCTGAGAGAGGTGATTGTCTCCTTCTACTCTGACTTTATGAGGCCCCACCTGGAGTACTGCATCCAGGTCTGGGGCCCCCATCAAAAGAACAATGCGGATCTGTTAGAGCAAGTCCAGAGGAGAGCCATGAGAGGTTAGAGCACCTCTCCTATGAAGAAAGACTGAGAGAGCTGGTGATCTTCAGATCGGAGAAGAGAAGGCTCTGAGGAACTCGTTTTGGCCTTTGAGTACTTAAAAGTGACATAAAAAAGATGGAGAGCAGCCTTTTACATGAACAAATAGTGGTAGGACAAGGGCTAATGATTCTAAATCAGAAGAGAGTAGATTTAGATTAGTTATAAAGAAGAAATTTTTCACTTAGAGGGTGGCGAGGCACTGGAACAGGTTGCCCAGAAAAACTGTGGATGCCCCATCCCTGGAAGTGTTCAAAGACAGGTTGTATGGGGCTTTGAACAGAATCTAGAGAGTGGCATCCCTTCCCATGGCAGGTGGGTTTGAAGGAGATGAAGTTTAAAGTTCCTTCCAACCCAAGCCATTCTATGATAATTCTAAGATTCTGAAATGAGTCACAGCATAAAATAAAGGAGAAGAAGTCCATCTTAAAATAAAATTCAGTGTGGTAGGAGTATAGTTGTGATACTGTGCTCTACATACATATACTGGGTTTATGTGGCAAGGTTCTGGTAGCAGGCGGCTGCACAGGTGGCCTATGTGAGAAGAGTCTAGAGGCTGCTCCGTGTTAGAAAAGGGCCAGGTACAGAAGCTGCCCTGTGTTAGATAAGGGCCAGTTTCAGCTGCAGCCAAAAGGGATCCACAGCTGGCCAGGGCCAAGCTGATGAGAGACGCTGCTTGTGCCACTGTGAGAGCAGGTTTAAGACAGGAAAGAAACTGCTGTGGACTAGCAGCTAGGAGAAAGGAGTGAGCACAGCCTGGCAGACCCCAAGGTCAGTGCAGCAGGAGGGCAGGAGGTGTTCCAGGCATGGAGCAGAAGTTCCCCTGTGGCCTGTGCAGGGGCCCCTGGTGGAGCTGGCTGTCCCCCTGCAGCCCATGGGTCCCACATGGAGCAGATCTCCACGCTGCAGCCCGTGGAGGAGCCCCTGGTGGAGCAGGTGGATGTGGCCTGGAGGAGGCTGCGGCCCATGGAGAGCCCCAGCAGGAGCAGGCCCCGGGCTGGAGCTGCAACCTCTGGAGTGGAGCCTACGCAGGAGCAGGGGGTCTGGGGGGAGCTGCCACCCGTGGGGGACTCGTGCTAGAGCAGTTTGCTCCCGGGGGATGGACCCCGCGGTACGGAGCCGTGTGGGAGCAGTTCTTGAAGAACTGCCTGTGGGCAGCCCCCGCAGGCTCAGTTCGGAAGGAGCGGCGGGGACGAAGCGTTAGGGACTGACCACAGCCCCCACTCCCTGTTCCCCTGCACCGCTCGCCGCTCGGGGGGAAGAAGTGGAAGAGGGCAAATAGCGGGAAGGTGTTTTTAATTTATTTTCTTTGTTTCTTCCTGCTCTAGTCTGCTAGTGATAGGCAATAACTTATTTTAATATCCTTATGCTGAGCCTGTTTTGCCTGTGACAATGATTGTTAAGTGATCTCCCTGCCCTTATCTCAACCCTTGAGCCCCTTCCATTGTATTTTCTCCCCCTTTTCCTTTGAGGAGGGGGAGTAAAAGAGTGGTTGTGGTGGAGTTCAGCTTCCTGGTGGTTAAAGCCATCACAACTACAAATTCAAAGGACAGAAAATAAAAATAAAAAATCCTCACCTCATTTGACGCATTTCAAAACACTCAGAAGAAAGAAATTCAGAATTCAAACAGATTACTGTAAGGCAACACATAGCTGAGATGTTCTAAATAGTGTTAGTTTGTTCTAGGGTCATGACATACCATGTTTCCAGAAATATTTTTTTTTTTTTTTGATTTTTTTTTGCAATTTTATTCAAACTTTTAAAAAGAAATATATTATTTTTAAAATAGTTTTCTTCTTATTGCACGTGACAGTGTCACAAATCCTGTTGGAGACCCTAACTGCATTGGAACTAACAACTACAATTGAATAAAATTGTATCTAGATATAAAGGTAGAAGTGGCAGCTATTAAGAATGTGAACATTTAATCACACTAGTATACCCTAGTAAAATCTTCTCTTATTTCTTAAAAAAACAAACATACAAATAAAGAAAAAAAAGCTCTCTTTCCTTTTTGGATTTTGAAGAACAGTTTCTGAATGTGAAAATTTCTTTTCACATTCTAAAAGGAATCATTGACATATTGTCTATTGCCACTAATGAAACAAACAAAAGAAATTGCACACAGTCCTGACTACAAGGTGAAAAAAGGTAGCCAATATAGTATTGACAAGACATATTTACAATATCAACTGATTATTTTCTAAAACAACAACAACAAAGTTGATAAAAGAAAGACATGAAATCTGGAGATTATTGTTGGAAAAGATTTAGGAAAAATAAAGCAAAACAAAACAAAACAAAAAACACCTCTGGAGAATAAGGTTCTAGAGTTCTAAGTCCATTATTATATGGACTTATTGTGGATAGTGCAGAAAATCAAATTTAAATATAGGTACAGTTCTGTTTTGGATGTATCACCTGAAAGCAATCATTGTTCAGTGTAGATATTAATAGAAGCTAAGGTTAGGCTACATATTCTTTTTGTAGAAGTCCTAACTCAGCAAATTAGAATCAAAGGAGATTTTTTTAACCTTTAAATTAATTAAGTCTTTCACAAATTCTAAAGATTTACATGGTGAGGGAATAAAACTGACTTAAAAGGTACAAGATGAATATGAATTTGTCATATATCATCAATATAATCAATTATAGAATAATTTATGATATAACAACATTAAAAGATATAGAAAATACAGCTGCAAACCCAATGATATGATTATGTATCCCAAAAGCTTGCTTGAAACAGATTACACAACTTTGCTTTGTTTTGGGAACAGTGTTGATCTAGGTAGTCTTCAGGGGTTCCTCCCAACCCAACTTTGTCTCTGATTCTTTGATTCCTATGGATCTTTCTTGGCATCATGACACCATACACAGTTCAGTTGGAAAATCATATCCATTATGTTGATAAACATTTGGTGTGACACAGACCCTTTCCCAGCACTTTTCAGAAAAAAAATAAAAAAATAAAAAAATAAAAAAAAAATGGCAGGTTGTTGAAAGGGTAACTCAACAAACTGTAAGGAGGCAAGACAGTTCAACAGTGATGGAATAAACAGCTGATAAGTCAAATGGAGTGGGAATATATCTAGATCCAAAGATTGTATTTGATGACATTAGTAATGAAAGGCATGGTAGCTACCACACTGTGGCTAAAAGAGCCATGTGACTTTCATTGCAGCAGCTCAGCCTGCCATGCAAAATCAGCACTACTGAGCAAAGAAGCTTCACCAGTGCCTCCTGCACTGCCATATCAGTGAAACTGTGATGACAGTTTTATGACAGGAGACAACAGCATGACAAACTGATAACTTTTCCTGGAAAAGCAATATTTTCTTGAAGAGACTGGATTAAATTATTCTGAATTCTATAAGGTATAATAAAAATTGAACAGGTTTCTTCTTCCCTCTAATACCATTTCAGAGTGCCAGATCAAGTGAGTAGTCCTCCTGATACATAGAAGAAGGCACTGAAACACTCAGAAGGAAAATACTGTCATTTTTCAATTACTGATCAACAGGATAACTTTGTGATCACTGGAGGGTGGGGAGGGGAGTGGGGGGTGGGGTGGAGAGGATGAGTAACTATGCAAACTAAAGTTCATGCTTATATTTCATGCTTAAATTAAATTAGAATATGCTACTGGCCTGATTGCCTGGATAAAAAAGAACTTCCTGTTCAAGTATTATATTTTCATGTAAAAATAAAATAAAATAAAAAAGATACTTACGTGCATCCAGAGGAAGTTCAAGTAAAATACTGAAAAACTGGGAAAAGTGAAAATGAGACGTTACCCATGTTAAGTTATATGAACATCCAATTGTTAATTGTTATTTATGTATCATGGCAGATGAGGTTCACTGGCTGCTGATGTCCAATAATTCTTTTTACATACATCACCCAGTGCAGTCTTGTGCTTTACTTAGTGAGTATCATCCACATTCAGTTGTTTGTCATATTTTCTTAGGCTAGCTGACCTACTGCATCTTCTGAGTACCTCTTAAGCATGGTTTACCTTCCTAAGACCATAGCTGGGGAAGGTAATAGTTATTAGTCCCATATTAGAGATGAGAAATTTCTTCTCCAGATGAGTCCAGAGCATTGAAGGCAACTACATCATTCATGTGAGATAAACCTATAGTGTGCACTAATAAGAAGATGCTTATTTTGATCACATAATTAAAGACTGTAGCATAATTCAATGGCAAGGTGTCTAAATACAGGTCACAGAAGCAGCTTCAGTTCTGGAACTTTCTCAGTCTTGGGTGCTGCATTTGAAACTTTAATAAGCTTTTGTTCCAGTGTATGTATACATGTGTGGAGGTATTTTCACAACTGTGCTTATAGTGTGGGTAGTGGGCATTGCACAGGCTGGTAGCTACAGTTAATGTTTGATGAGCAGTGCCCTCTGCATGAGCTGATAGCAGAAGGCTAATGCTCTTCTGGCTACCAGGTAAGTCTTCTGTTAATATATAGGTATAAATACTTCCATCTTGTCTAAAATAAACAATGAAAACAAACAAAAAAAGAATGAAAACAAAAAACCCCATTATGCTTAGGGATGTGGTTTAGGGGATGATTTGTTAGTGTTAGGTCAGAGGTTGGACTCGGTGATCTTGTAGGTCTCTTCCAACCTAGACTTTCTGTGATTACAGAGTGATGTTGATATATGCATGAGCCAGAAACTGTCAGCCTCTCAGAACAGACCTATGCCACTCAAAGCAACAAAAACACAGGAGATAGCACCCCAGCAGCCTCAAGTATGATTCTATGATTCTATAATTCTGTGTGCTTCTGCGGTCTGCCCTCTCCTTTCCACAATAACAAATGATGGCTTCCTTTCTCTCCACATGGTTTATGTGTACAAAGGATAATTTCTTCTGATCTCTGTCTTGAATGGGTGCCAGCTGCCTAAGCCAAAAGAAGCATGACCAGAGCAAGGGCCCATTGGTCCCAGGGCTCAGATATCTATTCTGCAGCAGAAGAGCCTGCACCAGCTATAGTGTGGATGGTTGCATGCTGGCACTCTTGCCTAGAGTTTTCTGTCATACCCTAATCTGAAATAACCACCCAAAGAAACAAAGTTAAATTGATTTGCACTAGGGATGAGTAACAACCCAAAAGGATTCCCTATGGCATCTCTTCCCTCTTTCTTTCCATGTTACACCTCACATTGACATTGCAAGGAAGAATTATTAGAACTTACTAGTGCAATGACTATTAAGATTTTTTTTTCTTTTATTTATTTAATTGATTAATTAATTCTAATTCCATTGATCTAGAAGATCTGAAAGACTGAAGTGCTTTAACTGTAAAATAATAAATAGCTTTAGACATAAATTTATTTTGAAGGGACTAGTTGTAGCTCACTCATAAAAGTGTTTGATATCAAGGTCCTGTAATGGAAAATGCTAGACAACTTCATATGTAAAGAATTATTCCCAAACCTGACTATCATTAAGTAATTCAATAAATAGATCCAGTCATTTATTTTTCCCCATCCTACTTTAGAACTCCAGACACTGAGTAAATGCACTGCTGGAACTTCAGAAATATTCATCAGATATATTCTTTGATGATACTTCAAAAGAAACAGAGACCCATAGAAAAACTCTGCTGGCCTTTGTCTACAAGAAATTTTAGTGGATCACCCAGATCTTGCTTCTTTTTGATGGTCATTTCTCCTCAACAACAGAAATTCTTTTGGCCTCATTCCTAAATTACAGACACCCCATAATAGTAGTAATACAATACAATAAACAGGAAATTTTCCAAAGCAAGGAGGACAGGAAGCATAGGAGTATTTATACTAAGAGACAGAGAAGTCTTGAAACAGAAAAGGGTGAAAGAAAGGTGAGGTAAATAAGACAATGTTCAAAAACATAAGACACAAGAGGTCATTGGAGAACGTGGTGAAATCTTGAAGCAAAAAAAAATGTAATTTCATTGACAGAAAAAAAAAATATAATGTTATAATGTAGACAGGATCTATGCCTCACGTTAGTGTGTGGGAAAACAAGCAAGAAAGATTAATATAAAACTTCAAGGAGGGATAAATAAATAAATAAATATAAATATCAGAGTATCATTATCAGGTCAGTAGTGGTCAGTGAGAAATGAGTGTGAGGATTAAGAGAACTTCAGGGCACTTGGATTCCATCCCAGAGCACTTAACGAAATGGCAAGGAGAAAAAAATAGCTTATGTTTGCAATCTCCTGGCTGAAGGACCATAATTCCATAGGAAAGCAATGGAAGTAATATTTGACACTAAAAAGAAAATATTGAAATGTAGAACACCCATAGACTTGTTCCATACATCTAGCAACAAAATTAGAAAAACATCTCTCCCCTACCAGACAGAATTGGTCCAAAAAATCCGGAGAATCTTTACGTAGCAGTATCAATGCAGAACACAGAGTCATCTAGGCTGGCAGAGACCTCCAAGATCACCGAGTCCAAACTTTGACCTAACACTAACAAGTCCTCCACTAAACCATATCCCTAAGCTCTAGATCTAAACATCTTTTAAAGACCTCCAGGGATGGTGACTTAACCACTTCCCTGGGCAGCCCATTCTAATGCCTAACAACCCTTTCAGTAAAGAAATTCTTCACAGAACTATGGAAGAACTAATATCCAACCTAAATCTCCCCTGGCACAACTTTAGCACATTCCCCCTCGTCCTGTCACCAGGCACATGGGAGAATAGATCAACCCCCACCTCACTACAGCCTCCCTTAAGGTACCTGTAGAGTGCCACAAGGTCACCCCTGTGCCTCCTCTTCTCCAGACTGAACAATCCCAGCTCCCTCAGCTGCTCCTTGTAAGACTTGTAATTCATCCCAGGGCTTGTTGAAACAGTGTCTTAATTGGATGAAGGAGCAGGAGACAGACCCGGGAAGAGGGGCATCCTTAAAAGTCCCTTTCCTTTCTTGTTACTGACCATTCATTCACTAGCCTCACCTGACCTAAGACTGTACCTGCCTGAAGGTGAATGGAAGGGGAGAAAGGGCCAGTGCACACTGGTTCTCTTTTCAGAGTCTTTGTGTGAATTAATCTTGTGGCAACTTTGTCTGCTCCCAAGTTTCATTGAGAACATACTGCCATGATGACATTTCCATAGTGCTCATTTTGGAACAAAACACTGGAGAAAGAAGGCAAAACATCCTAAGTAGCTGCTGTGTGGCTGGGATAGCTAGCTCACATCTCCTCTTTATTCTAGAGCTGTTCTTCAAAGTGTGCTCATTCTTTTGTCTGCTGAAGGTGTAATAGGAGGCAATGAAGTGGATCTTTTTTTTAAGTTATCCTATGGGATATTCTTGCTGCACATTCAAACTAATAAATGGCAAGTTTTATAGAAGGTCTCAAGTGCAGATTGCAGATGTGATCCTCTAACTCCCACTGGAAGGAAGCCAGAGGCTGATTTGTACATTTGTTTTGATCAGCAGGGATTTCTATCTTAATACCTTATTTTGTTGTGGAAACTGAAAGGCCACTATATATAAACCTGCAGAAATTACGCCTTAAAAAGCCTAGAGTGCAATAGTTTATTGATAAAAGAAAGATAAGGGAATGTCTGCTTAACTACATGAAAGTCTTGAATCTTTGCCTCAGAAAATATGTTAGTCATCTAAATTCTCGACTCTGGTATAAATTGCACTGTTCAGAATTCCTCCTCAAAATGATCTATAGCCAGCATGTACAAGTCATTGCTATGACAGACGGGATGAGAATATCTGTTCAGCATGGCAAGTCTGCAGCTCCTTCCCATATGCATTTGGATACTCAAACTATTCCAAACCTCATGAACTTGGCATAGCAATAAAGAGATAACAGCAAGGAAAGGAAAAGAGAGAATCTGCAGCTATCCATAAATTTCATGACCTTTTGTATGATTAGTTCACTTCCTTTGCTCTCTTCATACTGAAAAGCAAAAGATGGAAAATGAAACTGGGTATATAAAGTATAGCCTGCTGGGACACAGAGATATAATTAAGAGAATGCTGTAGGAGTTAGCATTATGGTTAATTTTATCATTTTGTATTAGATGTTAGGAAGCAGAAAGTGGTAAAAAAGACAAAGGTTCATTTAGTTTCACAACTGGAAGATACCAAGACTGTTATCAACATAGATATATATTTTTTTTCAAGATGGGTTCCAATATTTCAGAAACCATGTTGCAACTCCACACACAAATATTTATTAAAAACAAAACAAAACAAAACCAAACAAAAACTAACCAACCAACGAAAACAAAACAAAACAAAACAGCTCTATGTAAAAAATGTTTGAGTTGGAAAAAACTATGACATCCATAGTTTTTCTAAATGGTAGGTTATCAAGAAGGAGCTCGTGTATGGAGAGGTAAAACCTTCTCACATAATGTAGAGAAGACTTGTTCTAACCCTTTCAGTCATAGTCACCTAACAAGAAAAAAAGAATCTATCGTGATATAAATAACACTTTGTGAGCAGTTGTGAAAGTAGTATGTAAAGATCAGGTGTCTAATTGTTTTAATGATCTTGTGGATAAATCATTCTTGTTGCAGGATAAATGCTAAGGAAGACAATATCTGGATGGACAAGGGTCTTATGCAGTAGCTTTTGTAATTCTGAAGACTTCAAATCAGGATTTAAGATTCTAAGGTAAAACAACAACAAAAAAAATGTGTTGCAGAAAGAAAAATAATGAATAACACAAAATAAGATTTTTTTATATTATCCTCAAGTGGGAGAGCTGCACAAGCAATTTAGATGCCTCCAGAGAAAAAGGTGTGCTGTTTTACTCAAAGAAGCTTCTTATGATGATATTTTTATCTGTGATCAGCATTTTCTACCCAAAAGAACAAAATTCAAAATATTAATAAATTCTAAATACAGTACTGAAAGAATAACAGGAGAACAACCGTACTGGCCTTTTAAAAATAACAGAAAGTTTTTAGCTCCACTTTTGAAATAATGGGTCCTTTTTGTTCTTAATGGTAATTTCAGAGATGAGTAAGGGGGAAACGTATCTAACTCCATTTACATGTCTGCTATAAGATCATCAGCATAAATGCCAACTCATGTTATCTTTCTTCCCAGTTAATTTGAAAAAAAAAAAAAAAAAAAAGGAGAGAGAGAAATTGCACATGCCACTTAGAACTTCCTATTCCTATGTTACTTATAGGAATTACTTATATACTTATTTTTTGTTTAGATCAGTTTTCCATGATGAAAATTGTGCCAATATAACTGGCAAGTAATCCAAACAGGCAGTAGAATTCAAATATTAGCCTAACACAATTTCTGTCCCAAGCTGAGACTTTACAAGTGAACTCATGTCTTTAATATTTTGATTTGGTTGTCAGACATACTGTTGAAATATTTTTTTAGCTTGTTTGTAGCTTTGATGAACTCCAAGAATAGCTTTACACTTGTCAATTGCTTCTGGCATATTTAGAGATTTCCCAGTAGTATGAGATTTTCTGCCTTGTGTTGCTATCCTAAGTAAGATCAGGTAAGCAGCCTACAATGCTTTCCCTGGCATAATAGCTGCTTTTTAAAAAAATATTATTATTATTATTATTATTATTTTCCCATAAATGATATCTGCTTACTATCTTCTTGTAATTTCCTTACTACTACTACTACTACTACTAGTAATAGTCTATAGTCTTATCATTAAACCCCTGTTGCTTTGTGGTCTACTGTCTGACAAGGTTTGATGGCTTTATTGATTAGTTTGCAAACACAAGAGTCAGAAAAAATGGGGCAGGATTTTCCCACAGATTTAATGAATTAAAAACAAACAACCAAACAACAACAACAACAAAATCAGCATCACCTTATCATATTTCCTGGCAGAAATTTTACAAGTTTTTCTAAAGCCAGCTACGTCCAGTCCTGGGCTCCCCAGTAACACAGAGACATGGAGCTCCTGGAGGAAGTCTAGAGAAGGCTATTTAAATTATTTAGGGATGGGAACATCTTTCATATGAGCAAAGTCTGAGAGCCTGTTTAGCCTGGAGAAGGGAAGACTGAGAAGGGATCTCACTGATGTATACGAAGTATCTGAAGGGATGGTGTCAAGAGGATGGGGCCAAACTCTTGTAGGTGGTGCCCAGCAATATGACAGGCAATGGACACAAACTGCAATACTGGAAGTTCTGTCTGCTCATATGGAAAAATTTCTTCACTGAGGGTGACAGAGCACTGGAACAGTTGCCCAGAGGGGTTGTGGATTCTCTTTCCCTGGAGATATTCAAAAGCCATATGGGCACAATCCTGTGCAACGTGCTCTAGGGGACCCTGCCTGAGCAGGGATTTGGACCAGAGGTCCCTTCCAACCTCAGCCATTCTGTGATTCTGTGGAAGCTTATTGATTTGAAAGGATTTTTTTGATGAGCTTTAAAAGCTCACCGTTATTTCATCTGAAATATTTGTTGCTCTTGTGTTAGCTTAGGAACCAAGAACTTCAGCTAATGGTGAATGTTCATACAGTACACAGCCCTAAGGAAAAAAAAAAAAAAAAAAAATTATTGGGAGTCAAAGACAGCTGTAGACTGAACTGTGCCATATATTTTTTTCCCCACACATTTATCTTTTCCTTTTCACATTTAGCAATATTGACACATATTGGCTGACTTTCCACGGACATTTTAACTGTCTCTGGAACCAGCTCTCTCTGTATCTATGATGACTGTTTCTACCTTCATAACAGAAATGTTACTGTTTCTCACCACCCACAGAAACAGTCACTTGTTTTGTTTAATTTCTTATCCCTCTGTATTTTCCCCTTTGCAACCCAAATGTGTTAATAATTAAACCTGACTCACAGTTCACTGATTTCTAAGGCTAAAAATTAGAGACACCATGTTAGAATTTAGCATGAATTTCCTGCAAAGTTCTCATTTCTTACTGACCTATACTGCAGTTGTTGCAGAACCCGTTTACTAATGTTTATACTCTATGTGCATGCCATACGTTATTCCTGCATGTCCATTTGTGTTCACCCTTTAGCAAGATCCACATAGTGCAAAATGTGATAGTACATTCACTATGTGATAAGTAAAGTGGGAAAATAATAAACTGGTGCTGAAAACATTTACCCAGAACATTCAAGAATTTTACATTGCATTCTAGATCCAGGTCTTATCCAGTTAAGATTTCAGGAGGACACATTAAAGTTAACCATTTCTCTTCTGTGACTGAATCAACCTATTGAACTTCAGTTAACAGCATTAAATGAGGGAATCCTAGTGTCCTCATCAGGTAATACCTACTGCATAAGCAGAAATTTTCTACAGTTCTTTGAGTTATAATGCTGTAATTTAGCATGATTTATTTAATATCCATTAAAACATATATGTAAGCATATATGATTAACTTCAAGCAAAGTCCAGTGGAGCCAATGGAACTGAAATAGACACTGAGCATACGATATCTGGCTGAAAAAGTGCAATGTAAATTTAACCCTATTGAAGAATTATATTTGGGTTTAGGTTTCATTAAATGTACTGGGTACAGCAGACAGTACCCATCGGAACTGAATTCCCTAACCAGTGCTTGCTATGATGTCACAAAATCTGATCTATAAAAATAATAGACTAGGAAGAAGAAAAAAAGGAGAAAAAAATTAGATGAAAAGGAGGAAATAAAGAGGAAAAAAATATATAAAAAAATACTAGAACAACTGAGAATGCAGGAAGAGAGGTGCTATCCTTATCCTTATATTTTTATTTATAGAAATAATTGTTAACACTAAATTCTTAGTTGATACATTTTGTAAAGTTCCACTGAAAGCAATGGCATGACACACATTTTTACACCATGATTATAATCCAGGCAAGAATTTTAAATCCTTATGTGATATCCTGTAATAATTGTGTGATATTTTTGGTGATGGTCTGCATCTGATACAGCATCGACATTTAAAACCTTGTATGGCATCTAATGTCATCTTGTTGGAAAAGGAGATGAAGCTGAAAAGTCACCCATCTGTAAACTCCTATATTAAAAATCATCAATAAACTCTTCCACAATTGTATAATGGAAATACCCAAAAAGCAAACACCAAACTACAGACAGAGGTTCCGTGACAGTTTATCCGTCTTCTCCAGGCAAATGAGGAAAAACTTTAGACGCACTTCTGCCTTAGCAACACATAAAGAGCCAAGACAGGGAGCATTAGCCACAAAGAACTTTTTGCAGTCACGACTGGACTTCCCTGTGCTTAGCCTCTGCATGGCCATGCTTTTCTCTTCTGTTCCATCAATATCTTTCAGCACACTGTAGATGTGCATGGGGTGATCTAATTTGCAGCTCCTCTGAGGAGTTTGATACCCACTAGAAACCAGTGATCTGACCTTATACATGGTCATTAGTGCTATGATCTAAATATGGGACGCCATTTCAAACAGAGGCTGGTGTATGGCCACTGTATGTCCATGCCATAAAACACAAGTGTTTCCTCAGTTCAGCTTTGCTTTTGCCATTGTCACTGCGATTGTTACTTCATAACTTTTCTCTCTCCAAGTTGCACTCCCGTCAGCACTGTATTTGTACAATGTTTAGTACAATAGAGATCATTTTTGGTTGGCTCTTAGAAATTACCATTGAAAGAGTGATTAATTATGACGTTAATATTTTTATGATGTTTGTTATTATGACGTTAAATTTTTTCATTTTACTGTGTGATATCTCAAATATCTCAAGAAAGCTTAGTTAAACCAAAAGGTATGGAATTAGTCTGCAATTCCCAGATAATGTCTAATTTATTTTTTGTGTTAAGCAGGTGATAATGCTCATAAATACATTTTCAAATTTGCAAATGCATAGAAAAAAAATGTTGACTTTTTTTTTTTTTTATTTTACTTTAAGTATTTACTATTTACTTTACTATTTACTTTATTTTTACTTATTTAATTTACTATTTACTTTAAATCAACAGTTAATTATATATTTACATTTTTACTTAGAGGTTTGACTCTAACATTATACAAGAGAACTTCTTGATGCATTGGCTGCAAGAAACTAATTTTAACAGTAACACTTTGCTCTTCTCTTTGGTTTTAGTAAAGATAGCACATATTTCTGTTGCTTAGACTTGTTTCAAAAATCATATGAAATCATATGTATGCATGGATGCTTTCTTACCTGCATAATCAATATAGTGAACTATGCATTTTAGATATGAATGCAGTTGATTTGCATTCAACTTTGACATATATTTAAATGTACATAACCGCTTTTTTATGTTTTGTTTTTTTTTGTCTCTCCACCTTAATGTTTCATGCTTCATAAGTTAATTTATGAGAATACTGCCAAGCGAAAGATAATGAGAAATAAAAAGTCATTTGATATGTTATATAAATACTTTTCAAAATGTTTTTGTAAGTTTGACCAGACGTAATTGTTTGGTAAGATGTTTTCAGAGTTCATGTTGTAAGTGTGCATTCTTCATAGACCTGAAATACAAAGTTGTCATTTTGTTTATGCGGGTTAGAAAGTTAAGTAGGTAAAAATCTTTTCACATTGTAAATTTCAAGTCAATTTTGGTTTAATTTAAAAAGAGGAGTTGTTTTGATGTTATATGTCTGAATTAAATTATTTTCATTCAGTCCTATTGTGGACTATTGTGTCTTTTAGAGACCTGGATAGACTGGAGAGTTGGGCAGAGAGGAACTTCATGAACAAAGACAGTTGCAGGATTCCTCACCTAGGGAGGAGTAACCCCATGCTCCTGTACAGGCTGGGGGCTGACCTACTAGAAGGCAGATTTGTGGAGATGGACCTGGGAGTCCTGGTGGACAGCAGGTTAACCTTGAGTCATCATTGTAACTTTACGGCCAATAATTGTATCATGGGATGCATCAGGAAGAGTGTTGTCAGCAGGTCAAGGGAGGTGATCTTGCCCCTCTCCTCAGCCCTGGTGAGGCCACACCTGGCGTTTTGTGTCTAGGTCTGGGCTTCCCAATACAATAGGGACATGGAGTTACTGGAATGAGTCCAGCAGAGGGCTAATAGGATGATTAAGGGACTGGAGTGCCTGTCATAAAATGAGAGGCTGAGTGAGCTGGGCCTATTTATCTTGGAGAATAGAAAGCTGAGAGGGGATCTTATTAATGTGTATAAATATCTGAAGGGAGGGTGTCAAGAGGATGGGGCCAGACTCTTCTCAGTGGAACCTGGCAACAGGACAAGAGGCTATGGACACATACAGGAAGAACCAGCTGAATATAAGGAAATGATTTTCCATGAGGGTGACAGAGCCCTGGAGCAGTTGCCCAGATAGTCTGTGGAGTCTCCTTCTCTGGAGATATTTGAAACCTGCCTGGATACAATCTTGTGCAATGTGCTCTAGGTAACTGTGTTTGACAGGGGAGTTGGACTAGATGACCTTCAGACGTCCCTTCAAACCTTGACTGTTCTGTGTATCTGTGATTCCTTAGTTGTCTGAATACCTTTGTTCATTACAGCAAGTCTCTCATGACTCCACACAGCTGTCTATTTACAGAAAGTCGAAGTATATGTATTTCAACCACTTTAATGAATAGGTGAAATGGAAAAAGTCAAATTAGACCCTTCATTAGTAACAATATTAACCTTTTTTTACTGAACATTCTCAGTAACTTTTCACAATATTTGTGATGCTTCCTAAAGTCACTGAAACAAAGTAAAGAAATAGTGATATTCTATACCTATATTTGCATTCAAAGAGGCCTTTAAGCTTTCAAAGAAAAAGTTAGAAAATAACATTTAATTATTCCTTGCATTTTGTGGGCTGCAATTGTTATTAGAATCAAATGAAGATCATATATAATTTAGTTGCATTAAAATTCCTCATTTGGTAAAAAAAAAAAAGCGGGCAAATGTTTGTTCTGGAAGGACACATGGAATTGTGTCAGATAGAGAAAACTTACAACTGGAAAAACATTTTTAAGTAAGTAGCTAGCCAAAATGCAGCTACTTTACAAAATGTTTTTAAAATGCAGTTTATTCCTTGGACTATTGAAAGGAAAGAAAGAGAATTTCAATTACAAATGTTATCTGTTATGTTTATTAAAAGCTTTCCACTTTCCTTGGTGACATCCACAGCATGCACGTTACCTTTCATGAGATATGTATTAATAGTATTTCTCCCTCTGGTAGATATAAATATTTCATCTATAGCTCAACAAAACTTCAAATAGTTAAGCTGTTAACAATAGCATTCTCCTACTAATGCTACTTCTCCCTGAAGTTTTATAGCAGGTAAGTTTTACAATAGTGGAATACAATTTTCAGTGCAGTATGGAATACTTCTTATATGCTTTAACCTTCAGAACACCTCTTTGTCATATGGTTTTGTTTTTGGTAGATGTAATTAGAAATATAACTGAAAAAAATGTAGTCTAGCTTCAAAGAGAAAGGCATATCAAGATGGATTCAGAATGGCCACATTGTCCAGATCTTTGTCTGCTTTATCATTATCTACTATAATTCTCTCATTATAGCTATGGGTCCCCTTTTTACAAGAGTCACTGCAAATCACAACCCTATAGAAATGGTTTGAAAAGAGTTTTTATTTTTGGTGCAAAAGATCACAACTGAATAATATTGTGTCCTTGGACTAAATACTTGGACTAAAATTGAATCCTTGGAAGTTTTCAAGACCCAGCTGGAGCAACCTGGTCTAAATTCAGTGTTGGCTGTGCTTTGAGCAGGTGACCTCCCGAGGTTCCTTGCAACTGCAGTGTCTCTATAACTCCATACTACTCTGTCCTCTGGTTACTGCATCATGATATCTTTTGAATGTTTCAGTTCATATGCCCATATCCTTATCTTCTTTTACAGTCTGTTTCCTGTTGTAGATGTTTTCTACAGAAAGTGGTAAAAGACTTGTCTCATCTCCTCTTCTCCATTAAAACAAAAATCTTTAATGTACATCTATTGAGCTGTAGGGATCCTCCAAATGTCTGTCCTAGAAGAATATGGGTTTTCAAAAGAAATGTGAGATGTGAAATAATTCTGTAATTGAATTTAAATTAGCACCCACTTCCTAAATTGGTGTAAACATGAAATGTACCTTTTATTTTTGTTTGTTTTCAACATTTTATTGGGCCATGGGCCATGAAAAGGGGTTAAAACCATACCTCATTTATAATTTGCACTGGAAGGCTTTCTAAGTTCACCCAAATCACAGAATCATCTAGGTTGGAAGAGACCTCCAAGATCACTGAGTTCAACCTCTGACCTAACACTAACAAGTCCTCCACTAAACCATATCCCTAAGCTCTAGATCTAAACATCTTTTAAAGACCTCCAGGGATGGTGACTCAACCACTTCCCTGGGCAGCCCATTCTAATGCCTAACAACCCTTTCAGTAAAGAAATTCTTCCTAATATCCAACCTAAACTTCCCCTGGCACAACTTTAGCACATTCC
The DNA here is from genome assembly GCA_011076525.1 of Nettapus auritus. NCBI lineage: Eukaryota > Metazoa > Chordata > Aves > Anseriformes > Anatidae > Nettapus > Nettapus auritus. The sequence goes on from CM021767.1 coordinate 63,917,521, forward strand.
CCCTCATCCTGTCACCAAGCACATGGGAGAATAGATCATCCCCCCTCCCCCCCACTACAGCCTCCCTTAAGGTACCTGTAGAGAGCAACAAGGTCGCCCCTGAGCCTCCTTTTCTCCAGACTGAACAATGCCAGCTCCGTCAGCTGCTCCTCAAAAGACTTGTTCTCCAGATCCAAACATATGTAGGGAAAGATTTGCTTAATTAAATTAATTTGGTTGAATAATTAAATAAATAAATAAATAAATTTATATATATATATATATACAATGATCTATAATATTGTATTTCTACTTTATGTGCTCTTTGATAAGAAAATATCATGGCTTGTCTATGCTAAGCCGATAACTAATCCCAGTGTGTGGACCTTTGAACAAGGGCTTAAACAATATTCTACTAAACACGATTTCTGAAAAATCCTTTTGCTTTCGATATTTAACTTCACAAGTAAAACTTTATAAGTGTACACATATCCTAACAATTTAATAGAACTAGTCCCAAAGAGCAGAGAAATGAAACATAGAACTATTCGCAATCATATACGTGAATATTCCTGGCTGGTTTAAAACAACTGACATCAACATCCGGCACTCACCATTCACTGTGAAGTTTTAAATGGATTACATAAAATAGACAGAGAGACAGATGTTAGATTATTCCCTAAGAGTCAACCCCTACAGGGCTTATATGTCTGATTTTTGGATTCCCTCATGATAAAGGTTATACTGTAAAGAAACACAAAGTGTCCTCCCATTCAAGTAATAGCAGAGTCTGACTGTGACTACTTGATAGATTTAAATGAGATGGGAAGCATTAAAGGTTATAGTTACCTATTCTAAGACTTCACTAAAAATAAAAAATATAAATAAATAAATAAATAAATCCCTCAAACAATACTTAATAGAGCTGCCCAGAAAGAAATTTTTGGCATTATGTAAAATGCAGTTTGACACTTTGTATTTGTTTTCTAAGTGTAGTGGAGAAAAAATAAATACTTTTTTTTTAAAAAAAAAGAAAAAAAAAACAATTGAACAATTAAAAAAAAATGTTGTTTAGAACAGATAATACAGCACAGGATGCATGAGAACAATTCAAAGCCCATAGAGCCTTAAATCTCATTCTTCCATAGCTCAGGTGAGCAGTCACTAATGTACGGAATTATTCTGCTTTCACTTACCCCCACCCTCTTTATAGCTATCTTGGTTGAAAGTAATTAATTGTCAAAACAAATACATCTCCATGTAGAATTTAAATTGTAGTAAAATTAGGCTTCTAACAATAAAAACAAAGCAATTGAAAAATGTTAGTGAATGTGAGCTACTTTATTTTTCTCATAAGATAAACTCATGATTGACTGCAGCTTGAAAGATTACTATCTGTACTTGGATTTCACAGAGAGGATAATGTAAAAAAATGCTAATCACTATTGTTAGTAAATACTAGTTTCACTACTTCTGGGTAGTGAAAACAAATCCCTAAATTGATTGGAGTAGGCCTGGGTAGTTGCCAGATATTAAAGCTGATATTGAACGTCTGAATCAGTCGGAAATATTTTGAATCTGAATATTTTTTCTGAAATAATTTGTCATTCAAATAATGGGAAAATACTTATGTTACTGTTGAGCAACGTGTTCAAAAATAGTATTAGGTGAACATACTGCTCATGTATCCTTAACTCCTTTGGAGTCTCTGAATGGAGTACTCCAGATCTCTCATAACCATATTTTGCATCTCATCAACATAGCTTTAATGGCCTGAATATGTACAAGTAAAACTTTGAGAATTTGTTTGGTTGGAATATATACCAAGCTATATTCAGATATGGAACTGGAATCAGTCAAGTTCAACATATACAACACCCTGAGTAAACATGGTTCACAGTAAATTAGCAGGGAATGACCTAGCGTTAGGAAGTAGTAAATATGCCAAAGAAATAAGCAAACTAAGAAGAAAACAAAACTATTTTTTGTTTGTTTGTTTGTTTGTTTGTTTATTTGTCTTTTAATCTAACATACAAACTTATTCTCCAAAAAGAATGCCAGTGGCTGTGCTTCAGCCACATTATTTACCTTATTATAACCTCCAGCTTACGTTAATTATTATTTTTCACATCATGCTTGAGACGGATAAATATTTGTCTTTAATGTTCATGTATCTGGACAAATTTTCCTAACCTGTAGTGTGGTTACAGTATTTTTATGGGTTAAATCTCTGCAACAGTGGAATTGTCTATTTACAGCTGTGCACACTGTATGTCTTTTCTTAGGTCAGCCCTTTAGAGGTATTTTAGTCAACAACATGTGGATCCTTTTTTTTTTTTTTTTTTTTCCCGTCTTGATTTTTCTGTAAATCCAGATAAGACTGTATTTTGCTTCCATTTTACATTTTCTTCAATAACATATTTTTGCATTTTGATTAGAGGTTGCACCTGCTAAATGAAAATATTGATTCCTGAATTTCTATGATAAATCTCACTCCTGTGTAGTACTTTGAATCAAGCTAAATAACCAGCTTTATGTCTCAGAAAAATATGGGAAGTTTTTTTTTAATTTTAATTTTAATTTTTTTATTCATGATCATGAGCTGAAATGTATAGAACACCCAAGCTCTCACCAAAGCTGGTCATTTAAGTAACTTGGAAGACTCTGTAATTATGTTTAACAAGCTTTTATATTTATATTATATTTATATTTTATATTTATATTTTTTTCTGGTTGGACAGCCAACTCACCACAACCAAATGTCAATTTTTGTTTGACCCTTAAAGCAAAGAGAAGCAAACAAAACACCCATTAGTCACAGAGTGGAAGTACCAAAGAATCTCTAAGTGGCTTATTGGCTGAATATAGAAGCATAAAAACCAAAGCTGTTGATGTCTGCACTCCCCCAAAAGTGATCCTGAAATCAAAACAGCTGCAGAGGTGCAGCTGCACATGGAAAAAAAAAAAAAAAAAAAAAAAAAAAAAAAAAAAAAAAAGATACAGGTGGAAAGTGAGAAACATCTCTGAAGTTCTACAATGAAGATTCATGACAAGATGATTTATAGAAAACTTTTTATGTAGGTTCTTGTTTGGAAGGCAAAAAAGGCCACATTTGGAATATGACTATAGAAAATCATCTTCATCTTCTCTCAAAATTGGAAGTGCTGATTTGTAAATGAATGGGATAGTATGTGAATCTCAGTGCACCTTTCCTGAAGCATAACAGCACAACCTCAGGATGACAATGAAATTCACAAAAGAGAATCAGGCACATTGCCTAAAAAAAAACTCTTAGAAAAGGAAAAAAAAAAAAAAAAAAAAAAAAAAAGGATAAAAAAGACTGCAGGTACTGGCAGGTACTGTGTAGGGATTTGAAATGACTGACTTGAGTCAGCTGCACTTGAATGACTGAGACTGCCTAAAAAGTCTAAAGCAAAATACCTAAGCCGTAATCAGTTGGCCAAAACAAGAACTGTGTTTCAAGGCAATGTATTGCTAAGTACTTCAGACTTCAAGCTGAAAATTTGAAATAGGCAGCTTAGTTTTAGCTACATGCAGTACAATGCCTCTTTAAATATATCTGAGAAATTTGTGACTGAATTAAGGTGAAGAGAATAGAGGAAGACGTAGACAGTTTTACAGAAGGAGATGTAATAAAAAGGGCAGCAGCAACGGAGCTACAGTTACACAACAGTGCTCAGAGCAGGCTCTGAACCTGCAGTCTGTTGCAAGGAGAGGCAGCAGAGCAGACGAATGTGAGACTTGGCTACGTGGTTTGGACCCAAGGCAGTTTCCTTTTCTTTTCTATTGTTTATCTGATTGTGGTATAAGCTGTTAACTAAAACATATTAATCTGTTCCTGGAAGGAGTGCAGTTATAGGTTCCAGCTGCTATCATAATAGCCACTGAGTCTGACAAAAGAGTTATCACAAGGAGAGCTTGAGGCATCTGTATTCTTTTCCCTTGGTGGGAGGTATACTGTCCAAATAATGTTTTATCATTCATTTTTCTCACAGAAGTGATCCACACTGTTAAGTGGCTGAGATCTCAATCTTTATTCTTAGACTGCAGAGAATCTGGGGCATCTCTTGGTTTGCAGGATATACTGAGACTTAGGAAAAATGGAATCACGTGTTGATATGTCACAAACTTTCCTCTGGTACTGAGAAAATGCCTGTCTTTCTGTGTTTCAGTTCTAATTTTGTAAAGCAGTGTGGGGGAGTACTTCCCTACTTCAGTAGTGTGGTACAGGAACAGAGACATTAAAAGCTCTGAGGTGGGAAGATACTCCAAGGACTGCATGCTATAAATACATGCAAGTTAAAAAGACAGAGGTATAGCCTCTTCAACAAGCAAGTGTCAGCATTAACTGATATATGTCAGCTGGAAAAAATATGAATAAACAATGCATAGTAAGTGGAGCAACTGTGGGAAAAATAAGGAACTCTCTCTAAGGAGAAGTATTTGTCACTGAACTATAGAGGTAATCTCAGAGCAGTGGAAACATTACCTTATACTTGCTTAATTTTTAATTACCTTTAGTTGGCCAGAGCTACCAGGTGTTTGAGAGAATTTTAATTCTTTCAACTACAGTTTAGATAGCAGTAGCAAAACCCACAGATTTTCTCTCTAATCTCTTCTTTTGCATATCTTTTAAAGACATCATCAGCTAAGTTGTTCATTCTTCATGCCTTTTATAGTGTTTCAACTACAAAGTGCCAATTAGACATTAGCTTAACAGAAAGGAGGGTTGCTTGTTATATACATATATATATACATATATACATCTGTAGAGTAAAAAACACTTGTGATTATACTGACAAACCAGAGGATTTGTATTCTAAAGAAAGAGAAGATGAAATACAGAGGAACCTCATGTTTTGGCATCTTTCCAGGGATGCTGTTAGTGAGCTTTCTGGTTTGAATAAAAGAAAAATAACATATTTGTTGTATATTATTAGCAGTTCTACAGGGAACTGTAACTCCTCAATGTAGACTCCCTGGAAAACCACTTTCCTTTCCTTTGGAGTGGATGAGAGACAGACATTTTGAATGGCTACTTTTTAAAATGTGAATACCATTCATTAAAAGAGGATAAAAGCATTAGGAAAGGAAGAATATAGCTGAATTCTGAACCAATTAAACCTGTTATGAATATCATAATTAAGGATTTAAATTCAAAATATCAGACAGAATTATGCACTGAACATGTTCTGCCTAAAATTTACTGGAATTTAATGCTGTACTTCATTATATAATAAAAATTATAATTTTTCATCTTCTAATACTCCATTAATATATCAGTTTTAAAGCAGTATTAGCCAAGTATCTTTAAAGTGGAAATTTTATGAAAATGATTTTAATATAAAAACTAAATTAGACTCTGAAAATTAACTCAAATCCATATCAGTCTGAAAGAAAAACTCTGAGCAGAACTGTTGTTGAACTAAACTCTGTCCTGGAGTTTTTCCAGATTGTCTTTCGCAATAGTTTCTGAAAAAATCCCAAATTCACTTTCAAGAATCATTGGATTCAGGTTCTTCAAGAATCTGATAGACGATGTCTCATGTTCAAATAATTGAGAAGAATTTATTGTGTTTTCAAAATGTTCACTATTTAAAAAGCCTCTTGAAGTCTGAGAGCTTCTCATTTAATTATGTACCATGAATCTCCAGAGGGCTGGTACACTTTTTCTCTTTATAACTCTTGTTTTCTGACAGTAGGGAACTTCTGAGAGAGTGATGTTCTATTAAAAACTTAGAGGAATCAGAGAGTTGGGAACTCTTAACTGGGATTCTTTCCTTCTATTCCCTGGCTAGTTGTCTGATAAACAGATATATATATATATACTTTTTTTCCACTGTGCTTCCCCAGAGCTGGCAGACTAATGATCTGAATACTCTTTATTCTCTATAGAATATGTTAGACTTCCCTAAGAAGTTGGGTAGGGTCTTCCGATCAGAGAAGAAATTTTCATTTCATAATTTTCTTTAGATTACTCCTTCTGTATCTCAATGCGTAATGCCTAAGTGTGTTCCGGTAAAGAAAAGAGATGAAAGTAATCAAACCTTGCTAAGACAATTTTCTATTTTTTTATATATATATAGTGTAGCATTTTTTTCTAAATACTACAAAAATTTTGAAGTCCAGAGCCAAAAAAGGCAGAAAATGCCAGAGACATTTAACATAGACTACCTTATTTCATCTACTTTCATACAGTCAAGATTGCTGCACTCTGTATAGCATTATACTGGAAGTGATTCCCTGACATATTTGATCAAGAATCAACTGTATTTCAGGGGTTGGAGAAATTGACATCTGTTGAGATCTCTTGCAAGTTATCATTTTTTTTTTTTTTTTCGAAAAGGAGAAGTCAAAATCAAAGGCCCAATGTAATCTAGGCCTAGACAAACTTTCTGGACCAATTATCAGTTAAAAAGCAGACCATCTATTTCAAACTGGTATTCAATACCCCATCAGTAGACTAACTAATACACATAAAGAAAGAATGACTTTTTGCCCATTGGAATACTTATGCTTTTCTTTGTTCAAGTTCTGTATATGCGCAAGGCATCAGACTCAAAATTTGGACTAGTTGAACCCCTACAGTGATGACACTTGCCAGATATTCACTTAACTTCTACTCCCTTCACCTTCCTGCCCCTACTATAAAGTAGGCTAGATTCTGTTTCAAAAGTAAACTGCTGAGCCTGTCCTTTTAAGTATAAATGAAAGCACATTTAAATCCACAACATAATAAAGTCTAATCTTTTAACACAACAGCAGCAAAAAGCACTCTATTAAATGGCATACTTCCCTATGAATTGAAAACTCTTTCAGCAGATGTTGTTTAAAGTCCAAAGGGCAGTCTTTTACTTACACCCCTAACGATTTTTCACAGCATTTGCCAGAAGTGAGCAAAACTCTCCAATAAAATAGCAGTTAAAAAAATTTACAGAAATAATTCCTATAGAACAAATTTCTAGTAGTGAAATGACAGAATACAAACAGAATCTCCAAACGCTATGCTCCTATAATATCCAAAATCTTATCAGTAATATTTAGAAGAATTTTAAAGCAAAAAATAATATGCCCTCTTTCCAGGCATATCTGAACATATTTCTGAACAGACAGATATTTCAGCAAACTCTGATGAGACTTGAAAGAGGACTGCTGAAAAGGTGACCATGACAAAGGATCTTTTTAACAAGGTGAGCTTTGACAAATGGTAAACATCCCTCAAAGTATTTAGTGTAAACATTGTAATGCAAAGAATGTTAAAGATATTGAAGACTTATCACAGAAGGTGCCAAGGAGAATTCATGTTGCTATTCAGGGCATGGAAAGCATTTCATGAAAGTGCCCCTATACAGTAATTACTATACCATAAAATACCAGTGCTTCATTTAGCATCGATTTATCTGGCATAATGAAAATGAAACCATGAATGAAATTTGGAGTTAATTTGGGGTCAAAGTGGATTCCCCAGCACTGTAATAGTCTTAATTCATGTTATGATTTGGAGCTTTACCTGAAGTGTCCCATAAATGCTTCTACAGTACTAATTTTGAAGGTTTACTAGTGCGCTTTTAAATTTTCTCTTTTTATTCTGCTCTTTTTTCTTTGTCTTCATACTCTTTCTCATAGTTTGCTCTTCAAAGCTTTTTCTTACTTTTATACAATTGTATGCTGTATTATTGTAGTCATTTCTTTTTTAGCTTACTTCATCAGGAAAACTCTCACAAAGTTTAGTTAATAGTCTCTACTATCTAGCTATATGACTGTGCTGTTCCTCCTTTTCTTGTCTCCTTTTCAGTTTTGGAATCTCTGGGGTTTCTAACCTATGATCAAATTTTTATTCCCCTTTCTCACCAAGATGAAGATTAGTAATAAATGTTTAATTCTTGGTATGTTAGGAGACATGGTGACCACAAATATCATAGTCACTATTACTTAATGATTCAATTTTTTTTTTTTTTTTTTTTAAAAAAAAAAAACAAACTCATTTGATTTACTCTCAGGTGAACTTTCTATGTGACTAATTTTTAACCAACCACATCACAAATCAATTGACTAAGCACTGAGTAACTATTTCATTAAAGATTTACCTGATCTAGCATTTTTTCTATTTAGATACAGACCAGTTTTTGGAATGCTGTCATCTCCTTGATCTGATATACTTGGTATCTTCTGAATCTTTTTTATCTTTCTGATAGAAAATGTGCTGGTAGTGTGTATTACTGTGACTTGAAACTACTGGATGAGTATCTCAAGTTATTTACTGTTCTGTCATCTTTCTATCTTTTTTTTTTTTTTTTTTTTTTTTTTTTTTTCAGCTGTTCCAGTGGGAGTACATTTGGAGCAGCTCTGGAAATATATGGAAATAAAACTTCTGCTGTCATACACTTCCTTGGTTTGATCTGGTCTTTAAGTTGCACAACACAAATCAGATAACTTGCTTCATGATATTTTTAACTTGATAGAAACCCTTAAACCCTGGAAACTTTACGCCGAGAACTTCATAGATAATGAAAAACGTTTCCAACGAGTACTATTTCCATTTTTAAGTGGATTTACTTCAATCTTATTCAACTTGCTTTGTGATTAGCGTTCAACAAAGATTTTAGTGGCAGAATATCCTAAGAAATAACACTTCTGCTGCTGGTATTAGTAATATTTTCAGAAAAGAAATTCTATTTTTTTCAAACACATTCATATAAGAAATAGTAGTTTTAGTAAGTTTTGTATAAGAAATGGCTTTTTTTTTTTTTTTTTTTTTTTCAGAAACATTTGTATAAGAAATGGCAGGCTGGTCTTAGAAAGATAAAGTAGATTTAATATCTATTTATTTATTTAGCCATTTTGTTACTAATATTAGAATTAAAATTACCACAAACTTATGTTGAATATTGGCAATATCATATTCAGTAATGGAACGCATTGAGGGCGCAAGGATACAAAGTACAGAAAGAAAGAAAAAAAAAAGAAAACACACCTCACATTAATTCTTATCCATGGCAAACTACTGAATCAAGGAACAAACCAAAGAATATCATTTTGTGTTCTTGAACGACATGTTAGCAAACAGAGCATCTTGCCAATGGCATATTTTGAAACAGAACCAGTGTCCTGATTCACAGTTTCCTGTGACAGCCAACAGATAAAGCTGCTACTAAAATATTCAAGGTCCATATTGCCTTAATGGTATATTATTATTGAGCATTAGCTCAAAATGACTATGCAGAAGATCATTACTTATGTCTACAAATCATCACTTGCTCAGAAAGGTTGTGCAGAGTACACAAATATTTTGTCTGACTACCTGCCTCAATCTATAAATATATCTACATTTTAGTTGCAACACAGTAAACTATCACACAGGTAAAATTAAGATGAAGTGTAGAATGATTTGTCTCAGAATACAAAAATATTTCCTGAGGATCCCCTTTAAAGAGAGCAAGTTCAGGTAGGAATCTGACTTCATTGACTTCTAAAGCTTTGTAGCTTACATGTTGACCTGCCTTACAGGCTGACCATTTCATTTAATTATTCTCTTTATTAAATAGGTTTATATAAATGTATGTATATATAATATATATATATTTATATATAACAATTTTAAAGACAGAAGATATATATATAATTCCTGTACTGAGCTTGAGTATAGGCATTTTCTTGTTTTAAATAAAACAAGTATCTGGAATATGAATTGAATTAGATCAATAAAATAAATTAATCTCAGAACTGTGTTGTTAAATGTGTTGAACACAAGAATCAACTTTTTTTTTTTTTTTTTTTTTTTTTTTTTAGTCTTTTAAATAACTGTTCCATCAGGGAAAACAACTGAAAACTGGTGGGAAAAAGAAGGAGAGTGGGCTCTCGTGAAAATGTCTGTCCTCCAGAACAACCACCATGCGTGTTGAGGCCCTGCTGCAAGCTGGTCAACCATCACTCACTGGTGGGAAGTAGAGAGTAATTTTTTTCCTCTGTGCTTCCACACAGCCTTTGTTTGCTTGTTTGTTTTTAATTTTCCCTTTAGTAAAATTACTTACTAATAATAATTTTCCCTTAACAATTATTTTTCCTTTAATTATATTATCCTTACCTCAACTCATGAGTTGTTTCTTTCTTTTTAATCTTCCCCTCCTCTTCTGAGGAGGAGGAGTGAGAGAGCTGTTGTGAGCTGCTGGAGTTCAGCTGCTTAGTAAGGTAAAACCACCACAATACCATCGGGCCACATAGATGTATATGCATCCAGATTGAGCAGCAAATCCCACATAAATTAGGGGTTGACTGAGAGTTTGTCATTCCTGCAGTCATGGTCCTTGAACTTAAGGCAGCTGGGGTCCCAGAGCCCATCACTAGTGTTGAAGACAGAGGTGAAAAATGCATTAAACATCTCTGCTTTGTCTATATCCCTGTTAGTTAGGTGCCTATCCTCATCAAGTATCAGACCAATGCTTGCTCTGGTCCTCCCTTTCCTGTTAACATACTTTAAAAAGCCCTTTTTATCGTCACCCACACTGCTGGCCAGCTTTAACTCTAATTGAGCATTATCCACACATATTCTCTCCCTGAAAAGGTGAGCAGCATCCCTGTAGTCCTCCCATGTCACCGGACCTTACTTCCAGAGACCATACACTGTATTTTTCTGCCTAAGCTCTTGAAGAAGATCCCTTCTCAGTCAGGCCCCTCCTGTGTGCCTTCCAACATTTTGGAATTACCTGTTCCTGTGCTCTTAGGAGGTTGTATTTAAAAGACAACCAGCACTGTAGGACCCCAATATCTTTAAAAACAGTTTCACAGGAGACCTCACTAACTAGTACCATGAGCAGTCTGAAGCCTGCTCTCTCCCAGTCCAGGGTTGAAGTTTTGGTGGCAGTTTTCCTCCTATCACCAAACATTTTAAACTCTACTACTTCATGGTCACTATGGCCAAGGCAACCACCTATCACCCACAAGGCCCTCCCTGTTTACAAGCAACAGATCTAGGAGGGCACCTTTCCTAGTTAGCTGTCATAGTACCTCTACCAAGAAGTTATCAAGGTGCTTCAGGAATTTCCTGGACCTGTTTGTCTCACCTCTGTGAATTTTCCAGCTGACATCCAGAAGGTTGAAGTAAGGACAAGGGCAACTAATCTATAAGTCTCTCTCAGTTCCTTAAAGAATAATTCATTGGTGTCCTCATCCTGGCTGGGTGGTCTATGGTAGACTCCCACAACTACATCCTTTATTTGCTTGTCCCTTAATTCTTACCCAGAAGCTCTCAATCACATTGTCACCAACAAGTTCCATACAGTCCAGTGCCTCTGTTACACAGAGTGCCCCCCCCCCCCCACTACGCCTGCCCCACCTATCCTTTCTGAAGAGCCTGTAACTGTCCATTGTAACACACCAGACATGACTTTCCTGAAATTCTTATATTTCATAATTAATTTCAAAGTTTTTCTCTACCTGTTTATATCACTGCCGAGCTCCTTTATCTTATTTGAACAGCAGTGAATAAACAAAGTACTTATTTTTACAGTGTTACCACTCTGGCACTGGAATACCACAGGGTATGATTCACTGGTCAGGTGGATTCCTCTGTTTGAAGAAGACAGTGACACTAAACTGAAATGGGGTTTTCAGTCCTACTTATGCATACTGAGAATGCTTTCTAGGAATGTTAAGAAAACAATAGAATGTGATTACTAAGCTTTTCCATGAAGCAGGAATCAGAACAGGAGTTCATTCTGTGCCATTTCCTTATTCTTCTTTTAACACATAGTAGAGTGAGGAATATGTGCTGAGCATCTCAGCACAGCTGGAATCCCTCTATAGAGGAACTGGCAGAAACTGAGCCTCAGGTCAGAGCCCTACACTGGCGAAGGGCACCACTTCTTTCCTTAGTAATTTGCATTGGTATTACCTCTTGTGGTGGTTTTACCGTGCTAGACAGCTGAACACCACAACCGCTCTCTCACTCCCCCTCCTCAGGAGAGGAGGGGAAGCAGTAAAGGAAAGAACAACTCATGGGTTGAAATAAGGATGATTTAATTAAAGGGGAAATAATTATTAAGGAAATATTATTATTAATTAAACAATTTAACTAAAGGGAAAAAAGGGGAAGAGGAAAAAAAAAACAAAAAAAAAAAAACACACACACACAAAAGTAAAGGCTGTGTGGAAGTGCAGAGGAAAGAAATTATTCTCTGCTTCTCACAAATGAGCGATGCCTGACCACGTCCTTGACGCAAGGCATCAAAGCATGTAGCCAGTGTTAGGGAGGACAGATGTTTTTGCAACGAGAGCCCACCCCTCCCCTCTTCTTCCTTTTTCCACCTTTTATTGCTGAGTGTGACATCATATGGTATGGAATATCCCTTTGGTTGGTTTAGGTCAGATGCCTTAGTGATATTTTTCTCTCACTTTTTGCCCAGCCCCTAGGAGGGTTAGAGACAATCATGATGCTGTGCCAGCACTGCTCAGAAGAAGACACAACACTGGTGTGATACCACTGCTGTTCTAGATACAAGTGTGGAACACAGCATTGTATGGGCTGCTGCAGGGAAAGTTAACATCCCAGCCAGACCCAGTACACCCCTCAGGAATTTGCATAGACTGACCTTATTACAACACTGCTAAAAAACACATTTAAGTCTCAGTCATTCCACCGGCTAACCTTTGTTCCTACTGAAATCCCTGTATCTAAGTTTCAGCATAGTGCTGTTAAGTAGTTCTTTTATCATTAGATAAACTAGATTATCATGATAATTTACATATACACACAAAAGTTTACTTAATTATTATCTTTTGAAAAGCTATTTCTATCTAGGTGCTGATTCCTATCTTTAGAAGATATGTTTTACTTCCTGAATCAATCAGTGACATACCGGTTAATGGTTTAGGTTTATAAATAAAAACAAATGTGTTCTCCCCAAACCTATATTAAGATTAATCCCTCTAGTTTTATTAAATTTCATTTTCCAGTCATCCTCGTACACCAAAACTTCTGCGTCCCAAGCTATTTGAACTATTTTCCAAGGCCTGAAACCACACAGTCATCTATTCCCTTCTCAACCAATTCTAAAGTTCCCTGTGACTCTTCTAAGTTCAAGGACACTCTTTCACTTGTGGTGTCTCATCTATCTAAAACTTTTTGCCTCTCCTCCCTAAGCTGCTGAGTCATTTCTTGAAATCTCACCTTAAAACCTCCCTGCCCGCTTTAACCTATGATTCACAATCCCTGGAAAATATTTTTGTGATATCCTTTAGAAGCATGCATAGTTAAAGAGGAATTTTATTGTAGTCTTATTGATGTAATCTTTACTCAAGGTACTAATGTGACTGTGGATTAAGGGTCCTACAGGGTCCGCTCTAGGCAGACACTTGCAGAATCACTTGAAGTCTGAGTTTTTGTATCCACTCGCTGAAAAACCTCATATCTACATCTTTGTAGGTTTAAAAGCTGTTGTCTTAATCTTTCTTCTTGTTTTTCAGTTCATAACTTTATTCTTCATGTCAGATGATGCCACTAAGTTTTGTCCAGTTTCAACAAGGTGCCTATTCAGGGCCCATTAGAAATTAAATAAATAAATAAATAAGGATGCAGTCTCATTAACTCTTCCTCCAAATGATCAGTTAAATTTCCCTCATCATGACTTTAAGATAATCTCCAAAGAGAGCAGTAATGAAAACAATCAAAGTATTAATCTGTTGAGCTGACTAATAAGGAATGAAAGTTTCATCACTGTTTCCTTACCTAATCAGCCTGTGGTAGATATCAGATTCAGGTTTCTATTATCAAATCTGAGCAAGACGAACAAATTGATCTTAGATCAGTTCTATCCAATTCCATGACAAGATGCAGGGAGAGAAACTCACAAAACCAGATAGGCTACACAGTGAGGGGGGAGCTCTAAGAAAAGATACATGTGAGAATTAGTAGGATGGTGTGATACAAATGGCAGCATCCAGAAACACATGAGCAGTACCTATTTATAAGGCTGGTATTCCTCTCCATTCACAGTGCACTCAGCATTGTAGCAACTAATTTTCTGTACTCCTGTTGAAAAGGGCATTTAAATCTAGCTTTATTTTTTATTTATTTATTTTTTTTCTTTAGTGCATTTTTCCTCATTTGCCTATAGTCTTAGGATGGTAATTTTGTTGTTTATGCTTAACTGGCACTTGCTTGATTTTCTTTTATTATTATTATTTTCAACTATTTTGGACTAGGTGTAGCACTAGAAATGGAAGAAACCTCCAGTTAACATTCACATAACTCCTAGAGTTGTGAATTGAAGGAAACACTCAAAATAACTTGTATTTTTTTTTTTTTTTCAGTGTTCATAATCTTTTTGATTACATTAATTTACATGGGTATGCATGAATATATTGTACCTGTGGGCACACATTTTCTGCATATAGCAAATCATGGAAATAGAAACACAAATATTAATATATTGCTGTTAATGTCACACTACTGGACTATGAATGGTAGCACAGGGTAAAAGAGAAACCTTTCAATTTCCTGAGTGATGACTGTTATATGACGGAACACTATAACAGGACACAGACTTTGCAGAAGTGGGTATGGATTCAGTGGACTTAACTCATTTACTCATTGTCATGAAAATATGATAGCACACAAGCAAATCTTTTGGTCTGTTGTCTGTCTCTGAAGGATATTACAAGCCTTAACTGAATTAGCAGTTAATTTGGATAGAAATATTGTTATATAAATCTATGTCTAACAAAAGGTGTTCTGAGTAATAGCTTTGAAATTTTTTTGTCCTTTATAGAACTGTACTTCAGGGAAAACAACAAAGAAAAAACCAAACAGCTGATGAAATGAAGATTTAATTAATACTGTATTATACTAGTGAGTATAGCAATACTGAGTCTGTGTGTGAGAGGCTGAATAAGAAAAGAAATGGATTAAAAATATAAAGATCCATATCCTTATTTTTTATCCTGGACCCCTCAGTCTTTATCTATCATAAACACATTTCTCACCATACTCTCATACTTTATTTTTGAACCTTTACTATAATTTCTAGGAGCGATATACATAACAGGTAGGCACTCCACCAACGATGGATAATAACAGTAATGAATAACTATAATGAATGATGGATCTGCAGTGGAGATCTGGTGCATCTAGGAAAACTATTCACTTTTTCAAAGCCTGTATTTTCCTGTTGACTTTCACCTGTTGCAGGTGGTTAAAATTTGATTACTGCAGGTACCTCAGAAGTGTAATGAGTGAATGCAAAATATTACAGAAGTGAAACCAAAATAAGATAATAAGATTTCTATTTCTTTTATAAGCAATGAAGTTTTGAACTTTTTTTTTTTTTTTTTTTTTTTTTTTTTAACATGCACATCAAAATAAATAAATAAAATGAAATACTCACTCCTGTTATGTAACGAGGTCTGTACTGGATGGTTCCAAATAATCCAAGTATGACTACAATAATGTGTATAAAATTTGCCAAGATGGGTGCCCACTGATAACCAAGGAAGTCAAATATCTGCCTCTCGAGCACAGAAACCTGTGATTAAAAAACAAAAGAATAAATAGATTAGGACACACCAAAAACTATCTATAAAGACATTGCTCCATCCCCTAGTCAAGGTTATTGCCCTAAATTTAAATATATATATATAGAGAGAGAGAGATACATATATACTTCAGTCAGCAGTACAATGAAATGAGTTTGCAATGTTTCACTTTCTTGTATTAATGAAAGCTGCCTTTCTTACTGACAGTTTACTGAGTTATATTCAGTTAGCTAAAATATTTATGCGGCCAATTCTATCAAGATACTGAACTGTTCACTAGGATGTTATGTTTACAGGTGGAGAAACATAAACCTTTTTTGTTACATACACCAGCAAATGTTATAATGTCCTAGGGTGCTGAAATGTGTAATGTACTGGTGTTGAAAATAAGTGCTTGGTTTATGACCTCTTCTCAGCTACTTTGCTCCCATCTACAAATACCATCCTTCAGTCTGCTGCTCTCACTTTGCTTTTATTATTACCCCACTTCCACCTCCTCCCCCCCCCCCCCTATTCCTCTGTCTCTAGTTATCCTGTCAATAGGCTTTTACTTGTATGCAAAATCATACAACTTTTTGACCTGACTCTGTTGATAATGACATTAGTTCACCTCCTCCCACTGTCACAAACAACTCAAGTATAAGCTGTTACATAAGACTCTAGATATTTATTTTTTATTAAAAAATAAAATAAAATAAAATAAAATGGTACAATCTTGGGCTGTTGAAGGCTGTTTTCAACTAATACCATTCCAAACAGATAGATCAGAAAGTAGAAAAACTGCATTTCTAATACTCTTGGTAGGAATCATTTCAGAATTCAAATAGCAGGTGTTCCTTAAGTTGTGTTCAGACATTTTAGCAAAATATAGCACTGCACACCAATCCATAAGCGGAATGACGTTTTTTGATCTGAGCAATATTGATGTGAAGAGTAGAAAGCATTCTAAAAGAAAGTGAATTTAAACAGAAAGGGTAAGTATTTTCTTTGGTACTATTCCAAAAATGTTGCTAAATAGAAATGAGCAGGTGAGTTTCATGAAAATGTATATAATAATAATCATCATAATAATCATAACAAAACACACGAAAGAAAAAACAGACTGTTTCTTTATAAAGTTTCTTTAAATGACAGGAGACTCTTTACTCAGTTTATACTACACACTGTATTAATTCATTTAGATGTATCTGTTATACAGTCCACGCATTTAAAAGATAACACCTTATGAAATCAAATACTAATCAAAATAATCAATATCAAATATCAATATCAAAAATCAAATAATTAACTACTTTTTGCCACTGTTCATTAATGATATAGCTACGGGAGAGTTTTTTAACTTTCATGCTGGAGTCCACTGTCACACCAATATTTTCTTTTTGAAATTAACTAAGGTTTGCCATTGAAAAGACAGCCTACACTTGCACCAGCAGTGCAAATGTAGAATGTTAATTATATAATGCTTACTGGCATATGTTGCTCTTTAAGATAGGGATTCTCAAAATAACCCGGGGGAAGACATGTCATTTTGAATTTCAGGCCCATTTGAAAGTTCGGGGATTAATGTCGATCACTCAATTCCTCTCTAAAAAAAATTCATTTCATACAGTGCATCCAGCTTATAACCAGTCTTGGTATTTTACCTAGCATTTTATGTTACATTTTTATTGACACAAAGAGATCCTGGTTTTACGCTGTCCAAGACCTTAATGAACTGATTTGTGCTATCCTACACCTGTCTCTAGCAAAGCAACTTCATAGAACAGTTCACGGAATTCCAGGACATTATATTGCAGGGCATTATATTCCAATGGTGAAAATGGTGAAAAATATAAGAAATAAAAGGAGGTTTGAGCTTCAAATTATGAACTTCATGAAATCCTCTCCCTACGCTTCAAAGTTTACCATTAAAAATTATTTCCTTGACTATTAACAGTCATTTATATAGAAAAGACCAACATGCAACATCAAACAGTGTTGCAGAGGTCTGTGTAAAGTCCATTAGCTGTATCAGCAAAAGACCTGCTACACCTTAAGCACTGTTAAACAGGTAACAAAGGGAAAACATTCACTCTGAGCAAAGAGCTCTTATTTTCATCAGTTGAACAAAGAGTAAATAAGAACAGTAAGGCAGTAGGAAAAAAAAAAAAAAAGTCTAGACTGTATAAACATCTAGTACAGTAACAGTAGGGATTCAGCAAGCAAAAAAATACTAGGTATGAGGCAAATCATTCAACCAGTAGGAAATCATACAGCTAAGGATGCCAACTATAGAGGAAAACTGCAGTGTGGTAGTTAACTTTATAAAATAGTAGAAAGCCAAATATTTCTGCTGCAAGTTTAGGTTAAAAGGAAGCTGCATTATCATGCATCCAGCATGTTTTCTTTAGTTCAATTTTGATTTTGTTTTTTAGTGAAAGAAAAAGTAGCTTGACCAAAACTTATTTATGAGTCTGAGTTAGATAAATGACTGTTCTGTGTGAAATCTGCACTTCCCACATGCCACTGTTTTTTACATTTTTTTTTAATTAATTTATTTATTTATTTATTTATTTATTTATTTCTGTTGGCCAGCAATTGCTTCTGAACTAAGCAACCATTCCCCTTAGACTGTGGTCATGCTGAAATGTCAAGTGAGGGCACCCACTGGAGCAGCCTGTCTTTCCATATATATTGTGTCCTGCTGATAGAAAACAGGGCATGCAAAGCAGGTGGTAAGTATCAGCTACACAAAACAAGGAGATGAGTCTGCACCGTCTCTGTGGCTGTGTATCTACCTCATGCTTGCCATAGGCAGACTATTAGACTTGATCCTGTCATTCCAAAGCATCAGCTGTCTGTTGGGACTGCTGGAGATGTGAAACAGAAGCATTCTTGTAGGGTGCACAGAGATAAAATGCTGCTGAAATGCAGCTGCTGTTCCTTAGAAGATCAGACTACCATAGCAAGATGCATCACAGATTTACTAAATGGAAAGTATAGGACAGAGCTAGATCTTTATTCTCACTGCCTGAAGAGATGAAGGTGGAAGGAAAACAAACAAACAAACAAACAAACAAAAACACAGAAAAACAATATGGACTTATGCAGTTACTCAAAAAAATGTCATTGTGTCTATCTATTTTTGTGTATCTAAAAGGGGAAAAGTAGGACAAAGTACTGACAAAATCTATTAAAAACGGTATTATGTGGCTTCTTCCTCTTCCACAGATGCCAGAATCTTGAATGATTTCCTCATACGGCAATCAAAAATATAGACCTCCTTTTGAAAAAAACTTTTTTACTTTAAAAACTTAAAAAAAAAAATGTTTAAACAGCTGTACTTGCTTCTCCAAATGAGATCCTCCAACTGCAAGTGTTTAATGATGTTTCAGATATGCTTCAAAGAAAGAGGAAAGAACTGAGAAAGAAATACTCATATTTAAAATCTAGGAATAGAGAGAATGGCCCGCTTTCTTTCTTGTTGTTCTGGAGTTCAGTGCTTAAAATGATAACAGGAAAGAGGATGCTTGGATGAAAACTAGACTATGGGATGAAAAAAAAAAAAAAAAAAAAGAAAAAAGTAAAAAAAAAGAATAAGTAATTCGATTCCATTTTAATAATTAAAAAAAAAAATAAAAAAATAGGGTTATGGAGTCTCAGTTCCTAATGTTAGAAAATAAACATCCACCAAATCATCCTAGGCTTCCAAATACATAAAATATCATTGACATTATTTTATCTAATCACCATTACAGAAGAGCTAAGCATAATTACAGTGAACCATTTCTACTAATGCATTACTTTTTCCAGACTTCTGCTATTTTTAAAGTGTATATAAAATAGAATCAGCCTGCATGTTGTCAAGTTGGAATAGCTCAAACTGTTTCCAGATTCTTGTCAGAAGCTGGTTGTTAATAGGTTAACAGTGTTACTGACCCTGAGGGATCTAAAGAATTGAATTTCCAGAGGATAAAGAAAACCATGTTGAGACAATTCTTAAAGTATATGATCGGAGTAAAATTTCGGACAGGAACCACAAAGGAGAAACCAGTCAAAAGATGATTTATAACACAAAATCCAAAAGGGAAAATGACAAAATGCTTTTCCTCAGAAAGCTCCTTGAGAAGAAACTCAACCACCACTACTTCACAATGATATAGATGCAGAAGTTTGCACTGATATCAATTAAAGTACGCTCAGACACACATGCACACAAGCAGGTCTGCATGGTTCCTGCCAGCCAGGTCTCCTGAACAGTACACACAGCTCAGAGGCACACAGAATGAGAGGGCCTGGGGCAGGATCTCACTCAACTAATGGTTTTGCCAGCTGAGTCATGGTGCCAGACTCTCACTCCAATGGATGAAAAGAGTTTTAGCTTAACTCCTGGTGAATAAGAACCACAAAACTGCACTTTATCTCATGACTGGTGCAGGTGAAGAATGAGCTACTGAAATTATGCCATAATCAGTAACTCCTCCAGTCACAGAATCAGAATCATCTAGGTTGGAAGAGACCTCCAAGATCCAAGATCACCGAGTCCAGCCTCTGACCTAACACTAACAAGTACTCCACTAAACCATATCCCTAAGCTCTACATCTAAATGTCTTTTAAAGACCTCCAGGGATGGTGACTCAACCACTTCCCTGGGCAGCCCATTCCAGTGACTAACAACCCTTTCAGTAAATAAATTCTTCCTAATATCCAACCTAAACCTCCCCTGGTGTAACTTTAGCCTATTCCCCCTCGTCCTGTCATCAGGCACGTGGGAGAATGGATCGACCCCCCCCCCCCACTACAGCCTCCCTTAAGGTACCTGTAGAGCGCAATAAGGTCGCCTCTGAGCTTTCTCTTTTCCAAGCTGAACAATCCCATCTCCCTCAGCCGCTCCTTGTAAGACTTGTTCTCCAGACCCCTCACCAGCCTCGTTGTTCTTCTCTGGACTCACTCGAGCACCTCGATGTCCTTCTTGTAGCGAGAGGCCAAAACTGAACACAGTACTCGTAGTGCGTCCTCACCAGAGCCAAGTACAGGGGGACAATCACTTCCCTAGCCCTGCTGGCCACACTGTTTCTTATGCAAGCCAGGATGCTGTTGGCCTCCTCAGCTCAACTGTGTTTCATTAGATACCCACAGCTTCTCATCATTTGCTTGTGTTGTTGAGTTAGACACACAGTTTTGCAGTGATTCTAACTTCTATGTTGTATGGCATATAAAGGTAAAAAGAACCCAATAAATACAAGTATTTTGGGCCCATATAGTACAAGAGCATTGTAATATTAAAGCCTAACTGAACCACACACAATGTCCCCAGCTAACTCTCCTGTGCACTTTTTGAGGCAGAAAGCACACTTTGCACCATTCCTTAGAGAGGTTCAATTAGATATTCATCAAAATTTCCTGATACTATCCTGATAGTATCCTGTGATAGAGGACCCGGTTATGCAATGAATTCAATAGACTTACTGAGCAAAACCAGAATAACATTTTCAAGGTCAAGTCCCCACAAAATACATCTGCAATTGCGCATGTGCATGTAAGTCAATTCTTTTATGACAAGAGAGCAGGGAAAGAAAAAAAATATATATTTTTGAGGGAAGGAAGTCAAAACTAAAATGAGGTTCTGAGAAGAGCTATGGACACAATGGTGTTAGCACATTAAATAAAAACCATGAGAAGTGCAGATGATTCATGTAAAAATCAAAAAGGAATTAGTTTCCCCTTGTCCTTAAAGGAATCAAATATACAGTACTAAGTCCTTGTCCTTAATCTGTCTGATACTGCTGAGAGAAGGAATAGGCCTTCACTGTACGTGATAAGAAGGTAATCATGGTTTTTAAAAATCCTGTATAGGACCACATCCCTCCATCGTATAGTGTACAAGTGGATTTCTGCATCTGACCACTGAGGACAACAGGGCTCTCCACAGATACATAGAGTATTTGAAGACTCAGCAGCTGACTTCTCTAACTGAACATAGTAATAATCATAATAATAATAATAAAAAAGGTAAATACAATCTTTCTACAGTACGTTTTTGGTTATGCAGTAATAAGAAGCAGAACTGTTATCTAAATAGCACTTCAGTTGTTATTACTCATGTCATGAAAATAAGAAAGAATCTAGCTAAAGCTGAGCTGGTGAAACTGACAGTTGGTTTAAATAAAACTGATTTACTGTGCACTGAACATATCTTCAGGGTATTAAATTCATGATTTATAAGCATTTAGACTCCACTATACATACATAGAGAACCAGTGACTTAAACAATAACAAAATCAAATCCCTGTCTTCCAAGTACTTCCCTAAAAGAGTTATCCTCTGTGTGAACATGTGGGAGGAAAAAAAAAAAAAAAAAAAAGGAAATTTCTGGCAAAATGCTTGATTAACAAGTTTTATTTTTACAAAACACATTTTCCAAGCAAAATATGGAACACCAATAGCCATGAAAGAGAGAAATAATTGAAAATAAATCGGGTCTCTAATTTTACACTGACTGATATTGTTTTGTTGTTATTGTTGTTTGTTTGTTTGTTTTGTTCCTTTTTTTCTTTCTTTTTTTTTCTTTTAAATACTGTTTCCCGAAATTACTGTATAATCTTACAGAAACCATATTAGTAAAATTATGACCAAAATGTGACTAAGTAACAGTGCTGTACTTAAGATGTAAAATTTTGAAATCTGGAGCAAATATTCATAGAAATATTTTATATAATTACATACAGCTTGTAGAGATAATTGTCTCAAATGGCTGTACGCTTTTTATTGTATAAGACCAATTTCACCTTTGCTAATAACTTAAAACAAGAACAACAATCTGGAATATGAGATATGGGAGATTTCAATACTATTGAAACTAGAATAGTATTTCAGCTCATTCATTGTCGTCATAGAAAAGTTTTATACAGGCCTATAACTTGACTTGATCTCAATGACTACCTTAAACAGGCTGGGGTTTTAAGTTCATGCCATAATTTAGATACTTTTTTTAATATCATTTTACAGCAAATTTTTGTGTGTATGTATTAGAACAACATCCTTTTATATGCATGACAGAAAATTTGAAAAATCAATCACATGTAAACTGTTCCATGATGTTTGTAATTCAGCTACAGGATGAACTTTAGGAACAATATTTAGAGGTGCTGAGAGTTTTAAACCCTGTAAAATATTTTGTTTCCTGTTCATGAACATTTGTACTAAAAGTTGGGAAAGATTTTAATAAGACATACTTGTGCTCCACCTAAAACAAGAAGATAATGATTGAATATGCACAAAAATGGTTCACACTGAAACTTATAAAGTAGATCAAGTTATGAGGTTCACTTGTACCTTAAAACAAATATGATGTTAGAACACAAACTATTTAGCTGTCAGGTCCGAGCTAGGAGTGCAATAATCATTTAGAAAAACCTGCACATATGTTTTTTTAGGAAGTAATAAAAATCATGTGTTGCACCAAAATATATCCATTAACAAAGTATTAGTCACAGAAGATAGAACATATAAGAACTGTTTAAAATACCTTCTTAGATATACACCGAAGACAATTTACTGAAGAATTCAGTCCTTCTACCTGTGTTGGTGATTTTTACTTTCAAGAGATTTACAGAACTGGTGAGTGCAGGTCTGTATTACCGGAACAGAGATGTGAGGGCTTCCTCTTCACAATCAAGTCTGATCTCTCAGGGTTCCCTTCTAATCCTCTACCCTAACGCCATTCTTTCTTCTGCCTTCTTTGCAACCTTCTTCTGGTAGGACCATCAAGACCCCAGCTCCCCTCTCAACCTTATGGTGATGAAATCCAATTTTACTGACACCGATGAGAAGTCTTCAGCCAGTTTTGGACCAGAAATAAAAAATAAAAATAAAAATCCACTGCTGAATTAAGCTTTAATAATGTTTTATAATTGCACAATATCAGTTTGCCTGCAGTAAAGCCTGAAGGCAAAATCAAGCATTCAGTGAGCATTCTGAAAGATTATCTTTATCTAATACTTTAAAATTGTTTCTGTCTTTATGGAAATATTTGGCAATAAAACAGCTCTCACTTTCAATCACAAAGACACAACTCATTTCTAAGATATGTCGACTCAGCAAAATTTTGATAATCTAGATTTGAATTCAACAAGAGTATCTAGAGTATCTCCACTTGAGGTAGTGAAATTATCCTGTGTGTGTATTTCTTTAGCCAAAAATAGAATGTGTCCAAATACCTGAAAAAAAATCGCCTTCTAACAACAACAAAACATTACTCTCTACTTCTTTTCAGCACCCCTATAAGAAACCTCATTAGAGTACTAATTTTGAGGGATATTGGCAGGGATCACTGACTATCTCAACAGGACTGAGTGATGTGATAATAACAGCAGCAGGGGATTTGGTATCAGAGTACTATCTCAAGTAAAAATAGCCAGTCTAGAGTCACTATGGTAGTTTTACGTGTATTCAGACATACAAGAGTGCCCACAAAGCAAGACGAGACAAAGACAGCTAATCCATATCAGAACCATAAGGCACTGTTGCTTTGTAGTCACTTATTCCACAGCTAAACCTGGATGAGCAGGAGGCTGACTTTTTCTGACCTTACAGAAGTCTCTCCCATATGATGGTCCTGCTAGAATATTCATTATTTCTATATAGAAAATGTGAAGCATCTACTAGATTTTCATGCCTTGGCATAACCTGAAATCTGAAATTTAAACTATGCAGACAATCTTACGGAAGAGAGATAATTGATGTCAGTTATAGTCTGAAAAGTCTGTAGGAGCTAAACTTTGCCTATTGCCTGTGCACAAAATCATTAGTCCTTAGAGAACTCCAAGCAGTGTTGAAGGCATTATTCTCTGCAACATGGCCACCTCAGGAGTCACACCTATCATCTGCTGTCTGCACCAGTCTCACGGACAAGTACAAGGTCTCAGATTTCATCTTCCAGATGCCTAGTGACCCAGGTCCAGCACCTTTAAATTCAGCCACATCTGGGGAATGCTGATTATTGTCTACAACCCAGTTCCACAAGAAAACAGAAATTCCTATTCTAAGGATGAGTAATTTTATTGTTAAGAGAATGGGGTATCTCCATAGGTTATTTCAAGAAATACAAAATCTGTCACCTGCAAGTGGATAGCACAGGCTCTGTAACATAAGTAAGAAGCACAGATTACAGTTTCATTCTCATCTGTTCCAACATTAAAACTACAATAAAATTAAAAAGACAGACTGACATTCCTCTTCCCTAGGCCTGATGACAGATGCAATGGAAGAAAAGCTAGTCCATAATGACTAACATTCTATGTTGACCCCTTCTTAGGATGCCAGTTAAGACACTAATACACAAAAAACACAAATATTTGCATCCAAGCCTTATCAACCTACAATGTAACAAATAGTGGAAAATAGAGTACTGTAATAGAGTTCCCGCATAAGAGGTGGTGAGTCACAAAACTTTACTTCTCATCTGGTAAGACTGAAAAGGTAAAAAAAGGTGAAGGAAAAGGAAAAGAGTAAAAGTAAAGCTCTGACAAAAGACTACATACATAATGAATGCTTATAATATTCCAACTTCTGAAAGGTGTTACTGTAGCCCAGTGATGAGGTCAGTGTCAGAATATTACATTTCCATACATGTAGATTGTCTAGAAAATAAAATGTAGTGGGATCACAATTAAATTGCACAATGAAAAGGGGGAAACAGGAAATAAAACATAGATACTATATAGAGGAATATAATGGACCTTGTTATATGGATGTTTTTCTACTGCAGTCCATGGCATTTCTCTGATCAACGTGGAGATAATTTATATCAACTAATTTGAGGCTAAACTCTGAGTTTTACTGAGTTCTTATTTTGTGTAAAGGTTTAGTGTTAAGTGCTTTGGATTAAAACATTTATTTATCCCAAACACACACTCAACCACAGTAGAGGTCTCTCAGTAGGTATTTTGATTATGACAATATTTTAAAATACCTAAAATAAGATGCTTTTACTTATACTTCTCTGTATTGGAACAAGAATGACATCAGTTTGCTGACACTAGTCAGTACCTTAATTACATGATGAAAGCCAGAAAAAGCTGCATAACTAACCCGCCCAGCTTACATTTTGGTGGTTGTGGAAGTTTTTTACTTCATAAAAGAGCCAGTCACATATAGAAAAACAAAAATTGTTCCATTGTCACAAATCATAATCTCCCCTTCTACATTTGCCTTCAAATCTTCCCCACATTCCAGTTTGCTTTCTTTACTTCAGTGCCCACAGCAATTTTTCTTGGAAGCAGCAAAAGCTATCATCTAGAACTGCTGCAAGCTCTTTTCCAGCAGAGCCCTACCCTTGCCAATGGCTGCCATCATTCAAGTGGCACTTGTTGGCATGATAGTACAGAGTTGCAGCAATTTCATTCCACTTTTCCATACCTCATATCCCCAGCTGTTCCAAGGGGGTGATCACCTTGCTGGTTTGATGAGGTCTAGAAAACTCAGCAATAATTATTGTGCTGGCAGTGCTGAAGGCAGGCAGCATCACTAAGGCAGGATTTGGAATGCAGCCCAACCGACATAGGAGAATCTACTAATCTGTTGCACTGAACATTTTGTTGTAAGAAATAATCATGAGCCTTGTGATAGACTATGAAAGGCAAATTAAATTGCCTGAGCCAGACTTTTCTACAGTGCCTGGAAATAAATAAATAAAAAAAAGAGCTAACAATTTTAGGTTAGATTCTTAAGTCTAGCAATTTTAAGTGCTCTGACCTGTTAGTAAATGATACCCCTAAATTATACAAAAAAATAAAAAAAATAAGTTTAAAAAATCTATACAATCAACCCCTGTCAAAAGAGAGGTGCTTATAATTGTTTTTGACCAATTTAGTATGGATTAGACTAGGAGAGGAAGGCTAACAGTGTTCATTTAATTTTGTAATGTATGCTGTGTCACACTTAATTATGAAAAATCAAATAGTGGAGCTTTTTTTCTGTAATATTACTAACTACTTTAAATGATGAATTCCTAATCTACTGAATTCCTAACTCATGCTAGACAGTAACATTTAATACAATTATTTGAGAGTAATTATTAAAAATATATATATATATATTTTCAAAGTGGACTCCTGTTATTAATGAAACAATATGAAAAAATAGCACAACCATAACAGCAAATGTCTGCGTGATTCTTGGTGAATAAAGTGACCTAACTGGAGAGAGTATTTTTGACTCAAGAAGAGATAATCTGATAATATTTTGTGTGTTGCTTTTCTTTTAAAGCAGGACCATACCTTTATGCAATGAATGCTGCACCTGCTGATTCGTTCTTTGTGTTGTATGACTGTTTTGACTGGGGTAATGTTTTACCCCATGGTTTATCTCTACCCTGATGATGCTGATTAGGATTCCATTGACAATGAGGATGCACACAACTGAAATCCATGGCTAATAGTATACTAGGTGGAAAAAGAACTTACATTAGTGAGAACTACCTTCTTTCTGAGTGGGAAAAAAAAAAAAAAAAAAAAAAAAGAAAAAAAAAAAGGCTGGGCCAACCTCTCCCTCCTCTCACAGCCCCTGCTGCTCTGTTATTGCATCCAAGGAAGGAAAGGATCAATGCCCTTTCAAAATGTCCTGCTATTGACAGGTAGCTCTACATTGAAAAAGAAGGAATAGAGGAATAGATAAATCCTGTCCATGTCTGAGAAAATATGAACAAAAACCTGGAGTCATAAAATTCTCCCTTAATTTATATTACTATGCAAAGCAAATTATGTCAATAAGAAAAACTCTAGGGTAAAGACAGCTTTGTACTGTGGACAGAGAACTAAAGTGTCAACAGATGACTGATTTCTGCCCAGAGCTGCCAATGGCTGCCAGTATCTATGATATTTTTGGAATCATGTTCATGTTCTTGTTTCATGATAATCTCAAGTAGGAACAATTGTTTCCTGTATAGCTGCACTCCCTTTCAAGAAACTGCCCTCCCTGTTTCATTAAATGCAACCAAATTGCAGTAAAATCTCTCTTTCAGCCCCTGCCCAGAACTAAGTTTCACCACATTCATGGATTCAAAACCCTTACAGCTGACCAAATAAATCTTCCCCGTATAATGACACTACTTTACTGGGAAAGCAGACACTGGACCATCATGCTCATAACTTCTATTTAGAAAGCAGAGGTGACATCCAACCTACCAAATTTAGGTCACTAAATTTTGTTTACTTTCTGAAGTAGATATGAAACTCCACCAAATTTTTAATATTAACTATGAAAGGATGTGCTTCTTGTCTCCAGCAGAAGATCTGGTTTGACTCAGTGCAGGTACACAAGAAACAAATTGAATCCAGTCCATCCCTCTTTTTCATCTAAAAGACTTTAATTATTATCAAATTAATTGATACAGCTGATAGACGATGAATAAAATGTCAGGCTGTATTCTGTTCTGGTGTCTGCCAGAGATTACCCATGGGATTCAGACAAAATCTTTTCACCTCAGGTTAACACTCACAGGCAGTACTTAAATCCTGTTGTGAGATGAATTCACTTGGAACTGTACCTTTCATTAACTTTCTCTAATTACTAAGTTCCTACCTTATTTAAAAGTTTTTCAATTCTCTGAATCAGTTCAACCTGTAAGGTGAAAACTAAAGGAAAATATTAGTTTTCATTATTAATATACACTGGACTTTCTCTTCTACACTTGCAAAAAGACATAAGGAACCAGAGGTGACAGCAGGTAATGTTCCATCAACAGTCAATATGATAGAATTTAAATTTGGTCAAATGCTATTCTTGTCAACCCATTTCTTCTTCTTTTTTTTTTTTTTTTCTTTTCTCTGTGTTGTAGACTACATGCGTAATTCATTATCCAACACATACTCATCTTTGTTTTTTCATTTATGTTAAAATAGTCAAAGGAAGAACTAAATCAGTTATTACAGAAATCAACAACACATTGTTAAACAGAACCAAGGAAGCAGCTTATAAATAATAGTGACTTATTGGAGTATTAATCATTAATTTCTCATAAGACATTAATGTATAGCTTTCCATCATTTCTTTTTTATACTTTCCCATCAGTTTTCATTTGTTATGTGTGAAGCTACTACTTCTAAATTGGTTAGGATCTGATTACCTGATACAATGCCTCTATCATTTGCCTCTACTCTTAAAGACAGCTGATGCATTTAAATTGCAATATCTATCTATTGAAACTAGCAATTTGGTACAACAATATAAAATAAACTATTGAAATATAAACTTGAACTAATATGAAAAACATATCTATATTATTTATAAATCATTTTGATAATGGCTTTCACTGTAGAGACTACAAAATGTAAAAATTTGTTTCCTTACAATTGGCCTGTGTTACCTTTGCATGAGATAACCTTTTTCATCAGAAGGACTATCCGTTCAATCTTTAAGTCATAGCTCATAGTACAAATTGATAATAGCAGACGAACACACTAACAGAATAGAAAATATTCCAGTCTATTTTAAAAGAGGCTTGATTTGGAAAACATTTTGATAAATATAATTTCTTGTGAGAAAATCAACTGCTGAAATTTGTTCTTTTATAAGGCTTTGACAGTGCTGAGGACTTAAAAGAAACATGCTGTAAGAAGAGGTTATGTATGGAAATGCTAAAGTTTTCTGATGATTCAAATTTGCAAGGTAGATAATATTAAAATTTACTACAAATTGTTACAAAGGATATCACAACACTGAATGATTCAGAATGAAAATGGCAGATGAAATAAATTTTCAAAAAGTTCAAAATAATATACCTCCCTGGAAAAGAATATTCAACATACAAAATGAATTGTTCTAAATTAACTGGTGCTACTCAGGATATTATGAAATAATTCCAGAAAGTTATCATAAAATTTCATCTTGATGATAAAAAAAAAAAAAAAAAAAAAAAAACTTTAGAAAGTAATAGGAAATAGTGGGTGATAAAATAGAGAAGTCTGCTGTCAGAGAGGACACCACAGTTGCAGCAGTAGACATAATAAAACTGAAGAAGTACAGGAAAATACAACAGGGAAGATCAGAACCAGATGGAGGATTTCTACTGATGACAGACTAAAACAGTCAGGACTCTTGAATTCAGTAAAGAGAAAGGATAAGAAAAAGTCTTTAAAATCAACGATGATATAAAGTAAATAAGCATGGAACATGTTTTATTATTTCTGCTAGTACTAGAAATAGTGGCAACGAGCTACAATGATATAAGAAAAGGTGAAAACTACCCTCCCCTAGAAAAAGATTTTTTTCTTTTTTTCAGAAGTTGAATAATGAAACTATGAAAAATATTGCCACAGGCTTTTGCAATCTAGGCAGAAAAAAAATAAAAGTAAAGTTTATGGAAAATGAGTCCATTGATAAGGAATAAACATTATGGTCTGGGCACAGTCTTTGGTCTAAAACGTCTCCTAATTACCAATTGTTGAAACCTGGGAGGGTAAATTTTATGGGAGGAATCTGGGAGAAACGGCCAGGTCCTGTATTGTTTACTAGGCAACTGCTACTGACTGCAGGGCAGCTACTGACTTGAGGGCAGTTTCTGTGCTTATGTGATCTTTTGTTTTTGTCTAACATTTTTTTTTTTTTTTTATTTTTAACTTTTTTTTTTTTAATCTTACATTTCATCCAGCTTGCATCTTTTTTTCCAGTTTAAATTTTTAACTTTTGTCTATTCTGGGATAGCTATTGCTGTGCTGACCATACCCAGATACCTTCCTCAATTGTTCTGGTTCATAAATACCTGCAATATACTTAAATACATAGGTAGGTCTGATACTGTGTCTTTCATCCAAAGACTCTTGCAAAAGGACATTAAACACTACTATAATCACTTTAAAATAAGGAGTTAACAATAAGGAAAGAGATCTGCCAAACTCCACCTAGGCAACAAGTGCATGCTGCAGTATAGAGAATGGCTGAGATTCTCATGTCCTGCTGAGAACTTTAATTGGTGAAATAAATAGCCTTTGCTTGCTCCAAAAACAACTGTTAGGTGAGACTACCCTTTCTTTATCAACAGCCAGAAGAAGGGAGCCATCTATCTATTTTTAATAAATGTGGTACCTGTATTATTATATAGTTCTAATAATACATGCCATGAAAAATGTCTTTGAGGTACATTAATAATAAGGTGACAGTGTTCTTGATGCTTTAAACGCATTCAAAATATGAACACTTCCTTATTTTAATTAGCCAGTGCAATGAACACTGGTTGGCACAGCACCAAGAGGTGACACATCTGGTAACTGCTACTGAATACACTCCCTCTAAAAGCTGCCACTACCATAAGAACAAATCACAGTGTGTTTTCAAATGAAAATATATATATATATATATATCACTTAGACATGGCAGATTAGTGCAACATCATGCAAGATGAAGCACAAGACAGAAAAAAACAGGTTTTTGGAAGCTTGAATTATAATGTTTGAGGAGAAAATTCATGCCCTAGAAAGCCTGGATAGGAAGAATGGAACAGCAGATGGAAAACTCCACTGAACTCCATAAGCCACCTGCCTGCCAACCACTGAATGGCAGCCAAAAATGGAGGTAAAAAAGCTACACCTTATTAAGTTGTAAAATGGAAGATTAAGTTGGTCTTAGCAGCAAAATGTAGCAATTTAGGGGAATGATGTATCACACTAAGCATAAGAAATTCAAGTTCTGCATTGAAAGAAGCAGAAGTACCTAAAATAATGACTGGTGAGCAAAACACACAAGACCTGTTTCTAACTATCCTTGTAATTCTTCCCCTAAAACCAATCTCCTCCTTGAAGCTCTCCATACTATCAGTCACTTTCTGTGGCCATGGAACTTGCATGAGCAAGAATATTTCTAACAATGATTGCGGCAAACAGGTTGGATAAACAGGTTTCTTCCTTATATCATCTAGCTAGCTTTTATTTATTTATATATTTATTTATCACAGTTTCCTTGAGAAGCCAGTAACTATGAGTTCTAGGCTCCTTGACCTTCTACAATTACAATACACTATACAATACATGTCTTCTTAGAAGAAAAAATACAGATGAAAATTATTATTTCCAAGACATCTCCAAACCATGACTAAACCATGTTCTTCCTGTTGTGAATTTACCTAGGGAAATGCCTAGAGAAAACAGAAAAGACAAGCTGTACACAACCGTCAGTATAAACTCTATTATTGTAGGTATGATACAACAATTTCACTGCCTTGGAAAGCAACAGTGATACCGATGAAAAACAGCTAATGATTAAAGAAGAAAGAGATCTGGACACAGAAAGTAATTAAGGTATGGAGCGAAACTGCTCTTCCTCTTATTTAAAGCCAGCAAACAAGGATGTCAGTTGAACTAGGTGAACATTTAGCACTTGCTAAAAAGACAGGTTACTTATATTCATGACTAATACAGGCTTACAAATCTGAGCTTATTTGCTCTGTGTTTTTTATCCATTTGGTTCATTAATGTAGGCAACATGAAAAAAAATATATAATCTATTTGTATCTAAATATTATGACTACCATAGCAAGCAACCTAGCAATACTGTCTGAGGGATAATATCATCAGATATCTCAACATATCCAAAACAATAGAGCCATTACACACACGCTGGATAAAAAGATTTTTTTTATTTTTTTTATTTTTTTCACAAAAAAAATGAGATAGTGTTAAGAAATTGTAAAGGGAGAGAGAAATTTTTGTGTGTGCAAGCATGATGTTTTCTATTCCTGTATTTCTCCATGTCACTGTGCTACTTGCTCTGTCCTGCACTGGTGGCAATATGTGCAGCTGAAGCACTATGTTGTGCTTCAAGAGCCTGTCTTAAGGGTTATTAAACACTTATTTTTGTGTGATTGAGCAATACCTGCTAAAGCAGCATTTTATTACTAAATCCAATGAAACTAATGCATATAGCAGAGACTATCTCCAAAAAATAATGATAAGTTGCGTGAGTCTACACTACTCACTTTTCTAGATGTTTTTCTCAGGAGGGTTTTTATGAAAAGGGAATTTCAGTTTTGGTGATTGCCTTTTTATTTGTTTCATTCAACACTATAAATTAACAAAAGTAGAAACCTCAAACAGTTATTAGAACTATGAAGATCAGCTGTGCACAAAGCTTAGGTGAAAGAAATAGTCTCTAAGTCATAATGTTTCTGTTCTAGTATTCTAACTACACTCATGTTTTATCAGTAAAGTTGTACCAGCTCTAAGTGCTTAAGCACTGTGGGGTAGCCTCTGTGTTTCAGAGGCTGGTGCTGCCCAATGCCAGATATAGCTGGTCCCAGCCAGCTTTAATGGCCCCACCACAGGGCAGGGTAGAGCCCCGCAAACAGTTGGTGATCTTCCTGCAAAATGTGTTTAAGAAAGGGCAAAATGCTGACCAGCAGCATGTAAGGACTGAGGGAAAAAAGGGTGAGAAACAACCCTGGAGCATCAAGGTCAGAGCAGGAGGAATATGCCAAAGTGGACCTACCCTGAAGGAGATTATAGGCCATGGAGAGCTCACGCTTGGGCATGAGCCATGCAGCCAGCCCATGGGAAGGACCCACACTGGAGCAAGAGGAAAACTGTGGATAGGAAGGAGTGGCAAAGGAGATATTATGGGGTGACCACAATCCCCATTCTCCATCTCCCTGTACTACTCAGGGAAGAGGGAAGGTAGGGGATCAGAAATGAAGGACTGAAGTTCAGCCCAGGAAAAAGGACATAAGGGACAAGGTGTTTTGTTTCTCACCAGCCAAATCCTTTTTAATTGTCAATAAATTAGGTTACTTTTCCCCAAGCTGAGCCTGATTTGCCAATGATGGTAACTGGTTAATGATCTCCCTGCCTTTGTCTTGATTTTTTTTTTTTTTTTTTTTCGTCTTATTTTCTCACCCATTGTCTTTATTTTTTTTCATCTTATTTTCTCACCCTATGCTGTTGAGAAAGGGGCATGAGAGAGCAGCTGGGTAGGTGTCTGGCAGCCGGCCAAGGGGAACCCACCATGAAACTAAAAGAAACACATTAGACCTGAGTTACTACTACAGAAGCTATTTATTGGACCAAAAAATAATGATTATGATGAAAAACAACTTCTGTTGGATTTTTAAAGTTATTGACCATTTCTACAGAAGTCCATAAAAACTGCAGATGGTTGTTCAGCACCTTGGCACCCTCAATTTAAAAATAACCTCACTGTTGTTCATAATATACTATGGTTTATACCAACTGCAAGCATATGTAATACAACAGCCTATGTAATACAACAGCCTGTGTCTATATAAAATAATTTCATAATTAAAAAATCTGTAAAAAATGTTTATGGCTTTTCAAAATTTAAGTTTTCCTAACCTACATGCAAAATATTCTCTCTCTCTCTCTTTTTCTTTTTTTTTTTTTTTTTTTTTTTTTTTTTTTTTAGGTATAGAGTAAAAAAGAACAGCTTCTGGAACTGTAGCAAATCTATTCGTCCCTGACTTACATGACTTATTCTACAAAGCCTTCAATTGTTTTGGTTGAGCTTGCCTCGTCTTTCTGGCCTTTACAGAAAACAGAAGGCACACAAGATAACTGATGTTTACCCATCTGTTTCCTTGATAAATGCCCTCTGCTACAAAGGACTGGTGTGCGGACAAGAAAATAGGACTCACTTATCAAACCATACACCCAGCACCGCCAGAGATCCAAGCTGTGTTTTGATAAGGATTTCCTGGATGATGTGACAAAATTTTGCCTGAATCTCAGAGGTATCTTGAACATCTGGCAAAAGCACTCCATCCAGATCATGAAAACAAATCACTTTTAATTAGTAAAGTCCTAAGCCCATGTCCCATCACTCCTTCCCTGTAAACAAAAACAACGAAAAAAAAAATCCAGCTTAATAAGAAAAGGCCTTTGTCTCTGTCATCTGAAAACACAATGCCATATTATTATCTTCTAGAGGCCCCAAATGACAAGATTAAATAACAGGAAAAAAAAAAAAAAAAAAAAAAAAAAAAAAAAAAAAAGCAAAAGCGCTCAAATCAATCCTGACATGTATGTATACATAAAACAAATGTCAATTTGCAATCAGAAAAAAATCACATGGGATTACTGTCTGCAATGCTTACAAAATATTGGTCTGTTTCTAGATTTATTTATTTTTTTTAAGTGCATCTGTATGAAATCACGTAATGCTTTCATACATGCTAATAGCTAACAGCATTTTTTGCTCTAGTGTGATACTTTACGGATAAAGCCTTGTATCTTTCAACATATCCCAAAGAAAGAGGGATCTGGACACTTTTCTTTAACCACTCCTACCTATGATGAATTTCAGTGTGAAACTGGTCAACTTCACTAATCGGTGAAAAGAGCTTTCCATACCAAGGCTGGGATCACAAAAGACTCTGACAAGGATGCTGTACTCCATGCACTTAGCATGGAGGATGAGCACTTTTTGAATCTCACTCAGTATCTCATGTCTGGCTTTCTCCAGAGTACCTGTCCCTGCACAGGGCCAGCTCTTCATCTTCTCTATTTCAGATAAGGAAAGTATAGACAAGGGACTCACAGGCATGCTGCAGTCATAGATACACCAGTTAAGAAAACAATTGATAAAAATATTCACGTTTAAGTTGAGAGAATCAGTTCATCTTACTTCACTCAGAATAACCCAATTGTTCGGGTGCCATGTGTATGATCTTCTCCTTCTTGGCATCGCATTATAAACCACTGCCAGAGGCAAAAAAATGGATGAGATAAATCAATGATCATTCCCACATGCCAAACCGGGAAACTGTCAAGAAGGTGAAGCACATTCCACTTTAAATGCCTGAAGCACCTTCCATATGTCTTTGTAAGAAGTGGGGGTGCCTGACTGGATTATTCCTTATAGTTTGGGAAGGAAGCAGTACATTTCCTAGAGATCTATTGTTCTAGAGAAAATAAGAGGGAGAAGAAGAGGGTTTATAGACAGAAAAACCTATTTGGCAAAAGGTCAAACTGTGGATGAATATTATTCTTCAAGGAGGAAAGACAAGGAAAAAAAAACAAAACAAAAAAAAACTTGCAAACTAGTGAAAGCTGAGACATAAAGAAATCTGTAGCATAACAGTTAGATAATTTTGTGGTGCTGTTCTTTATAGACTGATGTTTGAAGATTTGAAATAGCTCCTTTGGAAAAAGATTTTCTGAGTAGGTTTGATAGTTTATTTCTCTGGATACATATCACTAACTATTTGTAGAACTGCAAGAACATATATGATTGTAATTCTCATACAGTGGATGTTATCTATGCTTTTCATGAAAATAGAACAACAAAATTAACCTAGCATCTGAAAAGAGATCAGAAGACAACTGATTAATGTTTGGAACAACGTATCATAAAACCAGTTCTCAACTCTGAATTCCTCCTGTAAGCAACAGATATGAAACTCATGAAAAAAGCTAAGGGCTTATTTATCTTTTGTTTTTGTTTTTGTTTCATTTTTTTGTTTGTTTGTTTTTGCATAAAGTAAAAATGACAACTTTTTAATAATCCTTGTTGAAATACGATGATTGGGTAATAGTAGTTCACTGTTAATGAATCTTTGTAAGCCTTCAGACAGCATTTCAGAAATTGTCTCCTGGTCTGGAAGATCTACTGTGTTTTATTGCATAGGTTTGAAAATGTGTAACCAAAACATTCCTGTCTTGGAATTTTCTAAAGTGGGCTTAATCTGCTGCTTGAGCAAGCACAGAAAATGAATTGGTATGTCCTCGAGCACATGGCTGTGTGAGTCATACAGCCTAAGTTCCTTTCATAAAACTGTAGCATCATAGAATAACCTGAGCTGGAAGGGACCCATAAGAATCATCAAGTCCAGCTCCTGGGTCTGCACAGGACCACTCAAAAATCTAACCATGTGTCTGAGAGCATTGTCCAAACCCATCTTGAACTTTGGCAGGCCTGGGGCCATGACCACTTCCCTGGGGAGCCTGTTGCAGTGCCTGGCCACCCCTTTGGTGAAGAACCTTCTCCTAACACTCAGACTGAACCTCCCCTGTCCCCAGCTCCATGCCGTTCCCTCAGGTCCTGTCACTGTCCCCAGAGAGCAGAGCTCAGCTCCTGCCCCTCTGCTCCCTGAGGCAGGCCATCATGAGACCTTCCCTTGGCCTGCTCTGCTCTGGGCTGAACAAAGCAAAGGACCTCAGCTGCTCCTCACGTGAGGAGCTCCTCATGCTCCTCCCTCTAGACCCTTCACCTCCTTTGTAGAGCTCCTTTGGACACTCTGTAGTAGTTTTATGTCCTTTTTATACTGTGCTGCCCAAAACTGTACAAAGTGCTCAAAGTGAGATCTACTGAGGGTGTTCCTTTGCAACACACTTCTGCCCTAGTGAAATACAGGAGATGCAAAATGACTTCTTCCACCTGGAGCAAAAAGATTGATCCCTGGACATCTGCCCAACTGCAGTGATAGGCAAGTCATCTAAACCACAATCATTAAACCAAAACGCCACAGTTTCTTTGTTCCTTGTCCTATCTTTTATGATGTTCCAGTTGTTCTGTAATATGTCCAGCTGCTAATTAAAACCCTCAATTTTCATATAGATTGTGTATGGTCTCTCTCCCAGGACTCCCAGCTATGATCTAACAAAGAAATGAAATTAGGCTCTTCTGTCCTATTTGCACCAAGAAGTGCGTGAATGTGCTCATCAAGGAAATGAGAAAACAAAAATTAATTAAAAAAAAAAAAAAAAAAAAAAAAAACTATTAATTCAGAAGTGTCTTTCCTATTTGCCTAGCCACTTTATAAAAATTATTATTTTAGGAAAAATAGTGTGTTGGAAAAAAAAAAGCAAACAGTTAAGAAATGCAGGAAATGTAAACACCCAGTAAATTGAAATGAGCTTTAGATAGTATTGACCAAACCCAGTACATCACATCATGTTGTATACACATTATCTGTCTATAGAAGTTCTGTCAGAGAACTGAAAACACTCTCTGTGCATGCTTTCTCCTCTTTTTTCTTTTTTTTTTTTTTTTTCTTTTTATACTGTAATTGTTCTTCAAGGGAGTATGACAGTGTTTTTAAAAAAATTAAAGAATGTCATCAGGTTTTTAAAACATATCATCAAGAGGCAAATATCTCTTGTCCAGAGTCCTGGAGGGACAGGCACTTCCAAAGTATATCATTGCAATTTCAGTCCTCCTTCCCTTGCCACTTTATATAAACTATGCCTGTGCTAAAGTTATTTCTCTCCACAAGCTTTAGGTGTCATTGGGAAGTTATTTTTGTATTTTTGTTGTTTTTGTTTTGTTTTGTGATTTTTATTTTTTTTAATGTTCTGTTAAAATGGTCTATTTTTCTTAGTTGCTTTTCAGTGACATTTCATGGAGAAAGCTTTATGCTATAGAAAGCTTTATGTTACTTAGCAAATCAAGACAAGGTTTGCACCTCAGAATTCAAAATTTCATGTACAGTGTTAGTTTATATCCATAAAAGATGTTCTATCATCTGAATGAGCTCGTACTAAGCCATTGGGATTATTAAATTGGTTTTGGGTTGCTTGTCTTGAAGTTTCCCTCCTCCATAACAATACATTCTTAATAGAATTCTGATTCAGTCAAAGTTCACTGTTAAACTTCATTTTTACATCCACTTGAGAGTGAAACCTGAATCAGATCAGATATGCCTGAGAAGAATGGTAGTTTGTGCTGATTGGCCCATATGTAGTGATGGACACATCAAATAAAATATTAATTCAAATGTATCCAAAACTACAAAAGCATATTGATTTAGAAAAAATAATATTGGATGAATATATTCTAGCACAGATGCCTGGAATAATGCCAATGTTCATAGTGAAAAATTCTTATACCTCTATACTATTCTGAGAGCCAGAAATCCCTACTATAAAACATGGACTAGTTTGTCACAGAGAAGGTGAAGTGTCCATGTGTCAATGGAGATGTGTTGCAAACTACTTTTTAGAACAAAATAGAGTAGAGCAAATTTAAGATTAGGCTGAGGATTATATGTAAGGTTTCTTGATTTTTGAAACATTTGTTATAGTATCTTCCACACAATTGAAAATTATTTTATTTTGCCTGAATTAAGAAAACCTTGCTTATTGTTCTAAGGATTTCAGAAAAATAAAACTGGTATTCTTTTACTGTGTTTATAGTTAGTTGACTGAAGACTGTAGCTTCAGTCAGTTGACTGAAGACTGAAAGCCAATACAGCTTTCTCAAAACAGTTGAATATTCCCTTGCATCATGCTTTTACTTCTATCGGTTTGCAGAAGGAGGAAGTAAAACTTGTGAATTCAGAGGTATTTGAGGAATTTCCTGGAAAAATACTTAGGATGGAACTTAGCTGCCTTGAGTCCTGAATAAGGATAGATTTATATATATATATTTCCTAAAACACAATATATGATCCCCTAGATGAGATCCAATAATTCTGCTTTCCAGCAAATAAATTCTGAAGGTGTTTAAAATAACTAGAGCATTTTACCCTGCTTACTCATCTGTGCATGCTTTAAATTGCCCCAAAGGCAGGGGAGATGACATATCTTACCAAAAGATTCCATTACAATCCAGAATCACAAAGAAAAATATGAAGTCTGTTGAAGTTCCATTAAAAAAGCATGTGAGGTTGAATTTGGAGCCTATTGGCTTTTTTAACTGCATAGTGGTTAAAGCACTGATTGAGAAAACAGCAGACATTTACTCTGAGTTTTATACACCTTTTAAATGGTATCACTCACAGCTGGGATGTTCTCTGAAAGTGCCCTATGTGGAGCAAGCCCATTCAGTGGTATCTTGAATATAGGAGCTCTTTGTCTTCTACTAAAGCTGAGACACTGTGCAGTGACAAAAGCATAACAATCCAGGGAGGGTAGCTGGGAGGTGGCTAGCATTTCTAGTATATCTGGTTAAGTTAGATTTATGATCAAAACAGAGAAAACACGTTTGGCAGGATAAACCATCCATACCAACACTGCAGTAATACAAAAGCATCAACCTATTTCCCCTTATTTTGTAAGGAATTTAGGTAGCTTTTGTGGCAACTACAGATGCTAGTCAACTTCTGACTATCCTGACACCTGAGATAGATGCCCAAAGCTTTGATGTGTGGTGTAAGTTAATATGAGGTACCTAAAAGGTTAGATTAGGTTTTGCCCTAAGCCTTAATCAGTAATATAAGAAAGTGTCTGAAAGGCTGAAAATGCCTATACCATTCTGAATTAAATTATCCAGACAGTCGAATTTCTACTGTGATACATACTGAATGCCATCTTCATCTTTGCTGAGTGACTGGGACTGTATCTTGGCTCAATCCATTTCAGACTTACAAACTGGTTATCTAAATCCCATGAAGGGCCTAGTCATATGGGAGTGCTCAGGGTATGACTACACCAAAGGTCAGCACAAACACATGGAAGGTAGGATAAAGCAATGGTGGATTTGGTGGCAGCACTTACATCATCATCTGTAAACCTAATGACTGTTAATCACTAATTCAGGAAATGCCATACTTGAGGACATGAGACAGAAAACAAGGGGAGAACATACCCCTAGCCCAGGCACGTAGGTAATTTGTTTTTTAAAGCAGAACAGGTACAAAATCACATGACTACCATAAAAAGAGTAAGTTTTCAAGTTCTTACTGACAGAGGGTGTATCTTCATAACTATAACTGTGTGTGTTTTTTCTTGTTCACTTGTGCTTCATAAATCTTGTACTCTTGGCGCTTTGGTGTAAGGACATAGAAAAACATCAGAAAATATGAACAGGAAAAGAAAAAAAAAAAAAAAGTATTGAGTGAGGAGAATGAGAAAAATGAGGCAAGAGTGAAAAACTTAAATTTGTAATCCAGAAAAAGAAGAATCATAATTGTAGTCTATAAATATATTCAAGCTAACAAGAAAAAGAAAAAGCATGTATGAACAGATGAAGGAGGAGTAATAGTCTGTTGGTGTGAAAAGAAAAAAATTAACCAGAATATTAACAAATGAATTCCCAATAAGAACAATACTTGGGCAAGTAAATGGATTCCTTAAGGAAAACGAGCATGAAAAAACTTCTGTACATATTCAACAATAATTAGTGAAACTATTCACTAGTGAACCATTAGCAAAAAGATCAAAGTGAATAAAAGTGGTCCTTGTAGACTGACCATAGTTAGTTATTTCTGTGATAAAGGGACTAATAATCATATGGTGCCGAGACTGAGAATTTTTGCACTTGTCTATCAAAGATATACATATATATTTATATATATATATTAAGGATTATTGCACTTTAAATGTAGCCATACTGTTTGTGATAAAAATGCATGTGAACAAATAGACTATTAAGACATTCTAAAAGGAAAAGGACGAGTTTTAAAAACAAAAAAAAACCATGAGATGTAATATATATATCTAATAATTACATCTGTGACAAAATGCCAATTTCTAATGCCAACATTAAAAAATAAGAACATGGTGAAATCAAGAAGGAAACCACTAGAATTATTATTTTTTTTTCCAAAACTTGCATTATTGTAAGACTGACGGAAGCAAGTGAGTCTTAAGCTATCTGTATAAAAATTAATTATATGCATACACATAGAGAGAGAGGTAGAAAGGCAGGCAGGCAGATAGACAGATATGTAGATAGATATGTATACAAATGCATTAGTTTATGAATTAGTAAAACAGCAGAACTGAAGTAGTGATACAAATATGTTTAGTCTGAACCTCAGGTGCGGGTATATTTTCTGATGTTAATTGTGAAGGTCTAAATGTGGAACTGAACTGAAGCACTGAGCAGTACAACTGTATTTTGATTTACAAATTACTCTCATTCTATTTCATTTGCAAAAATTAATTTCAAAGGCAAAACTGTATTTCAGACATACTGTATGAGAACAAGTTCCATGTTCTGTACAATTTATCTTTTAAGCCCTAAAATGATAATTACATTTAAATTACTCTCAGATTCTATTGCATTAACATAATTGTGTGTCAACTAAGAAGATATACTTATTAAATGGAGTATTTCTAGGCCATTTGCACATGCAATAATATGTTACTGTAAAATTTATAGTACACCAATACTTTGCTTATCAACTCAGTCTTACTGAAAATGGTGCCATTAAATAATAGCAACTATGTTATTTCCTTTAGACCTCAATAAACTCATTCGAGCTCTATAAAGTGTAAAAAGTAGCATTATGATATTAAACATCTCTAAATAAAAGCATAGATTTTAAACACAAGACCAAAGTAAGCATTTTCTTAAAACAGTAATACTCTCTTTAAGATAGGAAGGATATTTCCTTCTCAACGGGTGCAGTAAAAGCAAGAATTATTTTTTGCTTTTGTTGATGCCAGATTAGCAATTGATAAAGACATCTGGAGAATTGAAGTGAGCTACTTCAGTGATTCATTGTTGGACACAGGAAATGATGTTTTCATCTTCCTCCCATCACCATTAATAAAAGTTCACAATGAATTAATTTTCACTTTAAAAATTAGACATTCAGAGTGATAGTTTATTCATCCTAATGTAATTTTTTAACTTAGTTACCTCTATTCAGGTATAAATATATATATATATATAGTAAAATCTTGAGCCAATTTAATAAAAGTTTTGCACAAACTGTGGAAAATAGGATGTAATAAAAAACATTGTTAGGTTACAATCTACTTCCTTTTCTATCCCAGTGCAGAGTTGCTTTCCATAATACAATAATTTTGAAAACTAAAATGTACATACGGACTGCTTGGCTTCTGATGAAACACTGTTAAGTCTAAAAGGCTGTGTGAATGTCGAATGGTCTGCTTGCACATTGTAACTTGTGAATCAACAGCTTTGGGTTTAACTTTAAATAAAACACAATGACTCCAGAAGTCTATGGCTATGGCATATTTTATTGTTTGCATACTGTTTTCTCTGTGAAAGTAAAAGCAGTAAAATTTCTGATGTGACAGTCTAGGGATTTTTCAGCTCTTATTCCCAAAGCAACACTGATTGCATTCAGAAAAGTTTTAGAAGCTGCTTCGCTTTTATTGTTAAGTAAAGTTTCTCATAGAAAATTGAATGTCTTTATTTTTCATAGGCAAGTTTGCCAATTTTATGGTTTCACAGTTAAAAACAACAACAACAAAACCAACAAATTTCTGTAGTTCTAAATGTTTCTCAGTAATTCTTGGATATTTGCTATTAGTTTCCAAAAACTTATTTTCTTTGAGTCAAATTGTCAATCAGAATGAATATTCAGCAGAATATTCATCCAGAAAATTAAATCTCCCATTAACAATCAAAGGGTATGCACAATTTATGGGCGAGTGGTTGTTATAATTAAAAGAAAAAAAAAATGAAATAGAAAATGACTTAAATCTGAAGATAGTTACTGAACATTTTCACTAGCAACTGCTAATC
Source organism: Nettapus auritus (assembly GCA_011076525.1). Taxonomy (NCBI): domain Eukaryota; kingdom Metazoa; phylum Chordata; class Aves; order Anseriformes; family Anatidae; genus Nettapus; species Nettapus auritus. The sequence goes on from CM021767.1 coordinate 63,960,413, forward strand.
TCTGCACTCAGAAAGCCAGCAGCCCTGTGCATAGACCTGGAGATGCCATACCAGAACAAAGAAGGGCTGGCACTCCAGCAGGCAGGCTGGGGAAAAACTGCTTGTTAAGCCTCTTTCTTTCAATGTCAGTTTGTTCCCTACATTTTTCTTCAGCAGTGTGTTTAAAAGTCCCAAGAGATGGAGCTGCCATCATTTTTCTTAAAGAGCTATTGCGGAGACAGAAGGAATAAAAGAATATTATCCTTTTTGATATTATATTCCAGCACTCTTACAATAATGTTATCATTATTCACCACATTAAAAACAATAATGGAAAGGAAAAATTAAATATCTTTCAGATATTTGTATCACCCTTCCCATTGGTCATGAAAAGAACATTGGATTGAAAAAGAATTTATGGCTTACTGGCTGTATTGCTATCCTATACTTCAACTTATTTTGTGAAATAAATATGTACTATCCTATCAGAATTTAATTTCTTAGCTAGCCCCTCAACTGAGTAACTGAATTTGCTTTCTTCACACCTGCATGATTTCGATGATTAAGTCCTCTAATTCAGTCATCACACAACTCTTTTTCCTCTCCACCTACTGAATATCTACCAGTTTATTGTGCAAACTCTTAGCAGTTCTTAAATCTGTGCACTGATGAATTTAATTCCATGTTCCCATTATTATCTGTCTTTTTTTTTTTTTTTTCACTTCCTTTATCAGACAAAATACTTGTAAATATGTGCCATAGTTAAATGCTATTCATGTTCTCTTGCCTTTTAAGGAAAATCTAGAATAACCTTTACAAACCAACTCTAAAAAATCCCACAATAACCCACTTCCACAGTAGTGCGTCTTATCTGTTTCAATATCACACATGGCTTTCTCCCCTTTAGTCACTTCCTCACAGCACATTAAAATTCTTATACTAATCCTATTCTTAATTTACTCTTTGGCACTGTATCAAATATTTAACTAAAGTCCAAATATATCTAGGCATGTCATTTGCCTAGAAAATTGTTTATCAAAGAAAAATTGCAGTTAAAACACGTTGTGTTTGTCTTATTTCTAATTGCGTTCCTATATTTAATTATAATTTCAGTTAAAATTTATTCTAACACTTCGCATGCTGTTAAGGCTAGATGAACATACTGTCCCAAATCACTTATATTTTCCTCTAAATTTGAAATGCAGGATTTACCGTTGTTCTGTGAGTATAGGGTATCAGCTGGGATGGGTTGACAAGGCTTATATTTATCTAATAGACTTGTGGTTTCAAATATTGTGTTTTCAAATTGCTGGAATGAAGAATATCTAATCTCACACATCTTCACCACATAGATGGTTTTTATTTTTATTTTTAATCCTGCAGAGCAATAAGTTACATTTCTTTGTCTTCATTTTCATCATTTTTTCTCTACATACTATTGTCTTTCCCCAGAATAAAGAGCCCCTTCCTCCCTCTCCCCACTACTTCATCCCCAACCCTCCCCCCCCCCCTTTTTTTTTTTTTTTTTTTTCCTCAGATTTGCATTTCTAAGACCTCTGGTTTTGGTTCATTTTTTATGATGTACTGTGGCTTGATATTTGGCAATTCTGACACTTCTCATCTGTCCTGAATACTAACATGTAGCTTTCATATTGACTAGCTAAAACAAACAAGCAAACAAATAGACAAACAAAAGTAATATGTTAAAGAAATGAGCTACTTATCTTGCGTAATTTTGAACTATTTATTATGAAGTATTGTCCCTTAGGTCAAGTATTTTTATGCTTAAGGAAAGTCTTCTTGATTTTTTAAATTCTAGAACTGTTTAGTTCTCTTAGCTTCACTATAAAATCTTCATAGTTATTCACATTTTCTCTTTAAATTTAAGAATCTATTACAGATTTTATGCATTCCTTGGGTAATCCAAATTGATCCATCTAAGGAACACTCATGTGGAGGGTTGTTTTTAAGCAACAGGTCTTATACAATGAGTTGCCAGTGTTGCCAAGAAAGTATTCTTTTGTTGGGAGATTGATTATGGGGTGTAAAAACATGTAAACCCTATTAGAATTTATAGCAGTGATTGTTTAGTTTTTATTTTAAAAATTATAAATATTCCTGTCATCTGAAGTCTCAATCATGGTACTGTACTTTTCTCTGGCCTTGATGTATGTGGTCTTGCTCTGTTATTTCTGTTCATAATGCTGTTGAAAGGTTCTTTGTTTTCAGTGAGTTGCTCAGGAGCATCCATTTCATTCTATCCCACTTGTCAGCTTTTCTTTCCTTCACTACTGACTCAAATATCAACCTCAACTGTCAAGACCATTTCTCTTTCATCAGTCTCAAAGAGCACCTTCTGTCACCAATTAGCTCATGATCCAAGCTCATGATCCATTTACTAAGTTTAAAAACGTCTGTTTGTTTCTCCAATTTTGCTTTGCAGGCTTGGGAAGATTTCTTTATATATATGTGCAAAAGTACCTTATTATTCTCCTTCACATCCTTCAGTAATTTTTTCTTTGCTCAGAAGACATTATAAAATTTGATAATAGCTTGTTAACATATCATACTCATAAGCACTGCCTTTTATTTCTTCTCTGATGGAACAATTTCTTGATGTGCAATTGACTTTAAGGTCATGGACCATCACAGAGGTTCCCAAGCTGTGAATGGGTCTTCTACAGAATGCTAAAAATAATTAATAAGTAAAAACAGCAAAATAGAATAACAAAACAATAATAAAAATAATTTAAAAATAAAGAGTTCCATTCATCCTGACTTGAATCTCACCAGCACAGTAATTCTCTATAGTACCACAGATAAAAGAAGAGCTTACAGAAAAGTTTTTGTCTAATCACTCTGTTTTTCATAGTGATATAACTAGTGGTTAATCAACCTAATTTTATTCCTGTTGAAGCTAAGAAGAAGTATTTTGTTGTTGTTGTGTGTTTTTTGTTGTTATTTTTTGTTGTTGTTGTTGTTGTTGTTTTTCCAGGGGAGAGACAGCATGCCCTATCTTTTGCTTTTATATAAATTTAAATCACAGAAAATTATGTGATTTAGCATACTAATCATAGACTACAAATAGCAAATACTGGAGGCACTTCTCAGAGGAGAAGACTTCATAAGTGATCTGCAGGCTGACATCCTGTAGCACATCACAAGTGGCAGAATGATTGGCAGCAAAATACAACTCCAGAACAGATTAATTGAATTTGGGATCCTTCACAAACTGATAAACAATGATAACTATGAAAACTTTCATAGATAATGTGCCAGCAAGAAAAGCTTTATCCTTACCACGTAAACCTTCTCACTGAGAATGTTGTTTTAGCAGTTCTATGAATGGCTTCATACAGCTCACAGTCTGAGGTGAAGCAATGGAAAGTTTCTCTACCTTGATGAAACATGATGAATTTTAATTTCCACTGACATTGACTACTGTGATCCAAGAAATGAATACCAAATTTCATTTGGAATTTTTTAGGAAAAAGATGATTATACAGGTACCATATTAAACATGGAGTAGTTAAGCAATTCAAAATGTTTTCATTATGTGTGAAACTCAATCATAGATAAGCAGTAGTAATAGTGACACTGATGTTTCAAAATTATGTATCTTGAAGACATACATGTTGAGGAACTCCCAGAAAAAGAGATGACAAGTCTGGATCCAAAAGATGTATATTTACTGCCAAATAACCCATTCAAATTACATGTAGTTCAAATTCAGATCAAATAATGGATTTAATCTAACACTGATCATTTTGGAGGACATATTTAATTTTCTAGGACTAATGAAACAAAATGAAGATTTTCTGAGTCTTTCTGTCACATCTGCCTTTGGGTTATCTCTGCCCACTTCCACTATGGGGATCTGTCAGCTTACTCAATAAGAAGAGAGACTAATTACCAGTTGGGTGTAGTGGGCTGATAAGTATAATGTAAGCATCCCTTTCAACACAAGTGAACAATGGAATCTAGTAATCTAACAGTCATAATTTCTGACATTTTTTCTTCTCTTTTTAACTTCCCTTCCCTATTTGTCCAATGTGGAGTTTCAATGTACAAGCAATCATAAACTCTTGGAAAAGAAGCTAACAAGACACCTAGCTTTTTTAACCTGTTAAAGGTTAAAAAAAGGGCTTAAAAATCTCTCTATATGAAAAATCTCCTAACCACTTCTAATCTTCTTCAGAGATGAAGGGTGTAGATGCATTTTGTTCTGCTTTTTCTAGATCTAGCTCTGAGTTTATAATATAGAAATACATTAATTGTGATAATAGAGCAATGATTTATATGATTTTTCACGATTCATATAGCAATCGTGATAATAAAACAACAAAAAATCTAATAATAAAATATGTAAAACTTTTTTTTTTTTTTCAGATTTCCTCATTTAGTTATTTTTCTTCAGAGCACAAAAGGAAGAAATTGAAATAAATGGAAAATCAGTTATTGCTTTTGTGACTAAATAATCTGAATCTTTAGATACACTGCTACATAGTAATACATTGCTCTGTGTCAGTTGAAATACAGATACAGGCATAGGATTAAAGGTTGAAAAGCTTTTTACTGTATACTATTTGACTTTTCTTGCTTCAGACTGTCCCTTCACATCATTTTCCCAAAGATTTTGGCATTTAAACAGGCATATTTTTTCCTTCTCTATGCACAGAGGGATTGCCACTGTTTCAAGTTGGATTATATTTTGTATTCACAGTTGATAGCATTTTACAGCTGTCAAAATTATTCTAGAAAGGTAGAAAGGCTGGTACTTCTGCTTCAAACATTAAAAGACTTAGTAAGCCAAGAAAACTCTGTAATACACAGAAGGACATATGCTGCAGAGGCCGAGTGATGGGTGAGTATGTGGTAGAAAGTTCTAGTGAAAATACAAGGATGTAGGAGGATTTTGACAGTTGGGAGAAAGGGAAAGGATGCCAGCTCCTCTCTCCAACTCCTGCTGCAGCCACACAGCAAAGCTAGGAGCACTGAAGAAGCTGTTTTACAATAAAGATGTTTCTTTTGAGCTGCAGTATTGATAAGGCTTTTCTGAAAGACCCAAAGACTTTTCCCATCATGTGTCCTTGCACTCCCTAACTCTAATGAGTCTTTGTGAAATCAGGAAACAGTCTATATAGATTCAAAAATTAAAGAGGTCTACAGCCGTCTGGACAAATACTCAGCCCAGCTTCCCAATAACTTCAACACCCAACAAAAACAGAGTACGTGGGCTTTAAGCTTAAGCCGTTAACAAATTCTGAACACCCCAAAATAGAAAGAAAAAAAAAAAAAAAAAAAAAAACTCTTCCACATTAGAATAAAAGCTTCTGAAGGCTTCTGTATCTCTGATAAAATGAAATAAAGATTGAGTATCCTTATAGCTTAAAGAGATGATTTTAAAATTCCTCCCTCTCAGTCCACAGATAATTGATGCTGTCAGTTATGGAACTTTTTTTTTTTTTTTTTTTTTTTTTTTTTTTTTTTTTATAATCAAGTGATACAGTACATCCCTGCTAGCAAAGCAGAATGGCTTATAGTAGCTACTGTAGACCTGTCAGAACTACTTAGTCCCTAAACCTCTGTCCTGGCCCACAGCCCTGCTATCACAAAAGCCAGAGTCAAAACACTATTTCACTCAAAGTTTGTTTTAATTAAGTTACGCTTAATCCATTTTTGCTATATCCTAGAAGACGTTATTTCAAGCAATAGTGTTTGGAATGTGCCGGAACATATTCACGTTGTTTTGTTCTGTTTTCAAACAGAGGAAGAATGTTTTAAATAATTTAAAATACTCTGAGTGACAGAGGTGCATTCCCATTTGAATAATCTTGCTGTTGTTTGCTTGGCATATCTGAGATGAAGTTCTCAAAGCTGGTGTCTACATGCTTTTCTTTTACATTTCTGTTCTATTCTTTGTTAGCTTCTCCCATCTTCTAAATCTCTATGTTTTATATCTACTTTCCATATTTCCATTGTTATCCTCTCCCTGCAAAAGAGGTAGGCCTGTGCAAGACTCACGAGGTTCAGCAAGGCCAAGTGTAAGGTCCTGCACCTGGGCTGGAGCAATCCTGGGGCACAAATACAGGCTGGGTGGAGAATGGATTGTGAACAGCCCTGAGGAGAAGGACCTGGGGTTGTTGGTTGATGAGAGGCTCAACGTGAGCCGGCAATGTGTGCTTGCAGCCCAGAAAGCCAACCATATCCTGGGCTGCATCAAAAGAAGTACGGACAGCAGGTCAAGGGAGGTGATTGTTCCCCTCTGCTCTGCTCTTCTGAGACCCCATCTGGAGCATTGCATTCAGCTCTGGGGCCCCCAGCACAAGAAGGACATGGAAGTATTAGAATGAGTCCAGAAGAAGGCTACGAAGATGATCAAGGGGCTGGAGTACCTCTCCTATGAAGAGGAAGTTGGGGTTGTTCAGCCCGGAGAAGAGAAGGCTCTGGGGAGACATAATTGCGGCTTTCCAGTAGCTAAAAGGGGCCTACAGGAAAGCTGGGGAGGGACTCTTTGTCACTGATGGGACAAAGGAGAATGGCTTCAAACTAAAAGAGGGCAGACTGAGGATAGATATTAGGAAGAAAGTCTTTACTATGAGGGTGGTGAGGCAACATGTTATCCAGAGAAGCTGTGGATGCCCCATCCCTGGAGGTGTTCAAGGCCATGTTGGATGGCGCTTTCAGCAACCTGGTCTGGTGGGAGGTTTCCCTGCCCATGGCAGTGGTGTTGGAATTAGATGATCTTTAAGGTCCCTTCCAACCCGAACCATTCTGTGATTCTGATATCTGACCACAGAGACAAGAAAGGTGACTACAATTTAAATCGGTTCTTGAGCATAGTGTTTTTAAGTACTAGTTAATTGCTTTTTCAAGTGATTAAGAATTTTGTGTTCACAGTGATCTTAATCCACTTCTCAGAGACTCCTCCAAAAGGGCTGGCAGAATGGACTTCAGTGCATCCAGCAAAGGGATGTGGATGCAGCTCAGGACTGCAAATCCTGGTAGGCCAGGATAGCGTATTTTAGTAGAATATAAAAGCATTCTTCAATTTTAAAAGAATATATACAATTCTTTATATGGGAATGAAGTAAAAAAGGTATAAATCAGCTGTGATAAACCTCCCATGGCCTTGATGAAATCAAGGTATGTGACCTTATCTTTATTAGTGTATCTATTATGATGACAAACCAAAGAAGTACAGACTATAAAACGGTCCATAAGACAGCATTTACTGTCAGAAGAGAATGGGCCCATCTGCTGGAGTTCTGCACAGATCATTTGCTGAGTTCAGCAGTGAGGAAACGGTACGTGGTCGATCTGTTCTGGCCACTTAAGGAACTATAGCAGAAAAACCTGGGAACTGCCCTGGATGAATGCAAGGTGCTTAATTCATTTGGGTGACGTAAATTAGAACACTTTATAACAAGGCAGTTGTATTTAAGGCAGTATATTTCATGGCATATTTATCATCGTCATAATCTGGGAAATATTTTGACCAAATAGATGAAGTAAATTGTTGAAGTCAACTTCTTGATGTAGCATCTTTGCAAAATTTAGGTTCCGGAGTAAATTTGCTGGCTTTTTGTTTTTAGCAGCTTGTCCCTTTATTTATTATTATTGTTGTTGTTGTTGTTTTGTTGTTGTTGTTATTTTGTTGTTATTGTTGTTGTATTATTATTAATAATAATAATGTAATAATAATAATAATAATAAGAAGAACAACAACAACAACATGAGCTAACCTCTTCTACTGGTAAACTGCTCTGACTAATCTGCAACAACTCAGCTTCTTCCCCTGCCTCATCAGTAACACAGCACCAAAATGGCATGTCCTATTAAGGACCTATTCAAACCTGAAGTAAACTGCATCTTCCACTGCTTCTAATGGGTTTTGGATAATATCCTAAAGCTCCTGCTCTCAAATACATAGGTGTTTTGATAAAGACTTATCATATCTATCCGTTGACTTCAGAATTGTTGCAGAAGTGGTACAGTTGAGCATTACTTGACTACTGTAATCCATATCATAAATTGATCAATAGCACCTTTTAAGTGCACATGAAAACAGAAAGTTAGAAAAGCTCTGTATCATTCAGGATGTACTAGGATACTGTATGCTTCCTAGAGCTGAACCAGGTTAAAGGAATAAAAGTCCCACTGTGCTTCAACACGGTGTATCATGGACCCCTGGATGTAGCTGCATAAGTTATCATTCTTTAATTTGTCAGCGTCGTCCAGTTCAACGTAGCCTGAGTTTTAAAGCTGTCTTATTTTGATAGAAGTGGGTGAGAGAGGAAAAAAATGAAATGGGTGAGAGAGCAACAATCTATGTTGGTATGCTGGCAGATCTAAAAACATGCAAAGCCTCTGTAAAGTGTTGAAGAGTAGGGTCAAGAACTACTTTGACCCCAACTACAGCTTCTAAAATCAGTGAAAACAAATCAGGCAGCAGAAATATGAGTACATGAGTAAATGTTGCCCAAACCACAGGTGTGGTTTGACAAAGGTGTTTGACAAAGGAAACATTTACTGCTTGGAGGGGGAGGGTGAAAGGAGAGATACAGGTCAAGGTTGAAGTAGAAATGATACCGAGTCCCACATCATTCCCAGAATATTTCAGGTGCCTTCACATGCCTTGCCATGAAACTCATAAAAGACCTTAACCTTCTTTTTTAACATGTCTGATATAATAAACAGCACCATTAAAAGGTCTCACCAACTTTGATAAAACTGGTTTTAGACACAGGATAATTGCTGAGAATCATCTATTCTTTGGGTTTTGATACTGATGTAGTACATTGTTGAGCCTCTGTTAGAGGAAATAATTGAAGTTTGCTATGCTTTCTTAATAATTAGGTCATAGTCAACATTACACCTCCTACTGCTAGGAAGAGTTAGAAGGTACATATTTTTCAAAAGACTGTCTACATTTTGTAAATTCACATTACAATGGAAAAGTTACAGTATTTATAAGCTATAATAGCTTATAAATAGGCACTTAGTATATGAGATTTAATGTTGCACAAGGGCTTCTATTATGGTTCCAAATTCATGCATCTTCTATCATTATGACAATATATTCCTTACTTGGTTACGTATTGGAGGGTTAAACTCAAAGTAGTAGGAACATTTAGCCTATTAAGTCAAAACCAAAATCTCTTTATTAAAAGGTTAAATATATATATATGCTAAAAAAATAATAAAACAACAAACAAACAAACAAAAAACCACACCATGTCATCCAGCCACTCTCAGCAAAAAATTAGTATAATGTAGGAGTATATTGAGTTGCATTACTCAGTCTCATACTACAATTTAGACAGAATAAATAACATGGCTTAGATTTTTTGTGAAAATTTTCAATTCTAAACTTTTGAGTAAATCATTTAACAAACCTCAATGTTCACTTTAAAAAGAACAAAAATATCATATATTTAGGAATTGCAGTTTAGCATCTCTAAAAGTTCAGCAGTTTACTCAGGGAAATGAAAATTCTTTGGCATGATAATGATTGCTACTACTGAGGCATAGTGAAGAGGGCTGCTGGTTTTTCATCCTGCAGTACAAAGTGCTGATTAACTTGAAATAAAAAGCACAGAGATTTAATCCACTGAAAGTAACAGCATGAATGCTCTTAATCCATTCATTCTATTCAGTAATTTTATGAGCAGCTCTCTGTACTCCAGTGCATCTTGTAGGAGCTGTAAGCCATTTTTTACACTTCATTTACGTAACGGAGGTGATGCAATTTTAGGATATGACAATTCAGGGAATCTCTCTGTATGCAAGTAGAATTCTAATAGAGGACATGAAGTTTCTGCATCATTAAATGTCTCAGTATATGCTATCAAGGCCATGTCATGGGTCTTCTAGACCAGGAACAATAAAGCTTTGATAGCTCCCATTTGAATGGCAGCACTTTAGGACAACAGATTGCTGAAGCCTAGGGAAAACTTTTCAGCCAAGTCAGGGCAGGAGCTTGGAGCAGTAGAATTTCACCAGAAGCAAAATACAATGCTAAGTTTTTATTACATAGCAGCCCTTTAGAAACTATTCCACAATGCTACAAAAGCCTTTTTCCCTGGAAGAATTGTAATAATTTCCCTGAAGAATACATACTCAACCACTAATGACCTCCTCCAAAATCAGATAATGGTTTGGTTTGGTAAAGAGTAAGTAAGTATGCAGCATAAATTGTGAACTGCTTTTGTTTCATCATAGTGGCCATTTTACAGATTACTGAACAGTGTACAGACACGCTGATATCCACTTGACTAGTTGACTATGCCAGTGATGTGTGTATTCTACTGCAACATGTGGTGTATTGCATTCAAAGTTTTTCAAGACATAAATGAGAATCAGCTTACAATTTATGCTTTACTTGGTTGGTAAAAGTTAATCTCTCACAATATTTTAATGTGTGGTAAGTTATAAGGTAGAAGCAAAAATTAATGCCTTTAAATGAAAGCTTCTGGTAGGTGAAAAAATTCATATGCCCATGATATCTCCCTGAAATGCTGTGCAGCTGATGCTGTGCAAGATTGCCAACTACAGTTAAAGAACAAGCCTGCAGAACATTTATTACATATAGAGCCATTATTTCCCTGGGCAGAATATAATTTGCTTACGGTAGCTAAACACTTCAGGGAAGAAGTATCAAAATATAGCATCACAGAAGTACACAGGTGTTTCAGTTTTTCTGAAGCAGGTTTTTCAATTACAACTTTGGAGCATGTCAAAAATAAAAAAGCAAACAAATTAGTTTGAACTGCTGACTTTACTGACATATGGAATTCTTATATGCATAGACCTGTGGTTTGCAAACACAACTGACAAAAAAATATAAAATAAAATAAAATAAAATAAAATAAAATAACTAAGATATTCCTCTGCTCTTCTGAACTCTATTTCTAGCTTCTGGTGCCTGTCCACTTCTTGTTGAGTTCACATGTCCCCTTTCTTTGCCTTGCTTTGCCTTGCCTTGCCTTTTGTCCACAACTGCAAAAAAAAGTCCCATGTATTTTTTTTCCTACTCCACAAATGTGTCCTTTTCCTACTCCACAAATGTGTCTGACCTGAACTGACCTCCAAATTTTTTTTACTTATATCATATAGCTTTTGAGTACTGGCACCTGGAAACAGGGAGAGGATGATGGACCAGTTCAAACAAAGCAAAGACAGCACACTGTGGAGACCCTGCTAGATTTTTGAAACAGGATGCAAATTCCCAGACTTTGAGATAAAGTGATAATTGGTTTACAGAACTTTAAACTGATTATCATTCATGAAAGTAATTGTGCTAAAACAATCTAATATTGGAGATTATCCAAGTGGATATTTTTTTCAGGTGCAATGCTGTGAGGACCAATATATATTCCAACTAAGAGCAAAAGAGAAAAAAAAAAAATATTTGAATACATTTTTATACATTTCATTTCCTCTATAGTTGTAGAAAATATATGCTGGTTTATGAAGCTTCTGGTGGCTGCTGCTTAAAAATATATGTAGGAAGCCACACCAGTTATTGAAACACAATAAAGTAAAAGCTTTCTTCTGGAGAAAGGTTATATTAGACAGAGTGGTTTTAACACAGGAGAGAAAGGGAGGGTGATTTTGCTTTAAACTAACCATGCACCCAAAAGAAAATAAGAAAATAAGTAAAATAGACTAAGGTGGATTAAAAATAAAACCTGGAACTCCACATATTTCTGTAGAAATGACAATGGAATATATACATATATATATGTTACTTTTTAACTTAAGTCCAACGTAAGATTCTACATTCATGCAAAATTAATTTTCCCTCATCAAAAATCGGGGATTCAAAAGTTAAATTCAAACTTTTGAAGTCATATCTCTTGTGCATATGAATTTTTTATATAACTTTTAATTACAAAATGATATACTACCCTTTACTCAGGTCTTTCTTTATTAAGGGAGTGTTATTTTTAAACCAGTTCAATATTTTGAGCTGTCTCATTATAATTGCCATAGAAAAAAAGTATTTTCCGTAGAAAGAACATAATAAAACAGAAACTACAAGAACTACAAGAAGAGCTAGAACTTAGCAGAATGTCAGATATGCACCTGCAGCAGAAATCATGCTGGCATTTTTCTCTCACAGACATACTGATTTTCAAAGAAACTTATTGATAAAATGTCATACACATGAACTACACTTCAAAGTTCATTTGTAAGGAAATCCCAAATTAAATTTTGTTGAAGAAAGTGCTAAATTTTGAAGAGTAGAAATATGGGTAGAAGATGTTCTTAGGTCCTCTGGCTTCAGGTTCATTGATTTGCACTAATTGCTTCACTTTGTTTTCTTCCATCTGGATTCTTTCATAAAATCTAGATGTATTTTACAGAAAATGACCTTCGAAGTTTGTATCATATATTTACTCTTGATAGAAAGAAAGATTCTTCAAAGCATATAAATTCTATAAAAAAGACAGCTAACTTTTTGGATGATTCTTCAAACAGATAGGCTTCAACATAGAAACTATTTAATCTATTCCTATATTGAAGTTTTGATTGATACTGAAATTTCTCCATTTTATTTGGGATATTCTAAGTTAATGGTGGTTTCTGAAAGTGCCATCAATTACTAATGTGAATTACTAATGTGATAGGAAGTTCACTTTTTTATTTTTATTTTTATTTTTTTAATTATTTATTTATTTAGCATATTCAAAAGTTTTTTCCACTAATCTTGAAAGTATTAGGATTAAGGGTGTGTATATGCTCTCTGGACCCACCTGTGGACTTCAGATACTGAAATTGGAAAGTATTTTACAACTGTAGTAGAAGAGAAATCTTGCAAATAATGTCAGAGAAAGGGATAGTATAGGAAGAGACTGTAATTTGTCTCTCCCTCAAGAATTAACAGTAAATGTCATCCTTGCCTTGGAAATAAAAGAAAAACATAAAAATGTCTTTACCTGAATAAGGCAATTACTATAATTGAAAGTTATATGGAGAATATATGTTTTGTTCAGCAAGCATTCACAGCCAAGGCATTTGACAGAAGTAATTTCCTTCAATATCTGGTCCTCGATTCTCAGAAATCTGCACTTGGTCAGTATCTGCACAAAGACACCACGGGTTCTAATCAGTTTGTGCAGGAATCCCCTTGAGTAACATTTACCCACAAAATGGTTCTTTAGTTCCAAAACAAAACCTTCATAATCCTCTGAGGTCATGGAAACATAAAGCAAAGCCAAACGCTCAACTTCACGGGACTCTTTTTTCTCTCTTAGGGGCTAATTAGCTATTTTATTTAAATCCCATAGTGAGAAGGTTGCTAATGCTTGACTTCAAAGTTTTTCAATTCTAAAATGTAATTAAAGAGAGCAACTCCTTCCAATCTGAGAAGAGTTAACTTAACACTTCTGCTTCCTCTCTTTCCCTGTTTCCAGAATAATTGATTTGCAGGAATCCCTGCCTCCCATACAGCTTCCTAAACAGTACTTGGGAAGGTCAGGCTACTCTGAGTAACAGCTTTTAGTTTTTATCCTTTTTAGCTGTATGGGATATAGGTTTTAGATACTGGTGCAAAATGGCAAAGTGGAAATAGAACAAAAACATATGTATATGAAGAATATAACACTATCAATGGCAAAAGGAGAACACTAGAAAATACAGCCTGAATTTTTTATTAAAGCTTCAGTAAAAATGCCATACACAAATATTTCCAAGATACTCTCTAGGAGGTACCAACAGCTATAGGCCCCATAGTTAGTATCATCCTGATAAAATATTTTGACTCACAATTGAAAACAAAAACTTATTTAAATAGTATGGATAAAACATAGTATTTTCCAAAAATAAAATTTTAGTGAATTTGAACACTAGGTAGAAGAACAATCCTTTATAATGTGGGTATTTGATTAAAGATTCCATTATATCTTGTGAAAGGAAAACTAAACTGGTATTAGATTTTTTAAATTACAACAAATTATAGCAAGTGGGCTTTCTAGTTACCATGGTAACTGGTCCCAACAGACACTTCCATTCTTAAAGAATATTCTCCCCTGCCCAAGATAGCAACAGTCTTTTAAAAATGTTATCTAGACTACAGCAACAGACAATTTATAGCACATTTATACTGATATGCAAATTAGAAGAGCTTTTGTTAATGAGAATGCCACTTGGGTGCAGGCACTGGCATCCATATACTGAGAATGACAGCTGCTGGAAATTATAGGTCTTAATTCTAAATAAACTATGAATACTCTAAAAATAAACTCTACAGCATTTTAGTTTGACAAATATGAAAAATATTTACTGCAACTACTTATCTAACCTAACTAATGAAAGAGAATCTAAGACAATGATTTTTCTCATGCTGTCATTTTTGAGTATAGTGTTCACTTCTATCAGATGCCTACGCCTTATTTTGTGCTAATCTACACAGTTCTTCTGTAATCCTTTTCACCACAAAAGTAAGCCCCTTTGCTCACTTACAGCTGTGTTCTAAGCAATTTGACTTATGTATTACATGGGACTGTTCTTTACATCTTGTTTACCTACTGGAGTTCTCATACAGACTTACAGGAAAGGAATTTATTGCAATTATTAAAAATAAACAAATAAAAAGAAAGAAAACACACCTAATTTAAATGGAAGGTTGTTCATATGTATTTCTCTTCAAGATAATCACACAGATTTTCAGAAAATCTCTAGCTAATGCAACAAACAGGTCAGAAACCAATATCTTTCAATACACTTGAAACTTCACCCATAATACCGAAATATAATCACGGAGTTATCAGTTTCAACAAATTTTCCATTCAGTTGTAATCATCAGATGTACTCTGAGAGGATACAATTTTCATATTTCTAGAAACAACTGTTTGAAATGACTGCAATAATAAAAATGAATGCCTAGACTGAAACTGCTATTTGTTGGCCTTTTTTGTCAGGATGTTGGGAGTCTACTGCCAGTATTACCATGTGCAACTTTGTTGATGTCAAAGATACTGAGCAGATTTAACCTACCAGAGGCTTTCTCTGGCACACAGTGAAAGCAAAGAGAATTAGGTATCTAAATACTATTTAAAACCTGGTTCTTTTTTTCTTTCCATTTCATTGTATTACTAGTGTGGTAAATTTGATTCCCAAATATGTTATCCTTGCAAATGTATAAGGAAAAAACTTGTTCATCAGCTATCTGGAATGCATCTATATGGAGGTACAGACATGAGAATCTATGTGAGATTTACAGAGATTTTATTTGATTACACAAATGATGTTATGTACAAATAATAAGAAAATTATGTAGAATTTTTCCCTGCTAAAATGTCCACTATTATCTTTCTCAGTATCCTTATGATGAAACCTATTGTCGCTTTCCATCAGACTTCTACAACTAAGACATACTACCTTGTCATACAGCTACTATAAAGTCCTAATTATTTTCAATGAGCTAGTATTTTTACTAATAATAGATTATGTTAATCTAATCTTAACCTACAAATACATTTATGTTGTTTCTAATGCAGGTGCTAATATATAACTAAACATAGATTTGTAAAGTTAGAAAAGCAGACTAAATATTCAGGAAAATATTAATTCAGGAATCCATGAAGTTATTAGACCATCTGCTAAGAACTCAAGAGTTTGGCAAGGAAGTAAGACAATGTGGGCAGCAGCTACTTGCTGTAATCCTATTCAGGCAGATGTATTTCCAGGTGTGGGAGATAAGTCATTGGTTCATGCTCATTTTAAAAAGTGCCTATCTCAATTGCTATTTAAGTACCTCAGATTCATCCAGGTCAACACAAATAAAGTCCACTTTCTAACTCAGCGCGGATGCATTTTCCAATCTCCCCCTTTCAGCAAGACTGTGCGTAGCCAGGCAGGGAGAGTAGACCAAAAGAAGCATAAGGAAACATAATTCTAACAAAGAGTTCAGTGCTGAGTTCATTCCTGACTGCCATTACAGTGCTATGTCTTTGTCTAAAGCAGTCCTAAGTAGACTATGGTCCCATTCACAGGACTGACCTGGGACCCCAGTAGTGCCCATTCTAAGTGACCTGGACATAAGGAGAGGCTTGCCCCTACCAGTGAGCTATCCAGCATGACTTCTGCACTTGTAACTTACCCTGGCCTAAGTACATGAGCTGATGAGTTCAATCTTTCTTGAAATGAAGACAGCCAAGAGCCCAGGTTGCCCTTCCTCTTAGGTGGGATTTTTTACTATTAGACAGTGAAGGAGTTAAAAGGCAGCTTTAGTAAAGCAGTAAGCATGGGAACAAATCCCCTAGGTATGCATCCACAGGAGAAGGTTCTGCAAAATAAAGGTCAAGTAGATGTGCACCAAACACTGACTCTTTATCTATCTAGTTATATATCCAACTTCAAAAAGACTGAATTGCCTGAAATGCATGAACTGCATATCTTCAGGAGTGGAAATGTTTATTCATTCATCTCACAGATAGCTTTCTATCAGGTTAGTTTTCTGCCTTGTTTTCTTGGCTGTTCTTCTGGAGTTAAACAGTATTTATATGACTTGCAAGCCGCACCTGTGACAATTTGTGCTTGTCATTTTATACTTTAGCTTTCTAGAAACCACGTAAAAATTACCAACCAGAAACTTTGGTCAAAGATTATAATGGAATGATCATGCTTCCAC
This sequence comes from Nettapus auritus, assembly GCA_011076525.1. Taxonomy (NCBI): domain Eukaryota; kingdom Metazoa; phylum Chordata; class Aves; order Anseriformes; family Anatidae; genus Nettapus; species Nettapus auritus. The sequence goes on from CM021767.1 coordinate 63,977,031, forward strand.
TGTAAATGTTGCTGGGAATTTTTGATTATCAATTACCATTAATTCCTACAACCATTACTGCTTTAGTTTTAGGCTGAGGATGTGTCTTTCTAGAGTTCAGGTGCATAAACATTATCTTTGAACATACATCAAAATCACAGAAATATAGAATCACAGAATGTCTGAGAGTGGAAAGGACCTCTAGAGGTCACCTGGTTCAATCCCCCCAGTCAAGCACATCCACCTACAACAGGTTGCCCATGAGCAATTATGCAGCTCACCTCCCAGTCACATGAATTTGGTAGTAATATATCAGAAAACAGTGGGGCATATATATATATGTATATATAAAGGGTAGAAGCAAGGTCACCTTATTTTATATATATATAAAGGGTAGAAACAAGGTCACCTTATTATGAAATGAAATAAATGCTCTAAAATGTCAAACAACTGAAAAACACCTGTCAGTAACATTTATTCCATCCTGGAGTCCAGCAAAACAGAACTTTTGGGTTCTTTCAGAGCTTTGGGGTTCTTGTTTTGTTTTATTTTATTATAACTTTCAGTTTAAAACTGGTTGTTGCTTTTTTTTTCTTTTCTTTTCTTTTTTTTTTTTATTTCTTTTTAGAAGTGTTGTTCATAAGTCTTCATAAGGAAGCAAAACAGAAATATATATTCAGGTGAAACATGAAAACATTCAAATTTCTATTACATGCTTGTTTTGAGGAGAATAAGTATTTTACAAGGTAATTCATAGTAAAAACAACAAGTCCAAGCCAAAATTCTCCAAGGCTCTTTCTAGATTAAGATACAGCTGTCTGCTCTGGTCTTGGTCCCCTCTTTCTTCCTAACTGGTGAAACTGTGGATCTGGATAAATTATCATGAATCCTTTATGGCTGATGAAACCATGTTTTCTGTCTTGGAAAATAGGTGGCTGATATTCACTTTGATGCCACCTGGACTGGGAGTCAAGATACAGGAAGGACACATATGTGGACCCTGTGGCTGGGACAAAAATCTTTATGAACCTCTTATACCAGCTGTACAAACAAAGCCAAGGCAGGCTGAACCAACTGTACATACTGCCACATGGAGAATCAAAATCCATTGGAAAGGAAAATATATTGTGATATTCAATTGAGACAGTAAAGGCAGAGTTCATAGGAAGACTATACACCTCTTATTTGTACTGTAGACAGGGTTACTGCCTAATTTTCCTGCTGCCAAAGATTTTCCCCACAGTACTTAAAAAAAAAAAAAAAAAAAAAAGCTAGTATCTCAGGCCTAAGGACATTTAGTTTTTCCCTATTAATTCCACAACATTATACATATATTAAAGATTTAAGTTTTCATTGAAAACTGTGCACAAATTCAGTGGGTTTTACTGAATAAAACCTATTAGGCTGGAAAGGGCTGCCTGGAAATACTTGCCTGTCATCATTGGTGATCTTCCCTGACATGAACAGAGTTTCACGTGGTATAACTGCCCTGTGAGGAGCAGAGAGCTTCTGACAGGGTGGTCGAGGCACCACACTGTCAATAACTGGATGATATTTCTGGGCTACAGACAGTCATTTTGTTCCTCAGGGAAAAAATATAAATATGTATAAGTATATGTATGTATATATATATGTAAATATATATACACAAATATATATTTATTTCTTTGCTTGAGGTGTCCATACTCTTTAGAAGAAACAATACGAACCAAAACAAAAACCAGAACAGTTATTCTAGGAGTGATCATTACAAGCTGCATCCTCACAAGGTTAAAATATTATCCTTTCTAATAGTTTGGGATGTTCAAAACTGAGAATAACTATTTGTATTTCCCACAACTAGAAATTTATTGTATTATTTCATTTTCAATTACTTAGCCTTACCAATCTTTTGGGATAGAAACAGTGGGAAATACAATTCTACGTACTTAGTCATAATACAGAGAGCTGCTGCACTCCCAATTACTGCCACTAACAATAGATACCTACTTTCCTTTAACTGTTACGATTCCTATTAAAAGTTTTCATAATGCCTGTCTTCTTAAAACCTAAAGCTTGCTTCACAGTATGCTTCCAATATCAGTTATCTTAGTGTAACACTTCTGAGAAGCATAAGATCAGTAGCTTCAATTATTTATTAAAAACAGCTCTTCACACAGAAATGTGTTGTTAGCCCCAGTAAGGAACATGAGACTGGCTGGGAAAACTGTATTGCATTTGCCCAATTTTCAGATAAGGCTGTTCTAATAAAATAAAATGAAATTATCACAACTAACCATAAAACACTCATTTTCTAACAACTCTCTAACTTACTTTCACTTTGTATATAAATATACAAATTTTAACAGAAGAGAGAGGCAAAAGTTACTGCAAGTGTTGGAAACATTAAGTAAGTTATTGGAAGAATACCAGAAAATTGATTATATATAATAAAAACTTTAGACCTTGGCACTGTCTGCTTAAGCTCTTTCTTTCTGATTCACTTCAGCATTCTCCATTCAGAATAGAGCTACTAGAAGGAAAGGGGAAAAAAAAAAAAAAAAAAAAAAAAAAAAAAGTCTAGTACTCTTATGGTGCCCGAACTCTTGATACAGAAGGACACAGTATCTTTGACACCTGAGAATCTTTTTTTTTTTTTTTTTTTTTTTGTGTGTGTGTGTGTGTGTGTGTGTGTTCCCAGTGGCAAGCATTGCCAGCCTGCTTCTATTTTCAACTTTTGGTCTAAGCAACAAGATCGTTTATTTCTTAGTTACAGTGGAGATGACTAGTCTCTCATGACAAGGCTATCTTCAGTTCTGGTTAACGGTAGCAGAGCTGCTGTCCATCTTACCCTTTACAACACAAAACAGGCATAATGGTAGAAATATATACAGCACACAGTACAGACTTAATATTAATACTAGGACAACAGCTGTAGCGGTAATAAAGTCATCTACAACGTTAGCTTTAGTACAGTCCTGGAGCACAGAGTGAAAACAATGCAAGAAACTATAAAAGAGCAGAGGCATGTGTCTACTTTACAGTGTTTCTAAGACACAAGTCACCACGCTTGCTCTCACTTTTACATAAACTCTGTACAAATCCTGGCATTGTGCATACTAATTGAAATCCTCTATGTTGGTCAATAAATGGAAATTAAAACATACAAACAAGACAATGATTAAAAGAATTTCAAATACTTGAAATTCTCAAATACTGTGATAACTTATTTGAATAGCGAGCTTCATAAATGTGTTGACAGGATTAATATGGTAAAGACTGCAGACTAGATAGTATATAATGGATCTTACCCGCATTTCTGAATGTACTTCATACAGATTATTTTCCTTTTATCAATGACAATTTAAATAATTAGCACATTTGATCAGACCTTTAAGATATTTCAGATACATATGTGAAGTTAGACTTTTAAGAAATAGGTTTAATCTTAAAGCAATGTCTCAGGCTTATGCCATCTTCTTGCCTTTATCTGTCAACCCCCAAATAACTTTTGAGCTGGTGGGTCAGTTTCAGGTAGGTATAGAAAAGGAGTAAAACTGACTTCCTAAAAGATTTTTATATTTTTATAAAATTAGAAACTAGATAAAAGGGAGGGAAGCAGATGACTGTGGACACAGCTACATCCTATGATACAATTTCTCGAGAGGAAGGTAGGCAGGACATAACATTTACGCATCCCATCTGAAGGCCGCTGGGCCAGGCAATCTGCAAATATCTAGTTGCAGACTAATGACAAAATGCTTTATCTGCAGGGGTGTCGCGGACAGACACAGGAAGGAACAGATGTTATTGCCATGGAAGACAGATCTGGGAGATTAAAGGACAAAAGTCTGTAGGAAACAAGCCTCTCTCATTAGTTCTACAGCTGATAGAAAAACTACTATTATACTTGAATTCACTAGCATGTACTGCCTTCTTAGATGTCTGGGTAGAATCCTTTCAATTGCATCATATATGTAATGTGTATGCATTGGTAGACAATCCTGATTAATGTGAAAGCTTATTTATTCATTTATTTATTTAATTAATTTACTTATTTCTGCATGACATCCAGAGAAGGATGGAGGATTTTCTCACAAGCTGTGGGTTTCTATACAGTTTTCATTCAAAGAACACACTGGGCTACAGAAGGACCTGGGTAGGGACCAGGGGATGTTGTCACTTGCAACATTCACCGAACAAAAATACCCCAACCCCTTTCACCTGCAACTATACTGACACCATGGTGCAGATTGTATTTAATGTATGTCTGACAGATAACAAGTAACTGGTCACTAAATTTCATTTCTCTACAGAGTACAGACATGAAGAACTCCAGCTCTATTTCCCAAAACACCAAGACCTGGCTTCACTGGAGGCTCTCTGAAATTTTAAATCCTGCCTCACATTTATATGTAGACAGTCACAATACAGTGAACTGCTGCACTTGCAAATCACTGCAACCAATAATAGATAGCTAAATTCCTTTAATTGTATTGTAAGGACAGGTATTTTGTATACATATATATGTATTATATATATATATATTAGTATATATATATATTAAATATATATATTAAATATATATATTAAATATATATAATATATATAATATTATATATATTGTATATATATTAAATATATATAT
>CM021767.1:63981736-64121681 GCA_011076525.1 Nettapus auritus
TGTTATGACTTGTCAGACAGAAGCTGAAAGCTGTTAACACCTAAATATTCAACAGCAATAAAATCAGTGAAAATATGTGAACTGTTGACATACTTTCCCTTTCCAGTATACTTTTGGTCTAAGGTTATTGAAAAATACTATATATACTATATAAAATAATATATATAATATATGGGTGTGTATATATTTATATATATAACTTTTCAATACAATTGCTATAGGAAAAATTATTTAGTATACAATAAAATTACATTTAAAAATGAGGGGAGCTTGCATCCTTTCCTGTTCTTTGTAGGGAATTTTTTTCATTCTAAGTGTTGCTGCACTACATCAGCATCTGGAGACACCATTTACAGCTTTGCAGAAGAGGTTCTAGATCGTTTGACAGATTCCATGTGCAAGAAAAAAAAAAAAAAAAAAAAAAAAAAAAAAAGTGTTTTTCACTCAGACCTTTCCATGACAGCATTTTATTTCCCTGCAGACTCGGGAATAAATTGACTGCTGACATCAAAGAATAAGTTTTGTTGAGTATGAAGAGAAAATTGCCTGATTCTACACAAAGCCTTCATTTGACTCTTCATCATTTGCTAAAAAATTTCCAGAGATTTCCTAGCTTTGGGGAAGATTGGCCAGATTTTGTAATTAGAGTTGTATATAAAAGTCTGAGGGAAGCATTTCTTTGGAATTTTCTCAATTTTACATCAATTATTGTTCACTTAAGAGCTAAGAAGTTGTTGCCAGTTCAATTGTTTTATGAGACTCCACTTATTGTTGATAATAAAGTGGTCCTGGGTAGCTTCTTTTTATCCATTATAAATCAAAATACATTATGAATAATGATAAGTAATTGCAACTAATGAATCAGACATGGCATTCTTTATTCCTACTATATCAACCCTATACACGTGCATGGTTTATAAGACAAGAATTATCCTCATAAATAGCAAAAAATATTAAATGGGGTGATGTCAGTATTTCAAAAAGCTTTTGTAGCAATTCAGCATTTGACACAAGAGAATAATTTGGAATTAATGTTGATGCTTTAACAACAAAGAAGGAGAGTTCTGCTTATTTTCTTCTTCCAGAGATGGATTTGCATCACAAGTGAAACAGTTTTTGCATAGTTATTTCTCATGTGTGTGGGCTACACATGAGAAATATTACTCAGGCCTACACTGAGTTTTTTCATACCATTTAAAAAATGCCCCTAGTTCTATAAAAATAGATTTTTGTGGATCCTTGCCAGATTTTCTTAAATATATTTAACGCCTATAAAAGTAGTCCTATAAAAAATTTACACTTTTCCCATTGTCAGTTTTGGCTAATATATAACCCATATGGTGGTGAATTAAAGATTAAAAACTGTAAAGGATTCTTACTGTTGGGGATAACATAAGAATTCTCACGACAGACAGACAAGAACATAAAAATGCATAACTGCTATACAGATGATTTTCATTCCTTCACACAATTTTTAGGTTACCCAAAATCCAGTATATGCATAGAGCTTAAGCATAGGAAAATCAGAGAACTATTGTATTCATCTACCCTAATGTTTAGTACCCCCCATGTATACATATATACACAATAAAAAATCTAGAAAATATATGTAATTTTGCATATAATGTAAATTTGAGCATCATCAAAATATCACAGTATTTTTGACAGATTGATACTCTATTTTCTAATAAACTTTGATTTTTTTAATAAAAAGTTTCATTATTAGATCTGATGAACATACTAAGAAAATATTTAATTTGATTTAATCTGAAGCTCTTTTTTATTAAGTGCTTGAGAAATAAAGACTAAATTTTATATATATATATCAAGATAAGAAATGGGAATAATTTGTTCTACAGTTCTTCAAAGTTTTGATTTTGATATTTTCACTTTTTCAAATCCCCTTAATCAAAATAATTTGCTAAATTTGATTCAAAATGTTTACTTCAATCTGAGAGCTATGCCTCAATATGATGTGATATGGCAGAAAACTATTTCTCCTATAAAATTTGTGAAAAATAGCTCTATGAAGTTATTCATGCTGAGCTTTGTAGGAATAGTTGTGTGATAAGAAAGCTTCTGTTGTAGCTTTAGTCATAATAGAGTGCAAACACAATGGAAAAAAACTAAATACATTAATCTGAAGATTTTAAGGAACACAGAAAAATAACTGATGTTTGAAATCAAAAAGAATATAAATAAGAAGAAATATATAAACTTTATTTGTACAAAAGTGTATAACACAATAAAAAGGTATGTAGATTTGTTCCTACATTTCACACATGATTTAGCAGCAATCCTTGTTCAAAGCCCTTAAGAGCTATCCGGCTTTAAAGTTGTTTTGTTTTGTTTCATTTTGTTTTTATGAAAACCTATTGTATCCTTTAAATATCTACTGTTTTTAAAGGATCACTTAAGCAGTCCAGTTATGTATGAACTAAATGACTTGTCTTCACTGAATTTGCAAAGCACTGTATGAACTATTACTTTAATCTCTCTATATATTTTCATTTGCCAAAGTTTCTGTACTTGAACAACTTATGACACTTGCCTTGATACTAACTGTACTTTCAGACATTAAATATCTTCAGACTTGCCTCTAAAGTCTGATAGGTGTTGCCTGTAACTATCCACAAAGATACCTCTTTAACCTCCTTTAAACTCCTCCTTTAATTTTTTTGCTGCCTGACAGTGATTAAGTCTCTGATATGTTGGCAGTGCTGCCTCTTCAGCTGAGCAGCTCTATCTCCTCATTTCAACCCACTTCCCCATCTGTCCGTAGCAGCCTGACATCTCTTATAACCTCTTTGAGTAAGGGCAATATTTTTGTGCTGTTTTTATACACTACTTGTTACAAAGAGATTCTAATGTATGACCAAGAATGCATATTTTGATGAAATACTAATAGAACATATCCTTAAGTGTTTTGCTGTTTTGCAAAAGCTTCTGTTCCCTAATTAGAACAAATGTTCAGCACCACAGAAAAAAATATCACTGTCCTTTGGGGGCTGGGGGCTTGACATAAAGTTGTGTTTAGTTTTGTATAAACCTGGGTACAACAGACAAACATTTATTTATTGATTGATTTATTGATTTATTGAAGGTAGGGCTTAAAGTACTTACTACCAGTAGACTCAGAAAAACTTCTGGACCTGACTTTTATCTCTCTAACACTATTAACACCCTCAAGACATGCTAACCAGGACCTGTGAAGGTCCTCTAGCATGGAACTGAGTTTGTTCTCTTACCACTGCTCCAGTTGCTAGGATTTTCCTTGGTATAGGAGGAAATAGTACAATGGCCACTCTGTATCCCACAAAGACATCAGAGTAATGCTGAATAGGCATGAGGACCTGTCCTCCAAAATCCAAAGAAAAACAAAACATTTATCAGTCCTTCTTTATCAAGAGTAGTGATTTGGAAGGGAACGTAAATTCCTTCATAAACAGTAGGTGAGACAGAGGCTGCAAATGTTTTCTTCCCAGACTTTGCTCTCATAACTCAGTATCTATAAGCACAAGTGATGGAATTAAAAGAAGATGCTCGAATTTCTTCATTTATACTAGATAGAAAATCAGACAGAAGCACTGAATGTTTTTCATAATCCCAAGATGAATAAATATTTTACAATAGGAATGTGATCATTGAAGCATAACAAACAAAAGCTATGCATCTGAAAAGACATCTGTAATAACAGAACTGTGGCCAGCATTTCCAAGTGATTGTATATATGAATTATATATGGATATATATATATGAATTACTTAATCGTTATATTTAAAGAGAGTACATTTTCTTTCTCAGTCTATAATGGGAAATAGCAGAGGTGTCTTTGTGAACCAGACCTGAGCTATTAATCTAGGGAAATGAGAATAGGAGAACAGGATACATCACGTCCTTTTCTATATGGAAAAAGAAGACAAGGGAATTCTCAGTCTATATCTAAAAAGGGATAGAGACAATTCTAGCTATGTGAAGGACAAAAGATGCATTTTACTTTTTGCAATCTCTGAGTTAGAAATTATATCCTAAAAAGGGGAGAAGAACTGAAGAATATTTGCAGAATCCACAAAGATGTTGATGTTAATGGGGAAAATGGACAGAGATTTTAAATCTCCTGTTTAGAGAAGCTTGGTTGTAAAACAAGTTTCTGCCAAATGACCTCTGTACAGTGTTAAGAAGAGAAGGTACCATCTTCATTTTCTCCAGTAATCCTAATAATTTCAGTAAATATTTTGTTTTAATAATATATATAATATATTTGTAATAATTATTTTCTCTAGTAATTCCAATAATTTCCCTGAGATTTTCTTCAAGTCTGTATTAAACAAGACATATAGCTATACATATATATATATATATATATATATATATATATATACACCAGCTACACCAGCTAGACCAAAGTTTGTCTGTCTTGTTACCCCTGTCAAGGTAGTGGCCTATAGATGATGCCTAGAGAACAGTCTAAGAACAGGAGAAGTGCCTGATGACTCTTCCTCTCTTCTTCTAGGATACTACAGCTCAGGGATTATGAACTTTGTGTCTGTTATTTGTGTCTGTTTGATATTTTTATTCTGTTAGTGATTTATTTTTTATTATGATATGGTGCATTTACTTTTTGAAACCAACTAAAACCTTCTATCCACATTAAAGACTTCTCTGGGTTATCACATAACCCAAGGAAGACTTCATATAACAAACAATTTTTTTGTGAACTATGAAAAAGACTTACAAATCAGTGATCTTCCACACCCAACTGATGAAAACAGTTATTTATCATGACATAATGAATGTGTTACATGCCAGAGATGTGTTAAATGGGGATACTTATACAGGTGCATTCATTGTTTCCACAAGCAAAATCACATAATAAATAGCACTGCTCAGCTTTCCCTTTACCACGCTCCCCTTTGGACTCTTCAGTTGAACTGGTGAGTGACTCAATACAAGGATGGTTCTCTTTGCCAGTCAATAGCTATAAAAAATGACATGGAACATTAATACCAGATAAAGCGAAGACTGCAGACTTATGGACTTAAAAATTAGCAGGTTTTGGTTGTCACCAATGACAGCTATTAAATCTAACCTAATGTTTACTATTATTTGCTGCTTTTTCTTTGAAAAGTGACATATATTTATTCATTAAACCTAAAAAAAAAAAAAAAAAAAAAAAAAAAAAAAGTTATTTTCAAGAATAGCCTAATGTAATTATTTAACAGTTCCAAAATTTATCAATGACATTTACTTTTCCCTTTCAGCACACTAATCAACCACAGAAATACTTACTATGACTACTGGAAATGAAGGGATATGCAATGATTCAGAGAAACTATTTAATTAAAAATCAAAACATGCAGTATTTATTGATTGTTCATGAGTTTACATCATTATTGCTGGTGACAACTTAGTTATATTTCTGACAGTTTAGGTATTCTTATTGAATTTGAAGTGCTATTCCATAATCCTTCATTAATTTACCAAAATATATGCACATACAAAAACATATAACCATTTTTTCTCATTTTTTTTTTTTTTTTTTTTTTTTTTTTTACTGCCATTTCTGGAAAGGAAAATCCAACAGTTCAATAGCTCCAAAGTTAAATTATTTAAAAAAATAAGAATTCTTCAGCATGTTTTTTATCACTCTGAATACAATACAAATTAATCTTAACTAGGAGCTTGTATATATATTAAAAAATAAATAAAACAGCACTATTAAAAAAAAAAAAAAAAAGTCAGAAATGGTTCAGTCCCTCTCTTCAAATGCTTAAATTGCTCTTGTAGTAAAATTGCTGAAGACTATACAATGTATTAAATATCAAATTGACCTGGGAACAGACAATATTATTGGATCTTAACCATCAAATATTTCCTTTTTTCTTAATTGGCTATTAGTCTCTATAAACAAAAAATGATCAGGAGGAAAAAAAAAAAAAAAGAGAGAAAAAAAAAAAAAGAGAGAAAAAAAAAAAAAAAAAAAAAAAAGCTTTGTTTTGCTCTTGCAGATTTGGTCATGCAGACTGTACAAAGCACAGCAGAAGCTCACACACCATACATCAGGTTCTTTGTAGAGTACAAGAGGGTTTGAAGGTTTATTCTCCTGTACATGAAGTATCAGAATACAAATGATGGCATGCCTAGCTAAAATAATTGTTTGTGCTACCCATGTGAGCTGTATAGTTTCATTTCTAAGTTACTATCTCTTATAGCTGGTAGTTATTACAACTAGCATTTATCACAAGAAGCTCAACCAAGTGATTGTTGTAGAGGCTATTCAGATGTCCAGATGGTTACTAATAGTATAAAACTGTTATTAAGTAGGACCTAACAATAAGCATGTTAATTCCAGGCTTTTGTAATATAACTGATGTCAGAAACTGACACAATTGAAAATTAGTAATTGTCTATAGACAGCTGAAGTCAATGGATTTTTTTTTACTTCAAACTGAATAAACAATGGATGAATCCCCCTCCACTCAGCATCTGTTTCTTACAAACTTACTTATGATGAAGGCTTGCTTCACTGCTGTGTTCTTCCTGTTTTATACTGCTGTCGCTGCATTAAATTACACCACTGTAAAACTAGAAAACATTAGCTTTTAGCATTTCAATTTCTGCAACAAACACTAAGATATTATGCATTTTTAGCACAGATTCAGAGTTGCTCTAAAATAGGGTCATATACATATATAAACAGAACATTCAAAACAAGCATGCCCTGACAGATAGAGAAAGAGAGGGAATAGAAATTGTTGCCTTCTGTCTGTTGAGTGTTTCCCAGCTGTGCTAAAATGTCAAAAAACTCTGTCCAGTAGCAGCTGAACAGTGTCAAAGAAAGTCAGTCTTTGGGACTTTACATTTTAAATCCATATTTTAAATCAACAAGAATTGATCAAAAATATCTTAGCAAAAAAAAAGATAAAATAACAGAATCAGCCTTACAGTCTCAATCTCATTTGCTACTAGTTGGCTAATGCTTTTAGAACATACAACCAGCAAAATCAATCAATGAAACAAACAACAACAACAAAAAACAAACAAACAAACAAACAAACCCACAACTTTAATTTCCTTTACAATTGTACACTGTTTTATGATATTAATTTTATATTTTTAATTTACAGGCATGAATATCTTATTTCTTTGCTTTCTTTTTTTATTATTTATTTTTTAATAATAAATTAATATGTGAAACAATGAATTACAGCAGCAAATGTGTCTATTTGAATAATTACAGATACTACATATTTAATTGTTTAGTTATAACAGAAATTAGTGCAGACAGCATAAAAACAGCCATTAAGCAACTTCCCTTACAATTTTTTTACAAAGCGTGTCTTTTCTGAAGTTTCTTAACAATTCAAACCAACCTAACATGAAACCCAATATTTATTGGAGTAACAAGAACTGTGGTCTGTGTTGTTCATAAGTGTTCTGCTTTTGAAATGTGCTTCCTTGTGGATCCTAAAGAGCACAATTAATTCCATCAAGATAACATTAACAATTTCACAACATATTTGGGGACTAGAAAATTGTGGTTTAAGGAATATTTTCCTGAATGGAGATGAAGAAACCAAATGCAGTAATTTTAGTAAAAAATATAATGACAGTAAACCTTGCTAGCTTTATATTGCTGTTTCCATTAGATTTTACAGTCTTCATATCCTAGTTAGTCCTAACAGACAGCTTATCATTCAATGTACTCTCAGTTCACTAAGGTACTTAACACATGTACTAAGTCCCTCTAAAATGAATTACTTATGTGTCTGAAAACCAGGCATGTTCTTAACCACGTTGCTGAAAAACAGCTTGGTTTAATTTGCATTAAAGTCAGTGGAAGGACTCTCACTGAATTTTGAGAGACAATATTCAAGTCTTAGAACTCAAACCATCTTGTCAATATAGATGGATATCTGTATCCAGGTCATATGGTCCTGCCTTAATAATATGGCATTATTTGTCACATAGTGGAAAATTTGAACTGCTGTTTAATCTTGCCCTAAGCCTGTTCTTTTCTCACTGTTCTGCCACTCTGTGCCATGGTCCCACAGCTATCAATCTGCTTAAGCAATTGCAAAATACTGACTGAACACAATGACCCTAATAATAAAGGTGCTGATTTCTTCAACACTTTAATTTATTCTCTTGGTCACCCACAATGAATGTTAAAAAGAATATTATTTCAGCCTTTGGAAAACTTAGGGAAAATTAGACAACTCAGGGAAAGCAATCAGAAAGACTGTCTGTTGACAGAGGAGCTACTCACAGCAAACCAGTAAGCAATGTGAAGGACCTGAGTACAGCCTAAATCTTACCTATATTCAATGCAGTTCAACGAATACACATTCAGTCAGATCATCCTTCCCTAAAGAAAAGCTTTATTCACAGGATCCTATCAGGCCATCAACAATAAGGCAAAGTTTTCTATTGCAGTGACAATTTCTGTTTAAAACTTGATGGGACAACACATACTTTGCTTTCAAAACTATATCTTTGTCCCTGTCAGAAACAAAAAATAAAAATAAATAAATAAATAAATAAAGAGTTCATTTGCTTTATGCTGCACTATAGTAGAAAGCACTGACATTCACTGTCTTTTCAAATTCAAGAACTAGGAAGTGCCAAATGAAACCTAGAAGGTAGCAATCCAAGGGAGATGCCAATACAATGTGTAGTTAAACTGTCAAAATCCTTCCGAAGTATGTGGATAACTAAAATTTAGATTAATATATGGAGAGAATGGACAAGTTAAAGGAGAAGGAAATTTTACAGAGCTAATAAATATGAAGGTAACGCCTCTAACTTAGTGGCTGATGGTATTCTGGAGAACTGTTATGACTGTTCTGACAGGCTTTTTCTGACTTTATGTCCATGCACAGTTAGTTGCTGCTGGAGATGAGAGTCCAATAGGTTAGAGTAACTTTGTTCTCATCTTGATCCCAGTGAAGTGACCAACACCACCACCACTCAGCTGATTTCAGGAAGGTGGGATTTCATTTCAAATTTTGTTTATTATATCTAGTATTTAAACATGAATGAGGTAGAGGCCTTATTTTCCTGAGTAACAGGAAATTAACTTGTAACAGGAGAGGTTACTGATATGAAGGGCACCAGGTCACAGCAGTTTGTGCTCTTGCGTATCAGTCCATGTGAGTAACTGCAGAGTTCAGTGTGCAAAGTGTAGCAAGCTTATAAGCCTTTGATTTCACAGTCCAAAGTGGCAAACAACACTAAAAAAAAATGAGAAATCATAAAAAGCATTAATTAAGTACACTTCAAATATTTCTGACTGCTCCTCAATCTCTCTTTAATAGATTGTCTAATTAATCACAAGTATCTTTAATGCTTCATTATGTTTTTGGATGTTTTGGTTGCCTTCATGTTTCAGATGAATAATATTTTTATTTTCCTGGCCTAATTTTAAAGAAAAAGAAATATTAAAATAGCAACCCCTTTCATTATTTATTTATTTATTTATTTATTCCCATTTAGGAAACATTTCAGAGCCTTTATTAGAGTTCAAAATTAATTCTGAGTTGAAGATTCATAAATGTGGTTCACTATAAAGTCAAGTCAGTCATTTTACTATATGTTGAATTATATCTTCTTTTGCTGATAAACATTTTTCTTGTTTTCTGTGGCTTCTTGCCTATATTCTCTTTTATCTGTATCATGCTGATACATAGAGAATGAGCTAGAACAGAAAGTCTTACTTGATATGAGGCACAGCAAGAATCTGTAGGAATGCCTGCATGTTCCTCAAAGCTTAAGTCACAATATCTAAAAAGTCCTTAAACATAGCCAGGCATAATGTAATTCAAAGCACTGCATTCAAAATACTGCTTAGTGTACTTTTATTACAAATTGTAAAACTGGTTTATTCCCGCAGCCTGTCTCAAACAGTGAGAATGACAAGATGCCTGTTCATTACTTTCCCCAAGCCTTGGGGAAAGTAATGAACAATTATGGAATAATCTGCCTATTGGGGATGTATCTTCTTAACTTTTAAGCCTGAAAGGCATATCACTTACAAAATCTTTATTCAATATAATATAAAGTTGAAAGAAGCATGCAGACATCTAATTCATTTGAAATCTGCATTAAGATCTTGGCCTCAATTCTATCCTGCCAATGAAAATGTGATTCACATATAATCAGTGCTTATAAAATTTGTATTTAAAAAAGTACCTTTTTGTTCTTTAATTAATTTATTATCTAATTTTCATTGTTGTTGCTGTTATATATATATAAATAATATGTATATAATATTATACATATATGTTGCTGATATATATAGTATTATATATTAATAATAATAATAGTAATGATAATAAAGGTAGGCACGAGAATGTGTTTTATTTTCTTTGTGTGTATCTACACATTTCTATAATTTCTTCTATTTAATCCTTCCTAAACTGAAATAATATTTTGTGTCTCTATATGAAGGTATTTCTACTCAGCCTCCCCTCCTATACCTACTCTATTTTTTTTTTATTTTTATTTTTTTACCAGAACTGAATGTCATATTCTAACAATGAGTGGTTATAATTGATTTAATGTAACATAACACTATTTTCTACCTCTCTGTTTAAACATACCAGCACTGTTTACTTTTCCAGTTGCTGCCCAATCAATAAGTAATCTCTGACAACATCAAGTCTTTACTTCTCAGAGCCTGGCAATGTGTAAGGTTGGCTCAAATTACACCTTCCAATGACCACTTTCCTTTGTCAGCTATGAAGTGTGTCAGTTACTGAACTAATTGCTCTTCCTGCACTGTTGTGTCTCTCCATAGGTATTTTCCAGTCACAGGTGGTTTTCAGTATTATGCGTTCTGAAAATGGCTCATCTTTTTCTGCTCAGCTCTATCTGACGAAGCCAAAGAGATGAAGATGGAACACTGAGACATTTGGCCAGTTGTAGCTTCCCTACTGAAAAAAAAAAAAAAAAAAAAAAAAAAAAGGGCTTCAGCCCTTCAGTTTTGCCAAGTTAGCTGTGCCATGAAAGACAGATGTCACTGTATGTTCTGTGATGTTTGTTTTCCTGCAGAATACTGGTTCGCTAAAATTTTGTTTCATGGAAATTATTCAATTTCTGTCAATTTACAGCAGAACCTATGTTTTACAATTCCCCCTGCCAGCTTGTTCATCTGGATACCTTTTGCTTCTAGGCCTTATGCTGTGGTACACAGAGAAAAAGACAAGAGCTGAGATGCTAATTACCATCCCAACGTATAATCTATCTAAAAAGCTAAGGAGGAGATCTGGGGAATGCAGAAGCCCTGGAGTACATTTGCTTTCCAGAAAACTTAAGATTTCATGGCTGTTAAGAACCCACCACATCCAGATTCTCCCTACCTTGTGAATCTAGGAGAGGGAATGGTGCTTCTGCTCTTATGCATCCCAGATTCTCACCGTCTCTCATTCTAAATCAGAATGGAATCAAAATTTAAAAAATAAAATAATCCCTTTCTGTATATTTCTACTTCATTGTAGTCTATTCATTTTACAAGAAAATTGAAGAGTTGTCACTGAAACAGGATTTCAGATATTTTTATCTTATAATCTTGTCATCCAGTTTGATAGCACTGAGAAAACTGTTCAAGTACATCAACATGCATAATCGTCAAACTCGGATAACTTTTAATGAAAGCAATATATGCTCAGAAAGAGTTCATCTTCCTAGTTAGAAATGAATTTCCATATCAAAGAAATTCATTTATTCTTATGGCTTAGATAAAAGAATGGTATGACTTGAACAGGTTAGAAAAATTTTGACAGAACACAGAACAATTTTCCATCAGAATGTATCTTCGATTTTTGAAAAGCTACACACAAAAAGCTACACAAAGCTACTTTGTCAATACTGAACTTTATTACAGTAGTGTACACCTTTAGATCAAATTTCATTTGGGATATGGAACACTTGTTATTTTAAATTTCAGAATAAGCTTCTTGTTTCAAAACTATGTTTCTGTTTCAGCAAAATGTCTAATTTTTAAAGGTAAAAAAGTTTTAAATTATTGTTGCAATTTCATATTCTATTTATTTTTTTTTTATTTATTTTTTTTTTTATTTTGAAGCTTTACAATTTAGTCTTTGTAGAATTCTCTGCAAAAACAAAATTTGGGCTTGTTTCAGTTCTGGACAGAGCAGCTCTCCAGATGTTCTCCAGATGTGTCAAGAGAAGCTGGCAGTTGCTGCAAGGGATTTTGGCCATTTCTAAAAGTCAAAATGTTTTCCTGCTATTCCACATATTTATAAGATGTACTGGTTAGGAGTCATCTTATAGTGGGAATAAAAATGAATGGAAACATTTATTGCTAACCTGTGACTGACTTAGATGGAAAGCCCACAACATGCATTTCTGGTAGGCTGTGTGCAATAACTGGCAGTTATGACTAGTTGGTAAAAGATGGGATTGAGATGTTTTCAAAATAAGGACAGGATGCTTCTTTCTCTGGCTGAGTCCTCATCCAGATGCAGTAATTTAAAGATTCTTTTTTATTTATTTATTTCAGTTCTGATTTACTTTCTTTAACAGTGTTACCTATGCTTTATTCTGCATCACCTGCACAAAACTCTTCCTATTTCTACTGCACTTAGAAAAGACAGACTAACGCCCCCGACACACACACAAAAGAAAAATTTTCCATTTCCTTTATTTGACATTATAAGACAGCTGTTATTCTGTTGAAAGCCCATCTATATTCAAATCCAGTGAGAGCCTTTAGTGAAGCTTTTAGAATCATCATGTACTTCATATGAACTACTTCTTTTCCAGAATTCACAGGCAACTTTAGCAATAGTACTGAATTTAGGTCTACTTTCATGTCACACAGCTCATTTTTTTATTATTTAAAAGTGGTGTGCGTGCATGTGTGACTGCGCACTTGTGCATGTAATAATAACCAGTAAACTAAAGATTTCAAAACTTCCAGGAAAGATAAGTCGAGTTATACAGTATTATCATCAGCTGCAGGACAAACCCTTAACACTAAGAAAAATGACGTAATGAAATAAACAAAGTACAGAACATATTGAGTGGTAACCCTAAATAATTTATAGTAGTATTAACACTTGTGGAAAAAGGCTGTTATAATCATGCTTGAATGGGAAAATTCAAGCCTGGATTAGGCCTCTAGGGTCTACTAAAAGTAAAGCTTGAATAGGAAATATCTAGTTTGTTACCGAAACAGAATGTAATCACCCAATTAGAATCTGTGCAATAAACATTTGCACAGAAATATACACAGATTTATGTGTAAATGAGTTTTTATGAAACAAAATACTAATCAAAGAACATTAAAATTGTTGCAAGGTTGAGTAGTCAAATGTGAGGCAGTTCCAGAGGCTAACTGTGGAACTTTCACATAGCCTCTTTTGCATTTACAATATGATTATGTCTTTACATGCTTTTTTTTTTTTTTTTTTTTAATTTATTTTGCATAATTTCAACATTATTCAGGGCTCCTCATGGACAGAACCCATTTTATTAGGTATTAATTCAATATTTTATTTTCCTTTTGTTGTTCAACACGTAGCACCACACATAACCTACAGCATACAATTCAAATCTTTCTCCAAAGTAAGAGTTATTAATATCCCCGTAGAGTTATTAACTTTCTCAGAGTTGTTTTTCTGTTTCTCTTTTCTATACTTCATGTGTTTTTCCCTCAAAGTTCACTAATTTAATTTCAAAATACCCTTTACACTAGTGAATACTAGTGTAAAGAGAGAGAGGTTTAATTCAAGGAATACGTTATTTCCTGATTATCGGGATAAGACACTTAAGACATGATTGTTAAGGTTTTGAGCCTATGCAGCCATTTCTATATGGGAGCACATTTCTCGAGAAGTTATAAGCAGTTGGGAATGCTCTCCACATCTGCATATCAGAATCTTGGGTTGGGAATCTTAAAAATGAGGAATGTACAATCACACATAGGAAAAGCCTGCTTAGTCACCTGCCAGGCATATGGTAGGAAAAAAAATGTTAGGTTTGGAATAAATCTCCTCAGAGTAACAGTCAACTTCTTTTATCCTGAAACATTTAATTTTCTTTTGCAGTGCTTTACTTACTTAAGAGTATGTTTTCCAACTTTTGCAAAAAGTGGGGCAGAAGTCAGATTAAATTAAAAAAAAAAAATGCAATCTTTACTTAACACTGGTGGGTTTCCATCAGGCCCATCCTGTTCTTTTTTTGGAAGTGGAAAACAAGAAAAAACATTACAAGTACGGAAGCAGAAGATGTAGCTGAAGTTGCAGAAAAATTCATAGTACTAGCATTTCTAAATACTAAGATCTGCTTTCATTGTTTTCATGGTATTTTTGAAGATTGTTTCTTAGTTGTCTAGACTGAGTTTAAAGCAGAGTGAAAGACCAAACACCTTTAGTTGATGTTTCATTAACATCAGTATTCCAGCGTCAACTATTGAGAAGTTTTTAGATACACCATATAATTTTTCTACTTGAGGTAGCAGAGGAAGTAGCAGCAGTAGCAGACAAGTGACTGTTGGAATAATTGAAGCATTGATACAGAAACTGCTGAATGTTTTCAGAAATGTTTAGAGATAACAGAAGAATTGCTGTGTTCAGGAAACCTTGATGACATCCCAAGGCAGCGATCATCTGGGGTCACTCTTCTGTCTGTTCTTCGTACCATGTCCTTTTTTTTTATTCCGATCTGATCTTCTCCCACTTCTAATTCTTTCAAATCCTCACTCTTTTTCTCAGTCTTGCTTGTTGATTAAACTGGATCTGTACAATCCTGTCAACCTGTTTGCAAGCTGATTTTCTCAACCAACCCTAGCATGCTCCTCCAGACACTAAATCCTAGGTGATCTCTCTACCACATAACTACTGAGGATACGTCAATCTGAAGTAGCTATCCTATCAGAGGAAGCATACTGAGTGCTCCAAAGAGGAAAAATTTTCCTAGTGTGAAGTTTTTTTACCACAAAGGTGCTACTTTTGATATCTAAACTAACTGACTTAAGCTTGCTTAACTTCCTCTGGCCCCTTCCAGTCACTGCTCTTAACAATTCACTATCCCCAACTCCCACACCCATGCCTTGCCAGAACTAGCCCTGCCCTGATAGTTCCATGCTCCTCATTTCCTCATTTGTTCCATCTCCTAGAAATGGCTTAGTCCCCTTCTTCAGTTGCAGGTTTACTCTTTGTCCTAGTTTCCTGTTTTCCATCTGCAGACTCCCCTGTGTTCTCTCTCTTTACTCATTTGCTGAGTTTCTTTTAGGGAGGCCCCAATATGTAAAAGTGATAGGACATGTTTACCAAATCAATAACTAGATTTCAGGTCTGCAAGTGCTAAATGCCAAGCATCTAATGATAAATGCTTATTGGTGATGCACAGAGTACAGTAAAAACTAATTGTGTAAGAATGATTCCATGTTACACATTTGGATTTGAGAACACCTTGAAAACATTACCATCTGGAAGCTCAAACAAAATTTTGCAACTAGATCTAAAAGCTGATGTGATATAATGCATCTTATGATGCTGTACAAGAATTTTTACATAAAAGGATTTCCTCGGAAGAGGATAGCTCTTGTCACCAGCAAAGATGTCCAGATAATCCTGTTTTCATAGAATCGTATTATAATTAAGGTTGGAAAAGATCTCCAAGACCATCTGGTCCAACCATCCCCCTACCACCAATATCACCCACTAAACCATGTCTCTAAACACCATATCCAACCTTCCCTTTAAATACCCCCAGGGATGGTGACTCTACCACCTCCCTGGGCAACCTGTTCCAATGTTTAACTACCCCTTCTGAGAGAAAATGTCTACTAATTTCTAACTGGAACATCCCTTGGAAGAACTTAAGGCCATTCCCTCTTGTTCTATCGCTAGTTACCTGAGAGAAGAGGCCAATCCCCATCTCCCCACAAATTTCTTTCAGATAGTTGTAGAGAGCAATAACGTCCCCTCTGAGCCTCCTCTTGTCAAAGCATTCATAAATGAAAAGAAGTCATACACATATTTAAGGGATAGACAGAAAAGACTCTTAAAAAGGACATCACAATAAATGTCTTTCTACAGTATATTTATTATTTTTACTATGGAGATCAAAACCTTATTCTTTGTTTCCACTCTATCACACTTTACATTGATAAAATAATAAAACCCTACTTTTGCCACAAGACACTATACTGGAAAAAAAGATTTCTACTGCTGTCAAGGAGCATATCACTTTCTCATTAGAAAAGAAATAGGACATGAGTTTCTCATGACCTCCAACAGCACATACCAATAATAGCCATTCCCCTACAGAGGTTATAACTGAATTTGTCATAAGTCTAAATTAATCCTTCTTAAGACTACGTTATTCTTTCACCAGTATATCTGTCCCAAAGTGCATTTTCCTACAAAATATGAAGTGAGTTGAAGAAGTTTCTGAAAGATATTATTATACTTTGCTGTACAGTAGAAAGTAGGTATAGCATAAGAGTAAATAAAGTTAAAAAGACAGGCTGTTTTTCTAGACAAAATCTTTTGCATAGGACAGACTGCATAAAAAATAATTATTTTTTACATTAAGTACACTAGCAAGGATTTACTGATCTAGACTGTTAATCACTAGAGATCTGAATTTGTATTTCATAATAATTAAAATAATTCCTTTAATCTCTGAAAAATAAAATATTAAGGTAATAGTCAACTCGAAGTTTTGGTTATCAAAGTAGTTAGATCATCCAGATCTATGCCAGAATGTCCTGCTGGAAGCATGTAAACCAAGAAATTGCAATCTTCTGGCAATCTGACTAAGATGTAAACTTTGTCAATATTTCACAATTACGCTCCTGATACCATTCTCTCTCCTGTGGGCACAGACAGAATCTTCATCTCCCTAATCTGAATTCTTTTTTTTTTTTTTTTCAAACAAGGCTCCTAACCCCAGTTTGGTATGCCCATTAATATCTTACTGAAGTTGTTCCCTGATGCAGCCTGTACAGAAGCCAGCAGAGAACATGTATGGACATGAATCCTTGTACTTCAGTTCCTGTGTCCCTGGCAGTCCTATATATGATGAGAACCACTCTTGTGGGGAGAGCACAGCTCTCATAGTTCTCAACAGTGACAGTCTCAACACATTAGGATATCTGAAGACTTGACTGTTTGGCCACCCAATCTTGGCCTGTAAACTGAATACCTGTTCTCTAAGTCTTCCTTCCTTCTCTCATGGCCTCTATCTTCACTCTAGGTATTTACTAATGTCTTTCTCCCTGCCCCCTTTCCCCTTGTCACCAAGCCTAATCCCAGTAGTGTATGGAGGAATTATTCAGAGTAGATCATGGTATGGGAAATAAAAATCCAGAGAGTTTTCCATGGGATTCCCAAGCTTTCCAGTCTTGTCAGTCTTCCATGTTTTTGGACTTTGCTTAGTGGCAAAGAATTTGCAGTGGTGGTTTGAAAAAAAAAGGAAAAACTATGTAGAAATGTGAATGGTTTCCATGTAACTACTATTTAAATTTTTCTTTGATGTTTCTATCTACAGCATTAACTCATTGCGATGAAGGTATTTTGGGAAGTAATACTTCTGTTTCTGAACATATGTTACATACACATAGGTAGATGTGTTATATACTCCTACATATACATGCACACAAGGAGAAAAAAAATTATTTTCTCATTCAGCCTTTGAATGCCAACTGTTTTTTCTTACTATCCCAACTGCTAGGAAGAGGAAAGTCAGAATTGCAACGGCTGAAAATTAATCCTAAACCAATCAGATTATTCATCATAAATTGCCTCATGCTCTGACTGCTTGTTTATTTTAGATCAAAAATTTCCATATGATTTTAAACATTGATCCTCCACATATATGCCAAGATGACCAAAAACAGCAGTTTCAGCTGCTTTATTCTTGTGTGAGAAGTGATCTCATTAATAAAATCCCTTGAAGCTTTTCAAGGCATTCCTGCCTTGGCACTTCCAATGGCAAGGAGCACAATAATTTCCAATCTACATTTCTTAAAAGCAGTTAAAGGTCATGAATAAATTACTGAGAACTTCAGTAAGGAGAGAAAATGGACTGGTGCTAAAATGAAAACATAAAGATTTATTATAATTAAAATCCTCCTCTCAGAGAAACATTTCTTTATAATATTTAACATTTTGATACCAAGGAGGCCAAGGTTATAATGCCATTAGCAAAAGATGACCTTTACTTGTCTCTGTGAACAATAAATAATCGGGCAAAATGCAAAACAGCACTTTCCGTATTTATCTGCATTAGACATTTCATTACTGTAACTTATTTTTACTCTTTCAAATTCTTTGTATTCCCACAGATCTGTACAGAATGCATTCACTAAAGCATATGAAGCTAAATCATCTTCATTAGGCAGGAAATAAAAAGACAAAAAGATAGATTAAGTAATTAAAAACAAAACAAAAACAAAAACTCCTAAATAACTTTATACTGTTTCTCAAACTTTTATACTATTTCTTCATATTTAAAAGATGGCTTCATTTAGTCATTTCTACTTGCATTTTATTCGCTTACTTTGTCTCAGAAATAGACTATAGTTTTCATAGCTTTCCTTACAGAATATTTCTGAAGTCCCACATTTACCATACAGGTTCCTGTTTCCTACTGTTTGTCTCTGCAGACATTAATCCTGGGCTAACTTCAGCAACAAAGATCAATCAGGAAGGCATTGGAATTTGTGAAGCTTTATCTCACAGCTTGGTGACAAGCTACATCTTCCTTCTACACGCACAAAAAAGTTAGTAGGAGTGCTACATCCTATTTTGTGTTCTGAAGACAATACTTTTGAAAAATTATCTCTTGCAACTTAACTTGGGCCTGTGAAAATCACAAAACATCTAAAGATTGAGGCCTCTTTATTTCATTCAGACATTACAATTCTAACGGAAGACAAAAGATATTATATTCAGCTGTAATACTTATACAAAAGAAAAAAAAAAAAAAAAGTGTAACAGTGGAGGATGAACAGAGTAGAGGAAAGATGAGATTCTCACCACAGCAGGAGAACCCATCCTGACCTCAACATTCAGCACTGGAGAGTTCCTGCAAAATAGGCTGTGTAAAAAATGCAGGTGCTGTGAAAGGCTGCCCTCACCTCCCTTCTGCTCAGTGTTAGTAGAAACATACCTAAATGTTTCCTGAGGCAAGAAATGCAATAAGGCCAGTGATGACCATGTAAATATGAGAGATCTAAATCAGAATTATTCAGATAAACCAGATGAAGATACAAAATATTAAGTACTACCTTAGTTTAAGTCTTTTTTCTAGCTCTGAAGAAAGCCATGTATCAGCCTACCGCTATGCTGTGGAGAAGCAACTAATAA
This sequence comes from Nettapus auritus, assembly GCA_011076525.1. Taxonomy (NCBI): domain Eukaryota; kingdom Metazoa; phylum Chordata; class Aves; order Anseriformes; family Anatidae; genus Nettapus; species Nettapus auritus. Next base: position 64,001,080 of record CM021767.1, read on the forward strand.
GATGCAGAGAAGAATAGTTTGCTTCTACATTCAAATGAAAATATTATACAAATTGTATACATATTCTCAGAAACTGGTCTAAGATCCCATTCATATTGGACCCTTTGCAGACTGTGAAGCTCCCTGTTGCTTTCCTCTCTTCCTTGCCCTGTCCTTACAGTCTTGTTTACATGGTGCCTTGGTGGACCGTGCTATCCCATACAAGACTGCAGGGCCACAGGGACAGCTGGGACAATTACTTGGTTACACTACAGATTCAAACCCACAAGAGCTGAAGAAAGACTTGAACTCAGGTCTTCCAATCAAGAGAGAAAACTAAATTATTTCACCACATCTTGCTGTGATTCCCATTTGCCTTTGCCAAGAGGCAGTTCTTGAGAAGTACTAATACTAGGGCCATTGTCAAACAAGGAAGTATTTCTTGACTATGACTTATGGACAGTTTTGAATTCTGACCAATTTTTCTCTAGAGCTTAGGTCTCAGGACCTGAAATCTCATGCATACTGTCTTGAAAATGAAATAGACATTATCCCAAAGGGTTTGTTGTTGTTCTTTGTTTGTTTTAAACGTATGAAGTTGTATTTACAGGTCTTAAATAAGAAACAAGTGATATAGTGATATAGCCTTACCCTATTGTAAATGACATTAAAAGCCCAATGAAGACAGGATGTGTTTTTATGCGTTATGTTCCTTTTTTTCAGTATTATATTGTTAATAGAAATGCTTTAAATGTGAACATTCTTTAAGAAGAATTTTTAAAATGGTATATAAGATTCTACATTAAGACTTCTCTCAGAATCCAAAGAAAATATGTATTAACAAAGCCCAGCTCAAGACATGTTCAGGCACCATAAAGACATGTATTAAAGGAGCACCACATGATATCTGCTACTTAACCAAAATCCCAATATATAGAAGGTCAGCAGTGTTGACACCACCCAGCACCTACTCTGCAGTAAACCACTGTGCTGTGCCACTGCTAAAAGCACTTTATATTGATTTTTTTTTTTTTTTTCCTATGAAAAGGACATGAGTAGTAAGACAAATTTAGGCAACAGAAAGCTGAAGGAAATGGTCTGACACAGAAGTAATTCATGATGGAACACCAAGATAAAACACAAGGTCTGTAATACATCATGAGTCTGGAAATAAACAAGGAGGTTTTCTGCTATTTGTTAAAATTTATAAGAAATCACAACTAATTGCTATAAAAGAAGTTATTAATCTTCCATGAAGCAAATACAGTAATAGACATAAATGATGCGGTATTCTATGCTGCCTTTATCAATAAGAAACTTGGAATCCTTTCTACCCTTGATTGTATTACTTCTCCTCCTGATTTCTGTCAGTGCTGACTATATGTCTGTGAGCATACTTGGTCCACCTTGCCAAGAGAAGGCAAGGTGACAGATCAGTGGAAGCTACTCAACTGTTAGTCCTGGTATGGACAATTAATGTGATTCCAAATCATTCTTTATTGATGGGAATAAAGCATGTAACTTGCTGAAGCTTCGCCTTCTAGCCAAATCACCCTTTGCCCCCTCACAGCAAGAATGTGGATGTTAATATATGTGTTAGTGCTGGATGGTCCTACAACATTAAAAAGTTAATTTTACATTAGCAAATGGTGCTGAATTTATGGTTCTGGAGGATGAAATCCTTTAAAATGGGTAAATAACTTGACGTTTATACAGTGACTTTCATCCTGAAGATTTGCTACAACATGCTTATCAAACTGTACACATTCAGCAGCATTGAAATACAGCCAATTTGGTGTGTAGCTCAGTGCACAAGAAAGCGAGATGAAAAGGAAGGTATTTAACTAGGTACACCAGGGATAACTTACTTTTGAAACCTTTCCTGGGAAATTTAGGAGAGGGAACTGCACATTTCAAAGTTTCATCCCCCAAGGCTATCACAAAGACAGTGGAAAACAGGTTTGCATGTTTCCTGTCTCAGACAGACAAGCAGAACTGTGTGAACAGAGACTACTTTCTAACTTTAGGTCTGGACCACTAAGCCCTCATTTTGTACCAAGATGGTGTCTAAACTACCGACTGACCTTTACAAGCCCTGGTGGTGCCAATCAGCTCACTTTTCCTCACTAGTATAAAATATCTAACTTGAAATCTGTATCTTCAGTTGGCATGGGTAATTCCTGTTCTATGGCCTACTCAATACAGTTTCTCAGCTAAAATTCTGTGAAAAGAGGCAGACTTGTGATTCCAGGCCTAAACTAGTAAAACTCTAAAAATCAAATACTTTGATGTCATACTAATACAGCAAATATAACCTAATTTGATTCACATTGAACCTGCTGAAATTCCCACAAAGTTCCTTTTTTGTTTGTTTGTTTGCTTTTTGTTTATTGCACAGAAATATGAATGTAAACACACACGTATATTAGGTATATAAATATGCACACACATTTATTGTGAGGTACATTTTCAAGAAGCTATGAACATGTACATATAAAAATAGACGTAAACCACAGATTGCCACGAATACAATAAGGACAAATGCATAATCTAAATAGGACCAAAATGTAGTCTGTCAGAATGATCCAAGATAAAGAATAGAAAAAGTAAGGTGAAATTATTTCATTGGTTGTTTTTAGTATGTGCAGGAGCTAGGACTGAATGTTTTCTGCTCCTGACCAGCTTCCACACTGGCTGTACTTATAGTTTCCATTTTTTTTATCTTTATTTTGGCAATTGAATGAACCTCTTGGTATCAAACTCATGTTTTCAAAAATGGAAACTATAAGTACAGCTGCCTGCATTAACATTTATATAGTTTTGTTTGTTTTTCTCGAAGATCAACCTATAGTGATCTATTTTAGAGAATAACAAAAGAGTTTGGAGCTGTTGTAGAGGAACTGATAGCCATTCTCAGCAACATTTAGTTGCAGAAAGAAGTTTCCCAGTCCACATACTTCTTTACATTACCCCAAATTTTATGGCATTCCCTCTGAAATCTTGATGAGAACCGTGCTAAAATTTCTGTTTTTGTTATATGGACTGGATGGAGCATGCACAAATCAAGGGTGTATTCTTTTTTCCCTCAGCTGTCCTTCCTTGACTGATATCTGAGCATGTACATAAATGCCAGATTACATAAGATGAGTTTTCCTTGGCAAATGAACATGGACCAAAAATTTGTCAGTGCTTAAAAGCTATATTGAAAGGTATTGTGGGGGGGTGAGGGGGGCAAGGAAATAGGAAGCTGGACTTATGTTCAGGTCCATTCCCAACTTCAGGTGCCATTTCTTCAACATCTGTAATGAGAAGAATCAGCTCTGGGTAGGAACTTAGAATATAAAAGGTTATTTAGAGCAATTTGATTAGCCAGTGAGGTTTCAGAGACAATACTTTACCTCCCTTCCTTCAATAAACCTCACAGTCATTCATTAAAATTAATATACATTTAAAAAGCCATTTAAAATACAAAGTTGAATTTGAGATGCTAAGAATGAATCCAGCTGCATAATTTAAATGTAAAAGATATTAATATGGCTAATAGGAGCTCAAGGAAGATAGCATTTATCTAATATTATCAAGAAAAAACTGTTTTTACTTGCAATCTTACTTATGTGTCACAAGCACGAAGAATTTCAGAAGTGTCATCTCTTGGCAGCTGACTATTTGATGTTCACATAAAATATGCTCAGCTTGAAAATTGTCTTAGCTACTTGAGAACAGAGAGGTCCAGCCATACTCCCCTCAAGAGATGTGTTGTCCTAATGTGAAAGCACACCCAAACAGGATATCAAGTCTACTTGTCACTAATGTAGCTGTTGTTGAAACCATCTGTGAACAGAACACACTCCAGAAAGCTTCTTTTGATGAATTTTAAAAGCTGTAAAAATGAAAGTCCCTCAAAATGAATTCTGCTTGGAAGTTTCAGCAGATGCTTCATGTGAGGAGTACACTGCTACCAGAATTTTCAGGCTCCCATGGTCAAGAAACAATTTGCAAAGGAACACCAGAAAGCATGTCAGCTCTACAAAGTCTGGTCATCATTGTCACAATGGGAAATGATTTTGACAAATTGAAAATAGGATTTTAACTTTTTCAAGCTATATGCCTTACAAATGGATACTAAGTTAGAAATCTGGCCCTTACTTAGTTTAGGAGTCAAACTTTGTGAATGATGATCATTTTTAAAAAGTGCATTTTGAAATTAAATATTTTGAGCTGTAAGTTGATTGTTTTTTCTTTTTTTCTTTTTTTTTTTTTCTTTTTTTTTTTTCTTTTTTTTTTTTTTTTTTTTTTTTTTTTTCTTTTTTTTTTTCATTCATGAAACGTAAGATATCCACTTTCTCAATGAAATATTAATGAATTATTTGGATGAAAAAATCATTAGAAGTTTGGAAATAGTTTCAGTCAAGTCATGTTCATTCTTCAGTAGAAATATATATTTTTTTAAATGCCTTGCTCCATAATGCAGCACTCTTTTCATGTTTTCACATGTGATAATTGTGACAGCACTTTATTAATAGCTTTCATGAAACCTAATTCAAGTAATTAGCTCTCTAGCTATTCTGTCAGTCAGTCTGTCTGTAGCAGAGTTTAGGACACCAGCATAGATGGCAATAACAAGCAAAATTGGCATAGATGTACTTTGTTCTTCTGCTGTTATTAAAAAAATGTAAGTGTTCAATTTGCACAAAGGATATAAGCAGCAATAGATGATAGTTAGATTTTGCCTCAAACAGTTCACCTTTTATTCAAATGTAATGACAACTAATTTGGCATCAAGGCAGTATAAATGCTTTCCGTTTTGGAGAGCACCATATGGATTTTGTGTTCTCAGAAGATGAGGGAATGGCTAGGAGTATATCTCCAAGGTCACATGCATTTCTATAAACATTACACTGCAGTGTTTCAGGGGAATGAGTACAAGAGCCCAGCTAATTAAATAAAACAAATGAATCCATAACTGACACATTAAGTGCATAAAAGTGGATCGACTTTGCCAGATGCTGAATGATTTTCATCAACACGATCAGTTTCAAATCTCATATCAGTTTGCAGCTAAGATTTTAAAATTAGAATCCAGAAGAATCAAATCATTTTTTTTCTCTGAACTCTTAATTTACTTTTGCCTTATGGCAATTAAAAAAAATAGTAATTACTTTAAGAAAATACTCTATGTTACATTATGCAACATCAAAAGAGCTTTGTAGATGCCAGAAGGCAATTACCTTCCTTAACACTCTCTTCACCAAAATATAGTCACCAACTTCAAAAAGAAAGGTCTGAAAATATTTGTAATCAGTTTCTTATTTTGTCCTCCTCTCAGAACATCAGTTTTGGAGAAAAACTCCAACATGGCAATATCTTCTATTGAAGCAGAATAACATTCAGAGGAGAACTACAGTATCATTGGAGGACAAAACTAAAAATACATTTGATCACAAACACAGATGTCATAGAAGTGACAACAACTGCAAGATTATTTATTGGGGTGAACAATAGAATTTCTATCACAAATTCAAAATTTAGGAAGAAGAGAAGATGGATTATCAAAGCATAATATGAATAAATCATCAGTATAATACGGACACAAAAAATGGAAATGAAACCCTACGTTAGCTCTGGTAAAGAAAGTATTGAAGGAAGTTTATGAGGCAGTGGCAGGACTCAGTCCTGGGTATCGTATACACTTTTGGTCAGTCTTGTTCACAAAAGGTGGGGTGTTTTTTTTCTTGTTGTTTTGTTCTTGTTGCTGTTTTTAATTTCTAACATTGAAATATTTGTAATAAATGAAATTAGGCTAATATACTTTACCAATGATAGAATAATATGGTGAAGTACTATAATGACAGGCAGCTTTCCATTTCTATTGAAAGACTTTTATGTAGCTAACATTTTGTATTGTTATACTGATCTACCATCTCCCCCCATCCTCCCCTGCTCCACTTCCTTCCAAGTATATCTTGAACTATATTTCTCTTGTATCTACCTGAGGAAATGTGACTGCCTTATCAAGACAACCTATTCTAAAGGAAATTTTTGGATAGATTCTAAACACAGAACTGGTGTTTACTAATATGGGATTAATTAGGTAAGTCCAGATCACAGCTGCACAGCAGTGGAATAAAAGCTTCCTGAATTAGAGCATTAGTCAACACTCACATACAGATCAAGTGCTTTGTCATAGGCAGAATCAGGTGGACAAGAAAGCATCCACCTGCACACCTGCAGATGAATGCTTTTTAATTCTGGCTCTCATTATTAAGTATTTCTCCCACAAACGAAACAGTTGTTTTAAGTTAAACTTTAACATGGAAATATAGCGCTGTTATAGTAAACTTATTTAATTATAGACCCAACAGTGCAGTAAGTCCAAGTTAGAAGAGGGATTTCTAATCTTTATAGCTCTGAAGGGCCTATATTGTGATACAGAGAAGAATATTAAGAATACTTCCCTTTGGAGATCTAGTATCATGAGTAAAAGGAACACACCTTGCCATGCAAACTTATCTGGTATTTAGAGATCAAGAATACCAGACCCAGTTTCTTCACAAATTCACTGCTGAATTGATAAAAAAAAAAAAAAAGGGGGGGTGTGGACAGTAAACCCAATGATTCAATGATGTGAAACTCTTGGCAACAGACAATCAGACAATCAACCCCTGCACAAGTACAGCCCCTCAAGTAAACACAAAGAACAGAGACACTATTCCTGCTTCTTGCAGCTGCATCTATTTTCAGCTTATTCTGCTTATTTAAAGAAATACCACTAATGTTTTCAAACCTAATAGAATTTAAAAATAACAGCTCTGGGAAGTTGGTCAACAATATCAACCCACATAGATATCACTCTAAGAATCTCTTCCTTTCAAATTATTTCTTTGATATGGATACTACTAAACTCCTCAAAGACACTACCTTCCATAGGCTTCACTGGTGACAGGCTGGAATCCTTCAATGAAACAAATCATTGTATGACGATATCTTCTGTCAAACAAAAAAAATAGCAACAGAAAATATCATGTGCAGAGTTAAATACCACTGTTGAAGAAAAATGTTGGAAAAAAAAAAAAAAAAGCTCCACTAAAAAAAAAATTAACTAAAAAATACACTCAGCTAAACAAAACAAATCCTTTGACAGGAAGGACACATAGAATCATTCAGGTTGGATAAGTCCTCTAAGATCACCTAGTCCAACCTTTAACCTAGTATTAACAAGTCCGCCACTAAAACATGCTTTTAAAGTTCTGCATCTATAAGAATTGAACATAATCCATACACAGTAATGCAACCAGCCTTTAGTATCTTTTCTCTTAAGAAAGGTTACTAGATGGTTAGACCAAAGCTGGTAGCAGAAGCAGAACTTTCTTTAGTATTCATATTCAGGAAAATATATATATGACTGAACAGAACACTGAATACCTCAGTACAACTATCATATTCAGAATTACACTGAGATATCCAATAGTAGCTAATAACATTAAAATATTTAAGAACTCTAATCCTGAGAGATCTGAAGCAATAGCTAAAATGCATTCATTAAACAAATCACCAATAGTGGATATAGACCCTGGGGAAAAATAAACCTGATACTAATGAAGTTGCTCCTCAGATTTAATACGTATATGCCTATGAGATCCTCTTCTACCCTATGCTATTTTCAAGATGTGAACTTTATACCTTCATAAAGGCTTATGAGGAACTTACACCAGAAACACAACATATACACTTTAATGTACGATATATACGATAAAAGATATCACAAGCAAAATGAACTAGAGCAATTACATACCTAGATCTGTGCTAATACTGTAAAATATTATTAGAAAATTAATATAATATTGGAATAATATTTCCAATTATAATCAGAAAATTATATCATGCCATAGATGGAAACAATCACAGATAAGATGCTTATATGACATTTGTAGCTATACTGATATAAATATTGCACATGCCAAAGAGAAGTAACCTCTAACTACTTCTGTCTATAGATACAATCTGTTTTAGCACACCAAGAGCAACTATGTATTTCATCTTGTGTTGTCACCTTACTGAATAGATTTTTATGGGAAAATTTAGGGGAAAAATGAATATAACATATTACAAAAATACCATGTAACACAAGGAATCACCCTACCAAAATAATGAGAAACTGTCCATTATGAAGGCAATCATGATATTTTCAAAACCAGTAATTAAACAGAAGGGTTTCTAAGTATCTGTCTGGCAGGATTGGCAAAATGAGGAAGAAGATGATATGGCAGAAGAAAGCATGCTGCACAGGATACATCTACATAATCCACTTAATGCACTGTAGCACTTCTTTTCACTTGCAAATTGGTACAGAAATGGATTACATTGCATCTGTATTTTAGTTTTGTTATGAACCCAACTGCACCTGGAAATGTACTTTAAATGAGACTGAAGTGCACTTGAAAAGTTTCTTTTTCTGCAGGTGAAACCAAGGCTGAAGTAATATGCCAGGATAGAATGCCCCACATGCTATTTGTATACAGGGTGCCTGCCTCAGAAGTCCTCTCAGACGTCCTCCAGCAGTGCACTCACCACACATGCATGAATTTCTGTTAGTAACAGTGTAGGCAACAGGGATGGTCATCTGGAATGGCCATACAGAAATCTGCATTGTATTGTCTGTTTGGTACAGATTCATCTTACATAGCTAAGTCTACCAACTGGCATCAACTTCATTGCCAGTAAACACAAACTATAGATACACACTCCTAGAACAGTAACAGGACATGGCATATTAAAATGCTGTCTTTCTTTCTTCATGCTGCACCAGTCACTACTGTAGATATAAATTATAGAAATTGGCATGGTGGGAAATAGGACATGCAGGGCTCAATTGACTAACAAAAGAGATACGACCTGATTTATGTCAATGATTTCCAAAAAGCTAACATTACTTTTGCCAGTTGTTGTTTTCACCACTAACCATAACTGCTGTGAGATTTGGAGCTGTGATAAATCAGATTTCTCTTCAGTGATTTAATTATCACTGGTCTTACTGAGTAATGGGTGATCAATTTCATTTAATCCTCTTCATTTGAACTTGTACTATTCTTCATCCAGGCATCCCTGAGCAACTGTCTCACTCATCTCATCTCATCTCAAACCCAAATTTTCTGACTCAGCTACTAGTTGATAAGATCTCCTGTCAGGCAGTTCTCCTTGTGAAAGTAAACATGCCATTAGACTTTTTTCTGGACATACAAAACCAAACATTCCTTTGCAAAATCTATGTTTAAATGCTTTTTTTTAAAATAATTAAAATAAATAAATAAATAAATAAATAAAAATAAATAATAAAAAGTCTTGTTTTGTTGCAATTGTCTCCAAAAGATAAACTTCAATATAAAATTTGAACTCCCTGATAAATTTGCCAGGGCTTTCTTTATTGTGTTGGGTCTGAGCCTATATACCAAGTTTTCAACCTAAACAAAACTCCCTTTCCACCAGAGCACTCTTGTGTTTTTGTTGTTGGTCATGGTGGTTTGTTTCTTTCTTGCTTTGTTTCAGATATTAACTGAAAATCTGTACTGTTTTTCCATGATACCCAGACCTCCCATGAATTACAAGTTTTCATTTGTCATCTTATGAAACAACGAATTTATCATCATCTATGTACCTCAAATTACCTGGAATTCCATGTACCTCAAATTAGTGGAAAATCTTGCAGCCCTCTCTAAATTTTTCTATCAACTTTATCATCACCATCTGTGTTCAAGAGATGAAGTGGTATTGTGCGTCCTGTTTTTACCTTTTTACTGACTGCAGCCATTTAGATAACATTGCTGCCACTTTTTTAGGTATCTTAAGGTTTATCTGATTCTTGAAGGAATCATTTTAGGTCCTAAGTATTTTTATTAGTCTGTATAGAAAGAAATCTCCTGAACAAAAGATGTATTTTATTGAAAAAAATATTATTTTATTTTATTTTTTCTCATAACTATGGGTTTGTTATAAAATTTTAAATACATTGTTATTTTTGCTGTAAAATATCACATAGTAACAGTGGAGCTCAGTGGAAGGAGAACAAGTATTTAGATCAACACACACACACAAAGATTTTATTATTACATATGAAGGACTCCATGACATGTGAACATACTGGTGAACGTAGTAAAAAATGTTGAGTATGGAACTAGTTATAACTCTAAAGGATGTTGAGATTATGAAGAACCAAAAAAATGTTGTACAGGCACTTTGAAGGAGTGCCATCCTACCATCACATATATAGGCGAGCATTACTGACTTTACAAAATCAAGTAATGATGTAAAGCTTTTGAATGCCATCTCCTACATTTCATATTGATATCTGTGAATGATATTCAATTAATTCAGTTGTGTTTAAAAATAATTAAAGATGCTCCCTTTGTGAAGTATGGATGGAACTACTTTAAAAGTTTTTAAATCATTAAAACTTGCCTACATAGGTGCATACGTAGATTCAGGTACTTAAATGCACAGTGACTTTGATCTGTTACAGATTGTAATTTTGTTTTGTTTTGTTTTCCTACATCATTGCAAGTGCAGTCTGTTTAGGTACACAGAGAAAATAGAGATTCTTTAGAGGTTACTAAAGATGTTTATGAAAACATATAGAAACAGCAATTCACATAAATAAACCCATGCTGAAGCCTTAGAAAGGAGTCTCCCTCAGCCCCTGCACTGATTTACCATCTGATTAGATTTCATCCTCAGCTGTAATCTTTTTTTGGACCTTCCTGTGTCAATCCATTTAACTCTCAACACTACCACCTCTTCCAGAAAATGCTTTTAATTACAAAAATAACAGGATTAGCTTGAGCATAAATCCTCTCTTTATCCACTTTATATCTGGTTACATACATTCTCTTGACATCTCACTGTAGAGAAGATCAGAAGAAGTAAGAGTAACGTTGTACCACAATTTTCATTGTCCAATATGCTTTCTTGATATTTGAGATTTCAAAGCAGAAATACTAAATACATCTGGTAAACTATACTGGAACTTCCCAGGTACTGTGAATTCAAGTTTTAAAATGATCACCTTATATCATTCTGCTCACACTGAAGAATGATTTTACTTTTTAAGGGAAGGGGGAAAAAAAAAAAAAAAAAAAAAAAACTTTAACTACTAAAGTGAATGCTATTACATTAATCCTCTTGTCAGCATTTTGTTTTCCAAAAACAGCTACTGGAGAAGAATACTCTATTTATAGACTGTACTTTAAAACAACGTCTCAATCAACTTGAATAATCAACTTGAATTCTTCAAAATTTAATAAATGTCTTATTTTGCTCTTGTAATCACTAATAAGCAATTTTCTGCATTACTCACTCATGTTTTTACTGCAAGTATTGCAGTTTGGGATGTTTAACTTTAAATGTTGCAGATTGCATGAACTTCTATAAGAAAAAATATATATTTTATTTTAATATATAAATATATATATATTATATATATTATATATATATATTGCTGCCTGTCAGAGAAGGACCTGGGAGTATTGGTTGACAGTCAGCTGAATATGAGCCAGCAGTGTGCTCAGGCGGCCAAGAAGGCCAACAGCATCCTGGCTTGCATAAGAAACAGCGTGGCCAGCAGGTCCAGGGATGTGATTGTCCCCCTGTACTCGGCTCTGGTGAGGCCGCACCTCGAGTACTGTGTTCAGTTTTGGGTCCCTCAGCACAAGAAGGACATGGAGGTGCTTGAGTGAGTCCAGAGAAGGGCTACGAAGCTGGTGAAGGGTCTGGAGAACAAGTCTTATGAGGAGCAGCTGAGGGAGCTAGGACTATTTAGCCTGGAGAAGAGGAGGCTCAGGGGTGACCTTATTGCACTCTACAGGTACCTGAAAGGAGGCTGTAGCGAGGTGGCAGTTGATCTATTCTCCCCTGTGCCTGGTGACAGGATGAGGAGGAATGGGCTAAAGCTGTGCCAGGGGAGGTTTAGGCTGGATATTAGGAAAAATTTCTTTACTGAAAGAGTTGTTAGTCACTGGAATAGGCTGCCCAGGGAAGCGGTTGAGTCACCATCCCTGGAGGTCTTTAAAAGACATTTAGAGCTTAGGGATATGGTTTAGTGGACGATTTGTTAGTGTTAGGTCAGAGGTTGGACTCGGTGTTCTTGTAGGTCTCTTCCAACCTAGACTTTTCTGTGATTCTGTGATTCAGTTGACCATTGAGAAAAAATTAGAAAAATAAAAATAAAACAAAAAATCCCACCAATCCTTAGTCTATATACTTCACTTATAATTCATTGTTAAAAAAATCATGGTTTTCAGAATCACACTCAGGATTTCGCATGATTTATTCTAGCTAGCAATATAGAATTGGTGAAAATTTAGAATTTTTTGGTTGGAATTTATAGCCAATTTCCATACAATATTCTGAAAATTATTGTCTTAATTTTTAGATCAGTTTGCTAAAGCCAATTTTGCTGGCCCTTACACTATGAGTTATATTGGGTTTATGTGGCAAGGTTTTGGTAGCAGGGGTATGCACAGGTGGCCTCCAAGAGAAGAATCCTGCAGCTGCTCCATGTTAGATAAGGACCAGTTTCAGATGGCTCCAAGAGGGACCCACTGTTGGCAAGAGTGGTACCAATAAGCAATGTTGTCTGTGCCTCTGTGAGAGTAGATTTAAGAAAGGGAAAAAAATAAAATAAAATTAATAAATGCTTCAACACAGCAGCTGGGAGAGAGGAGTGAGAAACAGCCCTACAGACACCAAGGTCAGTGCAGAAGGAGGCGAGGGAAGACTTTCTGCTCCAGGCACCAAAGCAGAAGTTCGCCTGTGGCGAGGCCCCTGGTGGAGCAGGCTGTCCCCCTGCAGCCCATGGGTCCCACATGGAGCAGATCTCCATGCTGCAGCCCATGGAGGATCCCCCAGTGGAGCAGGTGGATGTGGCCTGGAGGAGGCTGTGGCCCATGGAGAGCCCCCACAACAGCAGGCACTGGGCCGGAGCTGCAGCCTGTGGAGAGGAGCCCACGCAGGAGCAGGGGGTCTGGGGGGAGCTGCCGCCCGTGGGGGACCCATGCTGGAGCAGTTTTCTCCTGGGGGATGGACCCTGTGGTATGGAGCCATGTGAGAGCAGTTCTTGAAGAGCTGCTGCCTGTGGGCAGCCCCCACAGGGTCAGTTTAGGAAGGACGGCATCCCGTGGGAGGGACCCCACGTGGAGCAGGGGCAGAAAGTGACTGTGAAGGAGCAGCAGAGACAAAGTGTTGGGACTGACCACAGACCCCATTCCCTGTTCCCCTGCACAGCTCAGAAGTGGATGTAGAAGGGGGTAAATAAGGGGAAGTTATTTTCACTTTGCTTTTAGTTTCTTACTGCTCGTCTGCTAGTGATAGGCAATAAATTATATTAACCTCCCTATGTTGAGTCTGTTTTGTCCATGACAATAACTGTTGAGTGATCTTCCTGTCCTTATCTCAGCCACTGAGCCCTTTCCATTGTATTTTGTCTCCCTTTCACTTTGAGGAGGGGGAGTGAGAGAATGGTTGTGGTGGAGCTCAGATGCCCAGCATGATAAAACCACCAAATGAACACAACATCAAGGCACTACTTGAAGTACTCGATATTATTCCATATTGCAGGATTTGGGGGATTCACTAGTGTATGCAGGGATAAATTTATGGACTTTCCCATAAGTTGCATGTTTTGTGAAAGTTTCAAAAATTTTATTTGCTTTCCTCCTATAATTGAACAGCATATTCCTCTCAGTGCATTATCGTTTTCCCAATATTAAGAGTATAAAATATATTAGGGATTGAAGCTACCAGCCGTTCACATGAAAAAGGCAACCTGTGAATTTCTGATCTGGGATGTGACACCAGGTGACGATAACTATACTGTCTGACTTGCTATAATCACTGAGGAAAGCTTTTTGTGGTGTTTTTTGGTTGGGTTATACCTTGTCCTGGATGGGAAAAATATACCAAAGATAGTAGAATTTATTATTAGCCTTAGTCTCCATGAATGTGTAATATTATGTGGGTCTGAGATACCTAGGAGGAACTATAGCTTTGCATCCTAACGGACCATCTTTGGACAAATGCTGATGTTTTTGTTCGAATAAAATATGTTACACTAAAAATAGGAACACTGTGCAGCTAATGCCATCACTTCTGTACTGGAAAGCTGACCTGAAAGATTACATACTTCAGCACCCTTTTGACAGAGTAACCACACTGATGTAACTAGACAGCTGGTGTCATGAAAGGGAAAAGATCACCATGAACGCATTATTTTTTCATAGCTTTGCTTAAGTCTTCCATAGGATTCAATATATCTGAGGAGAAGGGGGACTGTTTTCTTAAATATTATGCTCTGATCAGTATTTTGCGCTCTGCTTGTGATTCAGGTCCCCTCTGAGTGAATACAAATAAAGCAACATTCAAATTTAGTCATGGTAGCGCTTTTCAATACAAAGTAGCTGGGATGGTTTTAAACTAGACAAAACTCAACAAGAATAGAAAGTGCTAACAGCCTCTTGCCAAGGGACTTTTCATGGCACAGTTATTTTGGTCTTTTTGTTGGACTGAAATATCTTTTTTTTTTTGCTAGCTGCCTAATGCTCTACATCTTCTTTAGAAAGTTTAATTCCTGCCAAAATACGTATACCATTTTCCAGCTTAAAGTGTCTCTGAATTGCTACAGCAAGGTACAGTTTCAAAAGGTGACAGAATGTCTTTACTAACAAAACTACAGCTCTGTCTTTAGTGGTATTATTCACCTCTCTCAATGCTTTCCAGTTGGAACGAGCACAAGGGAACTCTTCGACCCTGTGCACGTCTGCAGGTTTGGAGCAGGACACACTGCCTCTATTAGAGCTCAGTGTGTGGGAGGTGAAGGTTTCTGTATGCAAGTAAAATGTACAGTTCTTTCTGGCTTTACCCTCTGAAGCTTTGCACGGATGTTACATTTTCCTGGTTTTAACTCAATTGCCATTCAGCAAATGCAACCTCACTAGTTTTGTAGCATGAGGAAGTCAGCATGTGTACCTTATCTTGTCTTTCTATCACATACCAGGAGAATATTTTTAGCCTTCAGCACCTAATTAAAAAAGGTGAGGCTGACATATTCCATGCCTGTGCTAGTGGCACAGAGCATTGCAAATGACTCTCTGCTGGGCAGAGGAAAGGTGAGCTTTGTCTATTTTTTTGCTTCAATTAGAGTCCCATGCTGGCAGCCAATTTATTCCAGTCACCGGACCCCTTGTTTTCCTACATCCAGTCCCTGGTTACAGACACCATAAGCTCTGCTGATCTGTGGCAAGAGCAGCATGAAGACAAAACTTAGCCCTAACTGGAGAGAAAGAGGCATCAGGGGGATCAGAGGGGACTTTAATTGTAACCCTGATACCCACAGGTTTTAACTCTAGCAATGCTGCATAATTCTGACATTCAGCCACATCAGAGTTTTGTGATTAACAAACACAGCTTTTGTTCCATACACATGGCTGAAGAGTTTAATTAAGAAGCATAGGTTTACATGTATTTCCACTCCCAAATGCTCAAGAAGATAATTTTTGCTGGATAATTTCTGAAAACGGTCCTTGTAGCTTATTTTTATCCCTATATTTAATTAAGCCTATTTTTTATTTTGTTTTACATCTCACTTTCTTAATATGCACAATTATATTTTTACTAATGAAAACAATAGATTAATAATAACTACTCTTATTAGAATGTTTGGAAATTATTTGAAATGTTTAAGATCTAAATTTAGGTATAGGAAATTGTACTACATTGACTTTAATGATGGGATTAGTTTTGCATTGTTAACAGGAGTATAAGAATACCATACTAAACAACATAGATGTTATTAGTTCAGTATATTGTAATTTGAAAGTGCTTTCTACAGAACATCTTTAAAGGAGTTGCTCATCAGCACCATGTTGCTACACAACCTGAAGTATATAATTTGCTAGCTTTAGAAAAAGGTGCCCTTGTTCTTCTAGGTCAAGGAGGTATAATAACAATTAAAGTACTAAGAGAAAGCAACATAGTCTATTAGACAGCTGCATTTAGCTTTAGAAAGCAAGAAGAAAATAGTACCTTAACAGAATCAAAGAATCAAGTGGGGGAAAAAAAAATAAAATTAAAAAATAAAAATAAAAAAATAAAAAAAAAGCCTAAACAAGATATTTCATGTTTAAAAACCTTTAATATTATTGGGAATTATGATCACATGCATTAAAAGAAAAAGCAGCAGAAACTGCCTGTCATGATGAGAAGAGAGCTTCTTTTCACAAATAAGACATGAGTCATTAACAGCTAAATGTTAAAAAGGAACTGGAGTGTTGTGGCAGTAGTAGTGACATTAGAGACCACAGCTGGGAGAACAATTAGGTTTCTGCTGTTAATAATAAACATCCAGGTATCTGTGAAAGACACATAGGCAGTCTATGAGAAAGGTTGGAGTGCTGTAGGTTTCTCCCTGAAGTTCCTGTGGCCATTGGGCCAGGATGGGCACCAGCCCCTACCACCCTATGTAAATTTCCTAGCTTTGTTGATCAATTATCTTATGAAGAGAGATGAAAGGCAGGGGAGAAGAGGACACAGATGCCTAAAAATACCTCCAATTAATATAAAGAAACTGTCCTTTCCCCTAAGTCAGTATTTTAAGCAAAAATTCAGATTCATCGGGAAAGCGAAACACTGATGAAAACAGATACTTCTTACTTAAACTCAGCCCTCCAAGAGAAACATCTGTTCTGACCTAGACCTCTGGGCACCCTCTATGGCCAAGAGAAAGCAAAAGACACCTCTACAGAACCACTGATTCAATGCAATCAATCCAAAAATAAAAGTCAGTTGAGTGACTCTCCTCTGGAAGGTTCTTAGACAAGACCCAATACAGTGAGTGTATTTCTGTAGGGGACTGTTTGCAGGGGTTACCTTGAAAGAACCAAGGTCCAAGGCTTAAGTATTAACAAAATAAATAAATAAATAAATAAATAAAATAAAAAGGATATAAAAATTAAAAGGTATTTTCATATTAGCTTTTTTTTTTTATTTTCTTTTTTTTTTCTTCCCTTTTGCAAGAAATATAAAGGAATCATAAGACTAAGCCAAGCTATATTAAAATATAAAATTCGTACAAATACAAAGGTCTACATGGAAAAAAGAAATAGAAGTACTTCCTTTATGATTGTCTAGAAAACAGTGGACACTGGAAATCATCAGAGGTTCAGTGCAATGATCACTTCTTCTGTTACATAACTCATTGTCATAAAAAATTCCTGAAATTTATAGAGAGAATGAGTCTCTCTCAAGGGTGATTTATCTCCCATATTAACAAATAAGTCCTCATGCTACTTTGAGTAGGAGAAAGTTATTGTTTTCTTAAAATTTATAAATAAATGAATGAATAAATAAAATCTCATTGTACTAGTGCCTCTTTTGCTGATGATTATGTTTGGCTAAAGTGTTTAAATTGATACTAGGAAAAAAGCCTTAAGCTAATAGTGAAAGAAGATTCAGGTAGACTTCAGACTAGATATTAGCACAAAAATATTATGGATACATCTGGCCAGCAGCAGTAAGGACCTTCCAGAAAATAACACATCAGCTTTACTTTGTATTTATCCATGGGTTTTGCTCAGGCTAAGCATTCTGAACTGGTAGTTGCCAATCACTGCAAGAGGGGTACTAGACTGGTATTTCAAGCTACTCTAATTTGTATGCTGTTCACTCATTCTCGCTATCCTAATTATGAGTAATTGAGTAATCCATGCTGAGTCTTGTTGCACTGTCCCCCATGCATTTTATTAATGTATACAAACTTTAACCTATAGCATAATTCAGGCAGATTTAAACTGTTTTGTTTCATTTGCAATGCTGCAGAAACTTAGCGGTTAGCGCATGTGTACAACAGGCTAGACTGTGGTTGTGAAGTTACAACCTGTACCAGGGATACTGGAGAGATTGCTCCAGAAATGGTGTCTTGCTTTATCCTCAGAGTGCTGCATCAAATTAAACAGAGATGGAAGGACTTCTAGCCTAATGTCTTGCAAGCACCCTAGCTTTCCATGTCTAGAAGGGAGCACATTGTTTCCCAGAGTAAAAGGGATATTGGAATGGTGAAGTGGGCAGCCTTGAAATTGCCCCACCATCAGCACCTGCCTTAAGGGCACAGCCAGGAATTGCTGAGACTGCTGCTTTCCAGATACCTGTCCCAGCCTCTCTAATCTCCTCTTTGCAGGTTGCAGCACCTTCAGAAGAAAAGTGCAATGGGATTGCTAAGAAGTAATATGGTACAAACACAATAGAATCACAGAATCACAGAATAGTCTAGGTTGGAAGAAGCCTCCAAGATCACAGAGTCCAAACTCTGACCTAATGCTAACAAGTCCTCCACTAAACCATATCCCTAAGCTGTAGATCTAAACATCTTTTAAAGACTTCCAGGGATGGTAACTCAACCACTTCCCTGGGCAGCCTATTCCAGTGACTAACAACTCTTTCAGTAAAGAAATTCTTCCCAATATCCAGCCTAAACCTCCCCTGGCACAGCTTTAGCCCATTCCTCCTCATCCTGTCACCAGGCACAGAGGAGAATAGACCAACTGCCACCTCGCTACAGCCTCTTTTCAGGTACCTGTAGAGTGCAATAAGATCGCCCCTGAGCCTCCTCTTCTCCAGGCTAAATAGTCCCAGCTCCCTCAGCTGCTCCTCATAAGACTGGTTCTCCAGACTCTTCACCAGCTTTGTTGCCCTTCTTTGGACTCAAATAATGATGCTTCACCTCAGTAAACTATTCTGTAAGGTGAGATTTCAGCCACACAGGCTTCTTGGCTACTAAGCTCATCAGTTTGTTATCAGCATTATTCTCATCCTAAATCCAGAACATGGTATCATGCCAGCTACTAGGAAGAAAATTAACTCCATCTCATCTGACACCAGGACAGCAATAAAACAAAAAGCCTTCCTCCCATGCCCCTCCATGAACCCTACAAAAGTGATTTAACTGCTTCTGTCTGCAGTCATTAGAGCAAGAAAGAACACGGCTCTATTTAATTTGTTGCAAGCAAAAATTGAACAATGAATTTTTCCAAAGAGCTCTCAAGCTCTAAGAATGAGAGATAATTTATCTTTTAAGTGTGGTGTTCATGGTTATCTCTGGAAGGATTATAAAAAATAGCTCACGGTTCCCATTAATTTAAGTTTGTTTGATCTAAAAACATGTATAGGAACTGTATCTAGAGTGGAATTTGCAGTACACTACCGGTACCCTAAGGATTTAGAACATTCACAAGAACTTAATAATTTTCGTCAGGTTTCCAGATACCCACCCCCCCCTTTTTTTTTAATTTTTGAAAAATATTTTACAAAATAACTGTTCAAATTTTTCAATAGCTTACTACTTCAGAATGGGAGAGATGTTTAATTAGTAACCTTTAATTTTATGTGCAACTACACATTGAAACATTCATCTGCTTTAAATTTATGCTTCCAGAGATCATATTCCACTCAGTTTGAATATTTGCATTTAGGGCTTATTACAGTAAGCAAAATTCAGGCAGCTCTTCTTTATGATATAAACTATGATACAGCTTGAAGAATAAAAGAGATCGTAGTGAATATTGATTAAAAAGAGAATGTTGTACAAGACTTTTCAAGGAAGGTCTGTTCTTTCTATTTATATGATTCTAGACTATTTTTCTATGTCCACAGTTTAATTAGACAAGTAATATTCACCTCCGTAAGATGTATAAATATAAGTATTTTAAATAAGTGATATGCAAAAAATGAATAATTACTTTATATTATTTAGAGATTTATCTTTCACTAGAAGTACCTGTTTCACAGTTCTTTGGATTCCACTGATATGCATTATATTTCTATTGCAGTTCATTTGCTTGTTCGAGTATTTATTTATGGGAACTGTATTTCTTTCAATATAATCGGATATAAGACATATTAAATGTCATGAATATTCATAGGTTTTCAACCCACTATAAATAGCAATCCAGCAACCTCCCTACATGAAGTAAAAGAGATCTTAAATATGGATTATTAACAAGAATGTATGCAT
The DNA here is from genome assembly GCA_011076525.1 of Nettapus auritus. Lineage (NCBI taxonomy): Eukaryota > Metazoa > Chordata > Aves > Anseriformes > Anatidae > Nettapus > Nettapus auritus. Next base: position 64,021,109 of record CM021767.1, read on the forward strand.
GGTTCATTACTTATATTGACTTAAATATGCACCCATTTAGCACAACCCATTCATGTACTAACTTTAAAACCTAGTATCACCAAAAGAAGAAACCTGCCTACCTACTTAATCAGTGCAACAGGCCACAGCATAAAAGTAATAAAAGTAATATCTGCAAGACTAGGATCCAAATCATCATCAGAATAAACACATTTAGCAGAAAAAAAAAAAAAAAAAAAAAAAAAAAAAAAAAAAAAAAAAAAAAAAGCTACCCTGGTTAATATATGGTTAATATATTACTATGATTACCAATAGGAAAAATTTCTTGCAACATTGAAAAATCTATTCCTTTACTTAAATAAACTCATTTTTGTATTACTTACTAACACTAATACACAAATTAACAGTACAAAACAGCACTACACATCTTTACCTGAGATTTCTACAAATAAGACTGAAACAGAGAGCGCTCTCGTGTTTTACTTCAATGAATTTCACCCTACCAGTTCACACTCAGTGTCACCTTCACAGCAGTCTTCAGACTGATTTGCTCTGCTGGTTTGCCTGTAACCTCCTTGTTGTCAGATTTTGTCATAAATATGCTAAACAAAATAAGCATTATCAGTAATGTGAAATACTTCAGCTATAAGAAAAAATATTGCTTCTTTCCCCAGTTTGTTGTTGTTGTTGTTATTGTTGTTTTGCTTTTATTTTCAGTTTTTTTTTTCTATAGAACAGTGGTCAAGAACTGGAAAAAGCTCTATTACTGAGATACCATAAAGTTGGCAAATCTTCTCTGATTCTATTTATTATGGATTTGAGTAACATACCAACACAGAGTGGGGGTGGGGTGAAATTTAAAGCTCATAATAGGAGAATTATATCAACTAACAGCAGTACTGGCAACATATTATTCATTCTTTGCTATTTAGGCAAACAAACATTTCAATGTAAAGCAAGACCAACAGGCTTAAAATTAGTGAAATGTACAGACCCTGGATGTGATGAAGAGCTTGCTGAGATTTCATCTAATGAATAGAAGAATTTGTGGAAGTAGACTGAGCTTTGAGTTAATATGAGGGCATGTTCTGCCTGACTTTACCAAAGACAGAAAAAACGTGAAAAAATTTGAAAGCATTTGAGGTGTAACATATCAAAGCAGGAATCCTCCAGAATCATGATAAAAATGATTCTACGATTCTGAAGAATTTCTGTTTTGCATGTCTTCTTCTAGAACACAGAACCTGTTTTAAAAATCAGGCAGAAAATATCCTGGAAGGTATTAAAACATGAAATAACTTTGATAGGGTGCACCTCATGTCACACACTTTCCTGTGTGACATGACTTACGTGCTCCTGCTCTGGCAGGGGGATTAAACTAGATGATCTTTTCAAGGTCCCTTCCAATCCCTAATATTGTGTGATTCCGTGACCTGAAATGTTTTCAATTTTCTTTCAAGCCTTTTTGTCTTGCTTTATGTTTAGAGGTTGATTTCCAATTAATTTAGGTATTTGATCTATGTAATCACCATTAATATTAGTGAAAATGAGCACAGATTTTATGCAAACCTTAAAGCACCATGTAGGCTATTTCTGTGTTTCTGTGCAAATGGTAATGAGAATCATGCTCTAGTTTGGGAATTCAATGATTGTCCTGTGAGAGTGCTGCAAATAACTGTAAGATTAGCTGTTAGCTGTTAGTTCTACAGAGAAGGAACAATGGTTTTGAAAATGCATACACAATTCAACACTTTGTGCACTGCTCTTAACTGTATAAAGCCCCTTATGTAAAATGTGCTCTACTTAGTTCAGCAAAAAGACTTAATGTTGAAATGTCATGGCAACAATGAAGCAAAGAGCATTTTAGGACAGTGTGGTCCTGGGAAACATGCTGCAGAAAAACTATATTATACAAAGGATAAATGCAGGATTCCACCATAAGAAAAATTAAGGACTTGACTTTAAGTTAAGGTCTGAGTGCGTCAACCATTTTGAACCCTGTAAAAATAACTGCATTGGAGAAAAATTGATGCCACTTTTCTTTTTAATTGATTTGCTGTGGCAGATTCTTCTCAAGTATTTAAGACTCTTCCCCCTCATGGCACAATCTCAAGTGAATTAGTTTTGAGTCAAATTACTGTTACTGAGTCAAATTCCAAAGGTATAACTACCAATTCACTAGGAACACAGACTCAATTCAAAGTGAATATGGATTTCATTTATTTATTTATCTATTTTTAATTTAGGCATGATCTTTACTGTATCAGGTCATTATAACTTTTAGCTTAACTAGAAGAAAAGTTTTTTGATGATGGGCAAAAATAGTTTGTTTTCATTTTATTTTGTCATTGGTGTGTTGAATATATGGTAATCATATGGGGAATATTAACCAGCTTCTGAATAAAATTTTTGTTATTGAATAGGCAAAAAAATAATTTTACAATGATAAATTTCAGCAGGTAATTCAATTACCTCATATAGGGCCAAACTTCAAGGCAATTTCATGCAAATAACCATAAATGTTGGGAACAGCTACAAGGTTTGTCCCCCCTCACTTAACTATCACTAAAGAGACTGTGGGAGATCAATGGGAGCAATGTTTCTCTGACCATCTTGAGTGGGATTATGGCACTGGACACAGATATAGTGAAAATTTTATAATTAGAAGTGTGGGCAGTCAGAACTATCTGTGGGGAAAAAAAAAAAAAAAAAAAAAAAAAAAAAAAAAAAAAAAGCAGGACTTACTATTGCTCTTCGGTTGGAGCATCTGGATATGTCACCTAACAAAGGGGATTGTAGTTTTGGAGAGGGTCTTATATGAGGAACAAAAAATTTGATCTGGAAGTTAAAAAGCATTTATTTGTTTTCTTAGATAAGCTATGAAATTGTAGTGGAAAAGATAAATTAAAAAAGAAAAAAAAAGAAAAAAATCCAGCTTCAGTTATCAACAAGAACAAAACAGTTCTCATATGAAATGGAAACCATGTCATAACAGTTTCCTGAAGAGAAAGAATTTTATGTCTAATTGTCTTTTCTTGTCTTCTCTATTACAGGAGTTCCAATAATAAATTGAGATACGGATAGTCCTTGACATGCCAAACATTTAGAACAGATAGGCATCAAAATCCGGACTGCAATTTAACTTCAGCTGTTCTGTGTGAAAGCATTAACAAAATCTCTGATGTGTCAAACAGTTAAATCTTCTAGTCATTGATTGGTTTGTCTAGAATGAATGAGTACTAACCCTAAGTGAACATACATGTTCACAGTAAATTCCTTCTGCAAATGTTCTAGAGAACAGCAGTGTTAAATAACTTCAATCATCTTGTCTGTCTCCCTTCTCCAACTGTATCAGTTTCTCTGAAAAAATATACGTTCCTTACAGGCATTTCCCCACTTATTTCCTTAAATAATCACAACTATACAGTCATTAAGCACTCTAAAAAAAATGCTTAAACTCACATTGAATTAATATTTTCCTTTTCAATTTTGTTAGATGTTTAATTATTGTTTTCCTCATTAAAAATAAATTATCTATGAATAAACTTTGTTGTTGTTGTTTTTTTGGACTCCTTAAAATACAGTACATTAAAAAAAATTCCACAACCATAAATATTTTAGAGCTAGGTCTTGAGTAAGTGTTAAGTCAAGTAGATTAGTGTTTCCTGGTTTAAACTAGCTTCCAACATTTGAAAACTGGTCCTTTGTTGTTTTTTCTTCTGGCTTTGACAAAATGACTGCTTTGTATTTGTTAGCAGTTTCAATATTTATGACTTATATATTCAGACACATTCCTATACTTTTCTAATAATGCACCTTAAGTACTATGAAACTTCAGGAAGTAACTAGATTATCCACAAACATATGGAATAAAACCACCACACACATAGTTGTCTCAAAGCAAAATACAGACGTATTCCACCATCAAGCTATGTCCTGCTATGTACCCTGTTGGTACAGAGTTATGAGTGGGAGCTGTGGCTGTGCAAAGAAAGAGGTATTGAGCTAAGGAAATGCCCTCCTATTGCACCAGCAACTGGGAAATGAAATGATTACATCTGTATCAATCAAGCAGTGTCACAGAAATAAAATCATGGTAATGGGACTGTTATCACAGGATCAATGCTGCCTGTTTTGAAATGTCTTCTGCATCACCTCGTGGCCTCAGCATTTATGTGGCAGCAAAAAGCCATTATCTGTTCTATTTCAGTGACATTTACTCCTTCTCCTCATCTGCTCAGATGTCCATTCTTTGATGGCTCGAGTGTATCATGCTTTTCATACTCTGGCAGTTATGTATGCTACCATTTTAGGCCATTTGGGTGCTTTGGGTGAGAGAGGCTTTTTCTTCCTCTTCTCAAAACACGGTCATAGCTGAAATTCTGTTTCTGTTATTACGATTGCATTTTCTTTATCTAATTGGTGGCTTCATGGAATCACATTAGTGCAGTACCATCTTTAGATCAGGTGCAAAAATTTTCTCCACACTAAAACACAGGTTCCTCAGGGTAAACTGAAAATTTAAATACATGAGAAAAGCAGTAGTCAAATTGTAAGAGTAGTTACTGAAAGGCACAAAAGATTTCAAAACTGCCACCTGTACACATATTTCACTGCCTCTTGGTAGTGCTAACTAGGCTCATAAGTTTGTGCTACGGGAAAACAAAACCAAAGTGCAACTATCATAGACAGGCTACTCTACAAAGACACAAGGAGCATACACACAGTATTTAGGAAGGATGTAGGACATCTGAGAAAAATTGTGTAGACCAGCTAAAAACTAACCTTTGACTGTAATCTTCAAGGATAATGTAAATGATTAAGTATAGGTTTCAAGATCCTTAGATTTTTACCTTATCAAACAAGAGGAACATGTATTTTTCATTGAAGCTTGTTAAAGTACAGCAACACCTTCTTCCAATCTCGTCTCTGAAATCTCAGAGAAGCCAGATAAAAATTTAAAGTTTTTATAGATATTACTCTCTAACTTTAGATTAATATTAAAAAGAATTAGCATAGGCCAAAAAGTTAACTTGAAAGACAAAACAATGTTTAAATATTCAGAATAACAATTTAACCATAGTCAAATGACTGTTTTACTAGAATAACTACTAGTAGTAACATTTACTTTAATTTATGCAATTACAGGTGGCTTTTAATGAATGTTTTGTAGAACTTTTTTATTTTTTTCCTGGCACTGGCAAATTGGTTCTATAATTTTATTATTTAAATTTGAAAGGATAAGTCTTTTGGAAAAAAAAAAAAAAAAAAAAAAGGAGAAAGCACAGCAAAATAGTTTGCAATTTACTCCGTGGAAATCTAAAACACCAGGTGCAGGAGAGAGACAAACGACTTTCAGATTTTTAGTGCATTTCCTTTGCTAAAACAGGCTTTTGTTCAGTACAAAAACCTGCCCCCGATAAAGGATGACAGCAGCAGTGTAGCTGCTTCTCCAGGGAAAGGACTGTGTGAGGCAGGCTGTTGGGGATGGTTACAGCCATCTCATCTGACACAAACACCTCAAAGCTAGCCCTGTTTCTGTAAAAATGAAAAGTTCCCTAAATGATACCATTTTTACCATTTTGAATTCAACTCACTAATTACACTAATCAGACAGGTGTGAGAGCGTTAAAATCTGAGATTAAGACATGCAGTGCAGAATACATAGAGAATACAATACAATCTCCACAGACACTTTTTTTGTCCACCACCTGTATGCCTTATGATGCAGCACAACCACAATATGATGCAAGATAATGCCCCAAAACAGCACATCTGAGAAGACAGATTATTGAAATGAAACCATATCTTATCATGAATATCTAGAAAAACAGGAGTATGACAACTGCATGTACTTTAAGTCAAGCATATATTAACTTTTCAGATAATGAATATCTGAGAATACACTAAGATAATGACACGCTTTTACAGCATCTGAAGGTAAATAAATTCAGCTGCAAATGGGAAATCTGAAATAACAAATCAAGTGGCATATTAAACATTAAATGGTCATTAAACTGGAAATAAGGCCCAAACCACTGTTTCCAGAAAGCCTTAACCACTTTATAGAGTCTAATGATCCTGATGGTGTTTGTGAACATACAACCAGAAAAGAATGGATCTGGAAGGCTTTATTTTAAATAGGTCTCAATCAGCAGATAGAAAATAAGTACATTAAATGACTTATGATCTAACTATGACATTGTTTCTTTATTATGTCAAAGTTTTGAAGTCTTGGAGGCTTTTGATAGCTTTTGGCTTGCTCTCTATAAGCTAAGGTAGGCAATTCCACCCCAAGGCTGTGCCTAATTCAGGATTCCTTTGCAAAAGCCAAGATAATTCTTTCTATCTTAGGTAAAGCAGTAGTGACATGGCACATGCTGTATTTGTTTGATTTGTCTTTTGAAACATTCAGAATACTTGTACATCTTGCACATGTAAATGGATTGATACTCTTCCATCTTAAAATAAACAAGTATTGATATTAATGCTTATTTTTTACACAAGTCTTACAATATTCCTCACACTGCTGGTCAATATTCACTCAGAATAGTGTTGAGCATAAGTATCACTGGTGGGACACTCTTCCAGCTTCGGTGGTCCAATTATGAATGTAAAGAAAAGCATACACCTAAAATCATACACAGTATATATTCTACTGTGAACCACACAACTGGCAATTGACCTCTCCTATACCAAGAAGATTAGCATAAAGTAAATTTTATTTTAAAATAATGTTGGTGAATATACAACATCTTGAGCTTCTTACCTAGTCATCAGGATTTATCTGTGTGTGTGTGTGTGTTTTTTGTTGTTTGTTTGTTTTTAAATTAAATAGGTAGGCATGTGGAATCACATAGTTACTTATTGCTTTCTGTATTCTACTTGGTCCAGTTAAGTCATGACAACTCAAACAACTGTGCAAAGACTGCAAAGTTATTAAAGATAATCTAAAGCCTTTATGATCTAATGCAAGGCACAGTGCTGTAAGAAGTCAGGGGCAGGGGAAATGCTGCAACTCCAGCCCATAACTTTTTTTTTTTTCTTTCAATCAGTTTAACAAATAGAGTAATGAATTATTCATGAAAATACATATACTTGCTTCATTAGATATACTTTTCTTTTTTTTTCTTTTTTTTTTCTTTTTTTTTTTTTTTGCTTTTACTTTTCTAAGCCAAGTCTTCCCAGTTTCTATGAATGACATTGTCTAGTTCATGAATTCCCCCAGTGAAAGTAATACAATCTCTTTAATAGGGATTTGGGGGAAAAAAAAAAAAAAAAAAAAAAAAAAAATCATGCATGGTTTTGAATGTACACAAACACACAACATTCATGTTATCAAGTATGCACTGTAGTTTCGCCGACTAATATTTCAAATAGTACAGCAGCCGTTATAACAGTACATCTAACAAAACATAAGGGAGACACTGAATTTGAAGTTTAACACAAAGCAGAGAGGTGTTTCGTATATAACGACAGACTGAATGCTTATTAAAGCATTCTTATCAAAGAAAGAATTTTCAGTAAAATATGTAAATATTTGCACACAATATATTGCAAATTCCCAACAGGCACTAACTAGGTAGTAGATACTTGAGGATACAGGTGCATTTAAAACAAATTAACCAAATCTGTACAATTTTTGTCTCCTACATGACTGATCAAATCAGCTGCTCATCTATCCATTCCGATGAGAGATTTTTTTAAAAAATTTAAATCACTAAACAGCTTCATATCACCTTCTTCATCCAGAAAAGTTCTTGTATGTTAAAAACTTTCTTCAATAGAGTGCACAAAAGCACTGTTCTCTTGGGAACACAGCAATATCTTTTGATAGAAAACAAAAACAATTTAAGTGGAGGTCTACAGTCATGTAGAGCTCTATTACATAGAATGGAATATAAAATCCCAAAGGAATTATAATATTTTCGTTTCCAATCAATACAGAAATTATTATTTTAGCCCTGCAGAAGCACAAGTTCCTCGACATTAATCAACCCCCCTTTTTTTTGTTATTGCAGTTTTGTTTTAATCCACTTCCAATCCTCACCTCTTACATACATATTTATTAATCTTAGTGAATTTTCGACAGTGATATGTATATGTTCATGTTTTATACTAATCAGATTGAGAACAACTAAGGCACCTGGTTTTTTTTTTTGTTTCATTTTTTGGGAGGGGAGTCATTATAATATGAATCCAATTCAAATTGGATTAAAAAAGCAGTAACCATTATAATAATGGAATTCCATGAGGAACTAGCAGTGAGTGCATCAAAGCTATTCTGGCAGTCATCCCCAATCATTAACACTCTCTTCCTAAAATTTCTGAAGCTGTATCCTCTTCTAAGAGGCTTTGTTTATGATCATATAAATGCATCTTTCTATAATTATAGATATATCATTATAAAAATCTAGCAAACATGAAGTGTTTTTTTCAGATGATGTAAGCGTACTATGTGTACTACTGTTATCTTTTCTTTTTTTTTTCTTTCTTTTTTTTTTTTTTTTTAATATCCAGAGAACCCAAAGAAACTTCAATGTAGATCCTTTGCTAAAAAAATGATTTTCTTTGAGCACCCCGAATTTCCTTCCATATCCTCTGCAGACATGGATGCATCTAACGTATGAAGGTTAAATACATTCTTACCATTCCAATATGCCCCTGCATCTCCCTCATGCAAAGTGCAATATCATTCTAGCATTAATATTTATAACAACATATATTTATAACAACATATTTCGACAAGTTCCACAATCCCTTAGGAGTTGATAGTTCTGATGTACATCCTTTCTTCAGCCCATGCAAATTTTGCAAGTGACAATTAATACACGTACATCTTTCTTCATTTTAACATGAAGAGTGATGGCATTTGGATTTCCACTTTTTAGCATTATAGTCAATCCATACAAAATTATACCATTTCAGGTATATTTTCTAAAAGTTCCTGGGTATAGAGGAAATTATTTTTTAAAAGACTAAGTCATTCTGATAAATTATCAGATTTAGAAGAACATTTATAAAAAAAAAAAATGTCCTGTATTTATCAGTATGAAATCAGTCTTGAATAAAATGCATAGTGATACAAAGGCAGAGACACAAAATATCAAATGTATCAAAGCTCAAAGACAATCCCATGACCTGATCAAAAGCATTAAAATGTTGATAATGAAATGTTCAAACATCTGAAGCTTGGTGGTTCTTTTTTCAGTGGTCAGAAGCCCTGACATACTTCTCATTTTAGTTCTCTCTCTCATGAACTACCTGTTGCAGTTTCAGAAATATTGTTTGAACAGAGTTGTTTTTAACTACTTGTGCCTTCCATCTGACCAACAAACTCTGAAAGTTAAAACATCCTCATTTATCAGAGGCAGGTGAAATGTTTTTGTCTCTTAATTCAGAGTTGCTATGCTATGTTTTATTATTAACGTATTTTAGTTATCATTAGCCACTGTTGCTGAAGTCCCTACTGTTGTCTGGATTGCTTTCTGTTCTATCTGTTCTAGTTCCTCCCCTCGTCCAACTTTTTTTTTTTTTTTTGGTCTTCATCTAAGGATGATGGTTCTATTTCAATGGAAAAAAAGTGAGAAGAAAAAAGAAAAGCATACTTGTTATTTTCCTTTCTAAAATACATTTTTCTGAAACAAGAAACAGGACTTTTTGTTTGTTTTCCATTTGATTGGAACAAATGTTATTTTTCCCAATAAAATATCTTTGCTTGTTTATTCCTGCAGCTTTTTTTTTTTTTTTTGGGGGGGGGTAATTAATGAACAGATAAGACAGAAACAGGTGCCTTGTGAATATATTGAAGGGGAAAAACAAACAAACAAACTGACAAAAAAACACACACTCCTCTTTGGTTACTGTGAAGCTGACTGTTTCACTTTGTATGTGTCCAAACCTCTGGTGCCTTCTTTGTGTCTGATAAGTCACATTCTTCAATGACTATTTACTCTTGAATTAGACACAATTTAATCTGAAGTACTCAATTCTGTTTGAACCTTTTGGTTAGTAACAGATTATGTCATTATTTTATGTCACAGAAAAGTAGATCAATTCCCAAACACTATTGTTCCCATACCTGTGTCATGAGGAGATTTTACCAGTCTCATGTGTTCTCTTGATTATCTAGAGAAGTACCTGCAATTATCTATTGCTATCTACAATTTATGGTGAAACAGTTTTATAAAAGGTTTATCTTCTTTTTGGTATTATTCAGTTATCTTCTTGTGTAATAGGCTTGATGGCAGCTTTAATGTTCACAGAAAAGCTTTTTACTGTATGGTTAGCAGCAATAGCTGTTAGCCAAAATATCTTGGCATTTTATGGTATGCCCAAGGATGATATGCAACATTAAAATATCTATTACTCATTCCTCTGTCATATATAATTTCCCTCTTCTCACGAAAAGAATAATGAATAATGCTCTGCATTAGATTTCCCTTAACTTTCAAAGCTGCAGTCAGGTAATTCTTCTACCCACTGGTCTGCTGTAACATTCAGGCTTGCAGAAGTGAAAACATAGGTTAGCAGGTTGTTATGGCTATAAAAGCACGACGAATTGTAGAGGTAGGGGTAACATTTGTCAGTTACAGCCTAACTTAAAGGCAGAATATTCAGCCTTCTTAATGCTTGAATAATAAATTACTTATTAACAATGAACTTAATACTTTTTAACTGTAGTTAGCATTCTGACTCATAGCCAGATATTCTTATTTTACCTTCCTAAAGGCTTCTTCTCAACTGGGGAGATACGAAACATAAACCATGATAGGAAAATACCGTAACACTTGTACTAAGTGAACAACTGTTCCTGCTCTTGTTCAGACCACAGTCGGCTCTGTAGAAGATCTACAACAATGCTATGGGGAACATGAAGCAGATTAGGAAAAACAGCTTTCCCATAGGGTTGCTTCTAGCTCTGAAATTAAGGCAGTTTTGAATGTGACGATTTACCTTCTTTTTCTGTGAACTGTTTATATCAAGAAATAGTCATACTGTCTGTTTTTAAAGCAAAGAGAATTTCAGTCCATCCATTGTGAAGAATATGTGGTCAAATAAAAATCTGAGCTCAAAAATCCTCAGGAAATTATTATTTTATCTATCTGTTGAGACCTTGTCTATCTGTAATTTACTTCATATTCAACAGCCAAATATATTTTAATAGGTTGAATGCATTATCAGTTTTATCCCTCTACCTAAGTTTTCTTTGCAAGACACTAAACCTGACTTTCAGAGGCTCTGACATCCCCCTTCAGAGCAGTTCTTTAGAGTTCCACCTGATGTATATCTTTTTTCCCCTCTCTGAAAGGGTTACATAAGCATCTCACAGTTGGACTGCTTACCTCCATGAAAGGTATATACTGTGATAATCTTTGGACAGTCTTCTTCCCAGATGTACTCCTCTTACATGTTTGGATAACTAACCTTAATATGTCCTTTTCTGCATTTATGGGCTAATATCATCAACTGCGGTCCTTAGTTCATTTAGATCATGCATGAAATAAGTTATATTTTAAGATATTTTTCCCCCTTAAAAAAACACCCTCCATTACTAATATGAGTTCAACACACAATCTTTTCAGAGGACACCATATTCCTGCCTCCACTTTGTTCTCCAGCTTATTTTTGTAATCCTCACAGGACCAAATAAAATATATTTGATTCAAATAGAGGGATCACAAAAAGCAAGAATGTACTTCTGAAACAAACTGTACTTTCTTATCCTATTCAGGACTTCTAGCAAATAAATCCTGAGGTGGGTTTTTTTGGCACTTGTTCTGTTCTTCATAGCTGCCTGTAAAGTTCATTATCAGGAAAAAAGATGTAAATGAGACCTCAAGATACATATCACTGTTGGCAGACAGTGCTCAGTTTTCTCTTCCAAGATACTCCCAAGACTCAGTTCCAGGCAAAATGCTTCTTCCATGATCTCTTCCTCAGTGTACCTTTTTTCAAATCCCACGTTTGTTTTCATGAGCTGAACTGATAATGTTTACTCTTTTCTCCTGATGGGTAATGCCGATCTGTCTAGCACTATTTGTTTATTTTTATAAATGAATCCTCTTTTCCACAGTGAAAATAATGATTTTAGTGGGCCTGAACTTCCTCTTTTTCCTTCCCTTCCCTTCCCTTCCCTTCCCTTCCCTTTTTTTTCCCTTCCCTTTTTTTTCCCTTTCCAGAAATTGCATTAAAAGCAGGTTTAAACATCTTCAGTTTACAATTTCTAAATAGCTCCAGCCTGTCTGTTATGATTTCTCCTGCTGATCAGTTGTTCTCACCGGTGAAAACAACATGCACATTTTGATATTTTAATCCCACAAGGTAAGTTATTCCTGATCTTCCAGCTTTTACAAAATTTCATTAAAGTGGCTTTCTTGGATATTTGGTCAAAGCCAACTGTGCTTTCTGCTGTCTGTTCTTGAAACACCCAGAGAGTCACTGGTATGTCCTAATCGTTCATTGTTTAGCCTCTACGAAGGTCCTCTAAATTCCCCATGAAATACCACTGGTCTATCTCCCTTAAAGTATTTGTACAATGAACTTTCCTGGACAGACCAGCATACAATAGCTAGTATAGAGGGGTAGAATCTCTAAAATTCACTCTTCACCTTACATCATTTCCAATGACTTTAAAACCGGGATCAAGATGAAATCAAAACAGAGAACAGAGCTTGCATAGGCTCAGCACAGACTAGCCTTACAAGGGCAACACAAAGTTACTGCTTACCAGCCATCACTCATTACTTCTCATTACTTCTCATTACTTCTCATTACTAAGGATCTGCTGCAGATCCTTAAGTGATATAATAATAAAAATATAAATAAATCAAAAGGATCTTTGTACATAGTGCTTTAAGGTCATGGGGTGGATGGAGGAAAAGTGTCTCTAAGCCTAGTAAGTTAGTATTCCTGGCTCACATGGAGGTTGAAAGACACCATGAGCTCCTGGAGTCATCTGGACTCTACTGTGAAGGATGCCCTGCCTCCTGCTTTTTTCCTGCAAAGACAGGAGCCATTGCCCCTCATATTCCCATATGATAGCTGTAGTCTTGCTTCAAGGTAAAACCATGCTTCTGAGCTTCCACCAATCGCAACATTCCTTCAGGGCAGACGGAGGCTCCCACAACAGCTGCAAACTAGTGCAGGGCAAGAGACTGGCCTTTGCCCCTATGTGAAGTTTCCACATGAAGCCACAGGTCCTCTCTCTTCAGTAGGAGCTATTGCCTTCACAGAGACACAAAAACACTGATCAGATAATCAATGATACAACAAACAGTGACTCCTGTCCCCTGCTGTGCACTAGTTCCTACTGAGTTGAAGTTATCAGGAGCAAGGAGCCATTGGTCACGCAGGAGTAGAGTAACAAAAGCAGCTGTCTGGCACACTCCTGCTTTTGGGTCAGGTGTCGGTTCCTGAGCCAGCCTGTCCCCCAGTCACAATATGTCACTGTTCAGAAAATAGAAAAAGCAGCAGCAAAGCATCTTACCCAGTATGAGCACTGGGTATATACAACCCAGCAGTCAATTACAAGTATTACACACACAGTTTAGTCTCAGCAGTGGTCGCATCCTTCATCTGGAAGAAATGCCGAACTCCACTGAAGCCCAGGAAATGCTTATGTTACAGAAGAAAAGCACCTATGACAGAATTTTGATGAATATATTTCAAAGCACCCTCCCAGCTTTACACAGCATAGATTTACAGACTCAGAGGGGAAAAAAAAAAAAAAAAAAAAAAAAAAAAAAAAGACACATATAGGATAATCTTGCTATCTGCTTTCAGCCTTAGGACTGTTTGGTGAGGAAACTGAGGTCACAGCACTGCAATTTGTGATCTAAGGAAGACGGTGACACAGAATAGAAGATTCATAAAGAGATTAACTTCAAAAGTTTAACATATAAAGACACAAATCTTCCTCAAGAAAATTATTTGCAATAGTTACGTTTGGAACACATCCAGCCCTGAAATACCAAAGACTCAGCACTAGTCTTTTTTTTTTTTTTTTTTTTTTTTTTTTTTAAGAAAATGATTAAGGCTATTCATACAGCCACAAATTTACCTCATTCCTTGCATCTTGCATTTTGTATTCATTGTTTTAGTTCTTCATAGGACCCATTTGACTTAAAATTTGAGGCTGTGTTGATGTGGCAGAAGTATCTAGCCTTTTTTCCTCAAGAAGAAATTATAGAAAATATAAAGTAATATAAAAAAATAATACAGCAAAGAGTTAATTCTGAAGGAACTGGGGACTGCAGCTCTATTCTCATGATTCTTCCTAAATTATGATTGCTCATTACCAGTACAAGATACGTTCCCCAAAGCCTCTAGCCTCTCCTTAAAATGGGAGGCATACCACAGCATGACCTAATAGCAGGGACAGCAATTTTTTTGCTAAGCAAGACAGAGATGGGGAAAACGGACAATTCTAAATCCATTACAATATTAATGCCAACACCAGTTAAAAGGTTATAATTACAGCATCATTGTTACCATTAAAACTGAAGGAAAACTTCAGTGGAAACAAAGAACTGTCAGGATCTGGGATTGCACTGTATTTATAAATACAGAAACTCCTTTGTTCTGGTTCCTATCTGTTATTCTTTCTTTAAAGAGTTCCATTATAAAGAAAAAAAAATCTATGAAAGCTCAGAAGATAATATCCCAGTGGGAAAATTAATATAGTAACCAAGAATTCAGTAGCAATTCTTTCTAGACCTCACAGAGATTAAGGTACACAAGGTGCAATAGACAATGGGACTCTGTAAGACCTCTAAGGTCAAATACAGAAAAGCTTCTCAAGGAGTTAAGGTACACTGTATACCATTAAAGTAGTAAGATATTAACTGATAATGTTAAAAATAACCATATTTTGAATATATATATATATATTCAGTTAGTTCTCTATGGAAATGATTCTCTGTTGTAGTCTTCTTTGAGTTAGCATTTCAAGACTTGGTCCAAAACACACATAAGCTATTAAAAAGCACCATACAGATTACTTTTGCTGTTCATGTCTCATCAACAGAAGAACGTTGACAGCCTGCAGCAACACACACACATTTTTCATTGATACCCTCTATATGTCAGATGAGATTTGTCCAGTCAAATCCACCCCAGATCTTGAACTGTGAAACTCACATCTGTATGCACTCTCTAAAATCTTTATATAATTTCTGGGTGATGTAGAAATAATCACAACTAGGAACATAACTAGATGTGTATGTACCCTTTTGAAGTGCAGAAAGAGCAGTGTGTCCAATGGAGCACTTGTACACATGCACAGTTTTTCTGGTGAAGAGGTACCATTGTTACTTCTTGTAGTATTATTCTGACATTATGCCACCATACAGAGATTTTATTTTTTCAGCATATTGCTTTGATTATTCCATTTCCATGCATTTCCAGCCCCTTAGCTCATGCATTTCAGAAATTATTTCAAGGTTGCTGAGACATAGCGATCCAGAAGCCCTTTATTTTTCAGGGGATGTATTACTTCCTAAAAACAAAAAATAAAAACTAAAACCCTAAATCCCCAGTAATGCACAGCTTTACAAATTTAAATCCAAGTCATCTACTGCAGTAGATATACTGTACAATTTGTCCTTCAGTATATTTTAAACATAAAAATTCTAGGTTTACTTCCTTTTAGCATTCCACAAATTATAGTTCTGAAACACTGAAGGGAAAAAAAAAAAAAAAAAAAAAAAAGTAAGAAAGAAAGCAAGCTTCCTTAAAAGTGACTCATGACCAGAAAAATGTATAGATTTTCAATTCAAAGACACCATAAAATAATCCCCACGGTAACGCAATTGTGAATACTAATTGCATTCCAGTAAATTGCTTTACATTCATCAAATAACAATCAATGGAAGACACTGCTATCTTCTTTTATTATAGTGATGCTCTACACAACTATATAGATAAGGTAGTGTCAGACAGCTATAATCTTCCCCCTTCTTATTTTCCAGGGCTTATAACTTCACAATAAAAATTTATGCTGAAATTTACCAACTCAGCCCAAGAGTCTTTATTTTTAATTGAAAGATGCGCTGAAGTATATATTGTGGAGAGATAGAGGAAGACTGAGACAAATAATTCCATTTCAAATAGCTGAACTAAACTAATTCAATCTATCATTAGACAAGAGTAAATTATTCTCATCCCAAAATTTCAAAGGTGTTGCTCGTCTAGATCCTCTGTGAAAACAGTAGCCTTCTAATCTAAACGTGCTTTTCTTTCCTTTACTTACAAGCAAAAAAACAAAACCGGAAAGTAAGGAACAGTGATTTAGAGGTTATATTTAGAATTGCTGACCATGTTAGGTCATTATTTTGTTAAAATTTAGCATTCCTGTTTGTACACATATACATTAACACACATGTTAATGTGTATATTTTTGCTATTTTGTATACATACATATATATACACATATATATACAAACTTTTAAACTAAAAATTGCACACTGCAATTTTGTTTGAAGATCATCTTAATTCCAAAGCTCTCCACTGTCAATATTTTAGTCCCATAATTTCAAAAGATCCTGTTGTACATTGGCTCCCACCATGAATCAATGGACATGATTCACCATAACGGTCACTCTTTCAAGTGAAAACAATTGAACTGCACAGCCTCCACAAAGCTTTGCTGCATGACTGAGCTTAAAATGATAGATAATCATCATTATAACAAAAAAGAGAAATAGAATGTGTTAAAGGGGATCAAAAATTAGCACACATACTCTCAGCTCTTTTCTTGCACTTTTACCAAATTAAATTCTTATGGCCACTGTGAGATTTAGAGATGATAATAGTTCAAGAGAATGTTTTTCTTTTTGTTTTGTTTTGTTTTTGTTTGTTTGTTTTTGTTTTTCTTTTTGTTTTTGTTCGTTTTTAAACTGCTTGAGGTACAAAGTCTACACAGGTAACACAGTAATTCAGTCAGCTGTGCCAGCACCAGATCAGCATTTCATGAAACCCTTCCGTGAGAAGGTGTATTATGCAGAGCTTATGTTCCTCAGAAAAGAGTCTAAAAACTCAGAGATGCTCTTCCAAATATTATTTATACTGAACAGATTAAAACACAGAATCTTGAGGGACTAAACAGCAACAGCAGCTCAAGCAAGCCTATGGAGAGAATATAGGTTACCTCAAACTTGGGGATGCTCCAGAACACCAAGGAGTTGTAGGGCAAATAGCAACACTTAAGACTTATACACTAATGGTGGAGAAAAAAAAATCTTCTAAAACTTCCAAATTTAGCTATCTTCTAAAATGACAAAGAAAACTACTAAACTTGCTTAAAGACTATATCATGCAATTTGAACACTGGTTCTACTTTAGATGACATCATATTTTGAGCCACCATGAGCTTCTGAATGGAAGAGGTCTTGCTACTTCTCAAAACTCAAGAATTTGCTTCTCTACAAAATAGTGAGCAGAATTGGCCCAGCAAACCATACCGGACGTAGCATACTAGTTCTAGAACAAAAAATGGGAAGGACTACCAGGTGTAGGATTGAGGCAGTTGGGCAGAGAAGCATCACCTATCTCTTAAGTGGTTTCATATTATTAGATTAATTCAGTCTTAATTGGTAACATCCACTTTGGAGTAGATTTGTTGCATTTACCTGTTAACATAAGCAATATCATCATTTAAGTTGCTGATTTAGCAAAACCTTTAAAGAGCGTGCATTTACTTGACTTTCCCATATGATTAAAAAAACATCCTTTAAAATTCTGTTTCTTTCTAATAACTTTTTAAATTTGGGTAGTTGGGATGTTGAAAACTTACCACTTGCACTTAAGATTAGTTGCAGAAACTAAACAGAAAAAATATAAGAAACTAGCATAAATGGATACATTAATTTCTGAGAGACTATCTGTATCACTCCCCATAGTAAGAAATTTTAAATCTGTTTGTATCTTTTATTTTTTCCCCCTCCAAATTTATGGTCTGGTATTGTCAAACAGCAGCTTCCACAGTTGACATTTAGATTTCTTTCTTTATTTTATGACTTATATTAGCAGAGACAATTAAGGATTCCCAACATTACACTTCTGTACAACTGTTTTCTGTAGAAATATTAAATATAATCTTCATATTTTAATATATTATTTTCTCAGATTGTGAAATACTATACAAAACCATACAAGGTTATTTAGTTCACAATGTAAAGGAGCATTCCAGCTTCACTCCCGAGTCTCCTGCCAGTGGTTATTCTCTATATACTTCTAAGACTGAGGTTGTGTTGGCATAAATGACTTCAAGATCTAGCTAAATTAGCTAAAGTTGAACTAGCTGAAATTGAAAGTAGTGCAGTAACTTTGTAAGTCGCTTGTGTGCATCAAAAATCTGAATTCATCCTTTTCTACTGTCTCTGATGATGGGTATGGCTATTTAGTTTATATACAAAGATTACCATCTAACAGAAATAAATAATGATGCACAAATTCTCTAACAACATTTATAAGATGACCAACAATACCAATTTAGTTTAATTTATAAAATAAGATGCTGCAATAGCACTACCAAACACACCATCTAATGTACATTTCTCTATGGAAATTCTAATTCTCTCAGCTGAGAATTTACTCTCATAGCAATGTTTCCTAACTACACATTTGCACCATAAACTCTCACTTTAATTAAGAAAATAAAATGTTTTTATTCCGCTATCATTTATTTACTCATTTCCAAATGATTCCTTTTGCACCTCAGCATTCTCATTATTAAAATAATGCATAATTCCCAAAACACAGGTCTTAAGTGACTTCCTATTCTTATTCTTGCAAAGAAACAGTCTGGAATTCAAAATACTCAAACAGAACAAAAGGATTTTTATAACCTTGCTACTAATCCAACATTTGAAAGTATTAGATGCTGACTATACTAACCCCTTAGTATAGCAAAATATTTAAGTGTGCAGTGCACTTAAAGCATGCAAAAACTCTCACTGAGGTTAAAACATTCTAAAAATACTGGCAGTTACAGGCCACAGTACTTAAACCTCACACAAAACTCCTGCTGTCCACTGCAGGTCATTTATTTCCTACTATAATGCTGTAGGGACACAGTTACAAAAAATGTGGTGCACTGCTTATGTTGCAAAGCTCCCTTTCTGTATCAGATATCTAGGTGTAAAATTTTCACAGAAACCATTGCTTCATGATATGGAGCATTTTTTCTTAAAAGTTTTGCTCTCATTGATAGAAAGAAAGAAGAGTTATTAAAGTGCAGCTGCAAGGGAGGTTCTTGTAATCACAGAATCACAGAATTTCTAGGTTGGAAGAGACCTCAAGATCATCGAGTCCAACCTCTGACCTAACACTAACAGTCCCCACTAAACCATATCCCTAAGCTCTACATCTAAACGTCTTTTAAAGACCTCCAGGGATGGTGACTCAACCACTTCCCTGGGCAACCCGTTCCAATGTCTAACAACCCTTTCGGTAAAGAAGTTCTTCCTAAGATCCAACCTAAAATTCCCCTGGTGCAACTTAAGCCCATTCCCCCTCGTCCTGTCACCAGGCACATGGGAGAACAGACCAACCCCCACCTTGCTACAGCCTCCTTTGAGGTACCTGTAGAGAGCGATAAGGTCACCCCTGAGCCTCCTCTTCTCCAGGCTGAACAATCCCAGCTCCCTCAGCCGCTCCTCGTAGGACTTGTTCTCCAGGCCCCTCACCAGCTTCGTCGCCCTTCTCTGGACTCGCTCAAGCACCTCCATGTCCTTCTTGTAGCGAGGGGCCCAAAACTGAACACAGTATTCGAGGTGCGGCCTCACCAGAACCAAGTACAGGGGGACGATCACCTCCCTAGCCCTGCTGGTCACACTGCTTCTTATACAGGCCAGGATGCTGTTGGCCTTCATGGCCACCTGAGCACACTGCTGGCTCGTATTCAGCCGACTATCAACCATCACTCCCAGGTCCTTCTCTGCCTGGCAGCTCTCCAACCACTCATCTCCCAGCCTGTAGCTCTGCTTGGGGTTATTGCGCCCCAGGTGGAGGACCCGGCACTTGGCCTTGTTGAACTTCATGCAGTTGACCTCAGCCCATCGGTGCAGCCTATCCAGATCCTCCTGCAGAGTCTTCCTACCCTCGAACAGATCGACACACGCACCTTACTTGGTGTCATCTGCAAACTTACTGAGGGTACACTCAATGCCCTCATCCAGATCATCAATGAAGATATTAAAGAGGACCGGCCCCAGCACCGAGGCCTGGGGAACACCACTAGCGACCGGCCTCCAACTGGATTTGACTCCATTTACGACGACTCTTTGGGCCCGGCCATCCAGCCAGTTTCTAACCCAACGAAGCGTGCGCCAGTCCAAGCCAAGAGCAGCCAGTTTCCTGAGGAGAATGCTGTGGGAAATGGTGTCAAAAGCCTTGCTGAAGTCAAGGTAGACCACATCCACAGCCTTTCCCTCGTCCACCCAGCGCGTCACTTTGTCATAGAAGGAGATCAGGTTCGTCAAGCAGGACCTGCCCTTCATAAACCCATGCTGACTGGGCCTGATCGCCTGCTTGCCCCGCAAGTGCTGCGTGATGACTCTCAAGATAATCTGCTCCATGAGCTTCCCTGGCACTGAGGTCAAACTGACAGGCCTGTAGTTTCCCGGGTCAGTCCTCCGGCCCTTCTTGTAGATGGGCGTCACATTTGCTAGCCGCCAGTCAACTGGGATCTCCCCCGATAGCCAGGACTGTTGATAAATGATGGTAAGCGGCTTGGCCAGCTCCTCTGCCAGTTCTCTCAGTACCCTCGGGTGGATCCCATCAGGCCCCATCGACTTGTGCGCATCCAAGTGCCGTACCAGGTCACCAACCATTTCTTCGTGTATGAGAGAATATCATCATTCCTTGCTTACGATTCCCATTTTACACTACTTTTCCCAGTGGCTTCCACACACATCCTAGGCAGTACAGAAAGGACCGCTTTCAAAACCTTATGGTATATGCATATATCATCCCTCATATCTATAACAAGGAAAATTCCATACTTACAGGGCAACACATTGAAGTGGAAACCAAAAGTGCATAGGGACTTAAGGTGAAAAGGTACTCATGCATGTTCATCTTGTATCTAGAGCTTGCTCCCCTACCTCAAGGCTGTGCAGGGAGAAATCTCCCTAACACTCTCATTTACTTTGGTCATATGCTGCTGAACTGGCTCAGACTAACTTTAAAAAATAGAGTTCTGAGGATGGTAAAATTTAGGTGTTTAGCATTAACCATCAGTTGGGTGGGATTATCTTCTCCAAACCTAGATGAATTTGGAAGATGGTACCTGTCCCTGTATTAGTTTCAAAGGGTCATTAGAGCAAATTCAGGTAACTTGACGGTTATTAATTGTGGGGTGTCATGAGAGCAGAGCAGAAGGGGAGAATCACCTCCTTTAACCTGCTGACCACACTTCTTTTGATATAGCCCAGGACAGGTTGGCTTTCTGAGCTGCAAGCACCCACTGATGGCAAAATTTGAGCTTCCTGTCAACCAGCACCTACAGGTCCTTCTCCTCAGAGTTTGTCAGTCCATTCTCTGCCCAGCTTGTTATTTGTGCTTGGGATTGCCCCACTCCATATGGAGAACCTCATGAGGTTCACACAGACCCACCTCTCAAGCTCATCCAGGTCTCTCTGAATGGCATCCCCTTCTTCCAGTGGGTCAACCACATCACATAGCTTGGTGTCATCTGTCACCGAGAAGGATATTAAACACTTGGTCCCAGTACTGACCCCTGAGGAAGACTGCTAATTACTGTTCTCCACCTGGACACAGCCATTGACCGCAACTCTTCATGTGCGACCATCCAGATAGCTTCTTACCCAATGAGTGCTCCATCCATCAAATCCATGTGTCTCCAATTTAGACACAAGGATATAATGGGGGCCAGTGTCAAATGCTTTGCCCTAGTCCATGTAGATGGCAGTTGCTCTTGCCCTACCGGTGCTGTAGCCCCATCATAGAAGGCCATGATATTTATCAGGAACGATCTGCCCTTAGTGAAACCAGGTTGGCTGTCACTTAACACGTCATTTTCCATGTGTCTATGTTATCTCTAACTGCTACAGAGCATGGCCCTGATCATCCCTAGCCATCACTCATATGAAAGGCTGGGACAAAAAAGAGCTGTTTAAAATAAGGCTGAATTTAAAGAAGGAAAAAAAAAAAAAAAAAAATCTTTAAAAATTAGTAATTGTGTAGTCAGATAATGGTAGCATAGAATCAGGCAATGTGCCCCTGAAGAGAACGCTGCAAAGCAAACACAATAGTTTAAATTTGTGCAAGCAGGGACCTAGAGATGGTCAGGAGTGAGGATGTCACAGTGCTTGCCAGCAAGTGTAATGCCAAAAATCTTCTCACGTGGTCTGTGTTTTAAGGTCTGACTTTTTTATCTGACTGCAAGTGTGTGCTTGATGCATGTTCCTAATGCATCTATCCTGAAAATTGGATGTGGCCGTGACCAACAAATCCCTGCCACCACCTGCTACCTGCACCAGGCAAAGAGAGCTGCCACTGAGGTGCACCTGTATGGAGTTTCACGGCATCCAATTCTTGGTGTTTTCTCTGGATGTATCATATGAATCATTGATCTTATGCACAAGCACACACTAGATAAACATAGTGCATATTGTAGCACTAGTGAACATTTATGATATATTTTCTGGGACATCTTGGGGTTTGTGTGAAAGAGAGCTAGACAACTATCCACCTTAAAGTACTCGTGCTCTTTATGCATGGGATGCTTTTTGAGGTGCATAGTCTTAATTTTTCTTTACTGGGTTACACAACATTTGCCCAGCTGCAATTTTTAAACATTTAATTCACTGTCTGTTGCCAAATACTTTTGATAGTCACTTCTACTGCTGTGCCACTTAGTTCATTTCATGAGAAGAGCCTTGATAGTACTCACGTATTCTTCCTTCCACGTGTTCTTCACACATTGGTTATCTCAGAAAATTACTTGTTCAGTCTTTTCTAATTTAATGACATATATCCTAAGAACACCTAACAAGTTTTTTTTTGTTGTTGTTTTGTTTTTTGTTGTTGTTGTTGTTTTTGTTTGTTGTTGTTGTTGTTTGTTTGTTTGTTTATTTTTTTTTGTCTCCCCACAGTTTCTGATGAAATACCACCAGGAACCATAATATCCTGTACAGAGCACTGATGCCTCTCTCCAGGCCATTGCTCCCCAGACCATTGCTCTGACAGCAACACTGAACTGCTTGTCTGATCTAAGCAAAACAAGCCCACAGTCACAATTCAGTCAGTCCACTAACAGAGGAAAAGTCCCAAGATTAGAACTAGGAGGCATATTGACTTTTCTAGCAGCAAAGCCACAAACAGTGTAGGGTCAGGGAACACAGACCTCTCATCCCTGCAGAACAAGGCTTCTGTGGGATACAGGAATAGTTGGCATCATTTCTGACTAAACAGGTTTGTTGTTTTCTGGCTAAGATGTGTGGATAGAGGCCAGCGCTCTCCATAAGCCACCTCTTATGTGTAGTAAATTTAAAGTGATTTATAAATTAATGCACTCCCTTCCTCCTCACACACTGTAAATAATTGCAGCTTTTGACTTATCTGTGTGAGAGATGAATTAAAGCTAGAGGGAGTTTGATGGTGAAGGAAAATAAGCCAAGTAGAGGATAATAAAAGCAAAAAAGGGAGGATACAACATCAGCCCTGCTGATTAGCAGAAGAAAGGCAAGCCTCTAAAGAACAATTCCTCATGCACTGAAAAAAATGTCATCTGGGGAAAGGCAGAAGCTGAGGCACATGAACTCAGCAGCAGTGTTTGTGCACTCTGCTCCCCAACCTCTCAAGTGCATCTCCCCAGTCCCACTGATACCCCCTGCCTGGGGTTTCTCAGCTCCAGTCCCAGGCACAGGGGAATCAGTGCAGCCCAGGAAATGCAGGGGCCTGGGTCAGGGAACAGCACAATGAATGTGCTCAGAAATCTCATCTGCACCATCTGAAGACTTTGCCTGGAAAGCCGTGCTTGCATTTTATATTATGCTGAACTTTTGGAGAAAGGAGCAAATGTACTTCCCTCACTTCCAACTGTCCAAACAGTCAACTCGATAAGAAAATGAAGAAATATACTTCATATTGCTTTCATTTGTGCATGTACAAATAAACGCCAGGAAACAAATGATTATTCTCTATGCTAAAAAAATAAGCTTTGCAAATATAATTACAATAGATTAAAAATAATAAAAAATAAAATAAATAATGATGAATTAGATTTACTTGTATATTATTACTTCTAATGTCAAATTTTACAATTAGCTTGTGAATGTTTTACACCAAATTATTATAATGTGGCACTGCTTTTAGAGAAAAAGTACTAAAATAATTCACAGTAATATGAAGATATATCTGAGATTATATAATCAACACCTAATTACCTTGTTTCCTAGCAAAGCTCTGTTATTGCAGAGACATTAAAACACAAACCTCCATTTTGACGTCTGTCCACAAAAGCACAATGCATGTGGGCCTTCACCTTTGTTGAAGTGATAGCTAATTAAAATTAGTCTCTAGATCAGTACAAAAGTGATGCTGGTAACAGAAACAAAATACAGACAACAAGGAATGAGAAAATAAGCACACTTAGTGACTGATGTGACCTTTTTTTTTTTTTTAAAAAAAAAAAAAAGACATAAATAACAGCACCAGAAAACCAGAAACCTAAAAATAGTACACTTCAGTGCTTCTATTTTTCTGATGAAATGATACAAAGAGGGGGGACTCCCATTTCATAGGAGGCCAACCTGATACATAATATAAAAAAAATAAAAATAAAAAAATCTGCTCCAAGCAGATTTGCTGACTCCACAGCAGACAGGACAAATAGCAAGGGGTGGCTTTAACTTCTGCATAGGATTTTTAAGTGGTGTGGGCATATGATCAGACATATGTATGGGTGGCTGGGTGTGCATGTGTGTTGTATTGATGAACATGAAGTACTACAAAAGATTGCCCTCAAATGTTATACAGTCTCTACCAATAATGTATTTTAAGATCTTGCTTGTAAGATAGATGCAGAAGTGGCTAATGGCACAAAATTTTAGCTTAAATGACAGGGGAATCCCTAGCTTTATTTCTGGAGCAGCATGAAGAAACTATGTTAGGAGGCAGGCTAAAAATATGAAAAGATAAAATAGATGAAATATATTTAAAATATATATATGAAGAAATAGAAGAATGTGGGAATGAAAAGAAGGGTGAGAATCAACAACACAGACATTCATAAAACTATTATAAGGAAGTGTCAAAATTAATAGTGAAATTTCTAAATATCACTAGGATAATACATGATCAAGTGAGAGGCTGCTGCTTCCTAGCAAGTACATGAATAATTGAAGCCATAGAAGCACATTCTGACAAAAGCTCTTTTACAGGGTTAGCATGAATAAAAAGTATACAAGGAAAAATTCCTTGTAAGACCTTTAATTCCAATCTCCAGATTGATGACACTACTTTAAATAAATAGCAATATATTTTTTGATAGTTTATGTCACACTATCAATAGGAAAGAAAACAAAATGAAGAATGACAATAACTTTATCACTATGGTGTAACAAGTGATTAACTGAAAAGGGTAGCCATAAGATTTACACTAAAACCTGAGATGGCTCAGGCAATGCCAACAGCTTTGATTTGCCTGATTTGCTTTGTAGGACTACTTCCCTCACTTGTCTAATAAACAGCTTCTTCAGTGCATTGGCAGCAAAGCCAGAAATACTTCAATACTTCAATACTCTGCCAGAGTATCTTTTTTTTTTTTTCCTTTCATAAAGTTTAGAATTGTTAATAATAAAAAAAAAAGGAATGAAAACACTCTATGCTGGAGAATTGAAAGGCAATAAGCTTTAGTTCTTTCTGCAATTACTAATGCAGATTAAACACATAAAAACTGTCTGTTCCATGAAACGAAGACCCAAAATGAACCTTGGAACATTATTGCTAAATAGAACCATGATATGAATTTGGTCCAAAGGCTTTTTGATTCAAATAATCTCTACAACTTTTATCATATATCATTCAGTCTTCTCTGCCATAAAGAGACCCATAGTTTATAACTCTCCAATTCTCTAACAGAGAAAAGCATATTAATCAAAATCATATTTTGATGATCTGTGCAAATAAATAGAAACATAACTATGCTTTGTATGGCTAAGGTGCATGAAAACCTGCACCCAGAACAGCTGGAAGAAAACATTATTCATTTAGTTTCTAATCACATTCAGGATCTAGAATGGAAATATGATGTTTTTAATTGTTTCAAGTATCTTATGTAATTTTTCACAACCCTATAACACAACACTGAAATTACTGGCAATGTTCCATACCTGTAGCATTCTAAAGCAAACTTTTTATTACCACTTTCTTTGTACAGGAAACATATACTTCAGTAAAAGGATAAAAGAATGACTTTAAAATGTGTTGAGTAATGACTTTTTAATCTTATTTTTCTAAAAGTAAAAAGGCAAAAACCCTATGGGTAAAATTCTGTTTCTCATGCATAAAACCTGACAGGCAAGAAAAGCAGTGTGGTTCCTCTGAGCAGAAAGGGATAGGATTAGTCTCCTGGGGCTCCTGCAGACCAACATATGGAATGACCTGGGGGGTAAGCTCAGGTCTGGATCACTAGATCTCAACAGGGATGTTGCAAGGATAAATTCAATTGCTTGTCTGAAGTCTCAGATGTTAACAAGAGAAACTCTAATTACCTTAAGAGGTAAATAGCAGAAACCTGAGGCCTGATGGGAATTACTAGGGCACAAGCTTCTGTTAACCAAGCAGGCAAGCTTAAGACCTCCAAAGCAAAAGTTGTATTTCTGAATTCTCTCAAGATCGCAAACATTACACAACCATGTAAACCAGCAACATTTATTTTAACATCTACAAGAAGCCGCAGAAGCTACACCTGATCTCCAGTTATGAATTTGTTTGTAGCTTTAAATAAAGAATTGTTTTATTCTTGCTCTCCAGGCAAAAAGTTATTGCACTAATTACTGATAATAATGTATACACTTTTTAGTGTAGCTTAGATAAATATACTTGCCTTAAATTAATCTGAATAGTATAAATTTTATACATCACTTTTCCACTAGCAAATAACTTAATTCTCTTCCTATTAAAATCACAGAACGTTTGAGGTTGGAAGAGACCTCTGGATATCATCCAGTCCAACCTCCCTGCTCAAGGAGGGTTCTTTAAAGCACATTATCCAGGACTGCGTCCAGGTGGCGTTTGAATATCTCCAGGGAAGGAGACTCCACAAGCTCTCTGGGCAATTATTCCAGTGCTCAATGACTCTTACAGTAAAGTTGTTCCTCATGTTCAGACAGAACTTCCAGTGCCTCTCATCTGGGCACCATTAAGAAGAGTTCTCATCCCCTTGATACCCCCCTTCAGATACTTAACTGATCAGAATACCCCCTAGTGCCCCATACCTCCAGGATGAACAGGCCCAACTCTCAGCCCTTCCTCATATGAGATGCTTCAGCTCTTAATCATTTCAATAGCCCTTTGCTTGGCTCAATCTAGGAGCTCCATGTCCCTTTTGCACCAGGGAGCCCAGAACTGGACATAGTACTACAGGTGAAGCCTCATCAGAGGTGAGTCGTGATGGACAAGTACTTCCCTCAACCTGCTGGGAATGCTCTTCTTAATGCAGCCAACTATACCGTTGGCCTTCTTAGCCACAAGGACAAATTGTTGGCTCATTGTCAACTTGTTGTCCACCAGGACCCCAGGTTCTTCTCCATAGAGCTACTTTCTACCAGGTCAGCTCCCAGCCTTCATAGGTAACTGGGGTTATTCCTCCCATATCTTTGTTGAATTTCAAAAGGTTCCTCTCTGTCCATCTCTCCAGTCAGTCAAGATCCTTCTGAATGGCAGCACAGCCTTCTGGTGTATCAGCCACTACCTCAAGTGTGCCTAAATGATCTCTAACCTGATCCTTCTCAACCAAGATAAAGTCTTCCTTTCACCAGACCTTCTTGGTCTCCTGGGTTAGGGATTCCTGAGGGCTGGCCTTGGCTGTAAAGACAAGCTAAGAAGGCATTCAGTATCTCTGCCTTCACTGCACCCAGGGTCCCTGTCCCATTCAATAGCAGGCCCACATTCTCCCTAGTTTTCCCTTTGTTACTCTGTATTTGAAGAAGCTCTTCTTCTTATCCTTCTTGCCACCCCCAGCCAGATTTAATTCCAAAGGTGCCTTGCCCTTCTTTGTCACATTTCTGCATTCTCTGACAACATTCCTATACTCATCCTAAGTGTCCTGTCCCCGCTTCTACCTCTTGTATGCCTTCTGCTCAAGTTTTGTCAGGAGTTCCTTTTTTCATCCCTGCATGTCTTCTGCCCCTCTGTGTTTCATTTGCTCATAAGGATGCACCATCCTTGAGCAAGTGATCCCTGAACCATCTCTCTAGGACTCCTTCTAGGGCCTAATTCCAAGGGATTAGAATCATAGAATCATTAAGGTTGGAAAAGATCTTCAAGATCATCTGGTCCAACCGTCACCTTACTACCAAGGTCACCCACCAAACCATGTCCCTAAGCATTACATCCAACCTTTCCTTGAACACCCCCAGGGAAACTGATGCCACCACTTCTCTGAGCAACCCATTCCAATGCCTTACTGCTCTTTCTGAGAATAAATGTCTCCTACTTTCTAACCTAAACCTCCCCTGCCTCAACTTGAGGCCATTCCCTCTAGTTCTATCACTAGTTTACCTGTGAGAAGAAGCTGACTCCCTGCTCCCCACACTTTTCTCTCAGGTAGCTGCAGAGAGCAATAGTCTCCCCTGAGCCTTCTCTTCTCCAGACTAAACAACTCCAGTTCCCTCAGCTGCTCCTCAGAGGACTTGTGTTCCAGGCCCTTCACTAGTTTTGTAGCCCTTCTCTGGACATGCTCCAGGGCCTTGATGCTTTTCTTGTACTGAGGGGCCCAAAGATAAACACAGTACTCAAGGTGCAGCTTCACCAGAGCTGAGTACAGGGGAACAATCACCTCCCTGGTCCTGCTGGCTGCACTATTCCTGACATAAGTCAGGATGCCGTAGGCATTTTTGGCCACCTGGGTACACTGATTTTCCCAATCTAGCAAACTTAATCATGTCAATAAACTTAAGTACCTAAGTTATCTCACTGACGCAAGTGATGATACCAGAAACATGAGTTGATGGGACTGCTAGGTATTTAAAGCTGCATATATACTTAAATGCTTTAATTGGACTGTCCAGGATGCTGTTCTCCAGAGCTTGAAGGATCTGTGTTCTGCTTGGAAATACGCTTTTTACAAATTTCCATGCAGCAGTTTATCTGCCATATATGTCAATTACAAAATATTTGAAGTACAAAAAAAAAAATAATTACATGTTATGATACCTAACAGACCAAGCGATTCCATTAGATGGTTATCTTATTTGCATATTGTTTGCATATTATAATGCATATTAAAAATCTCTACAAAGACTGCAATAATAGTCATGCAGGAACAAGCTTACATTACTCAGACTAATGCATTTCTCCCCTCAGACATCACTTACACAAATATTTTACTTCTTACGTGCTGCTCCTAGGCAGCAGTGCAGCCCTTCTGCCCTATTTAGCACTACTAATTAAAATTACCTTGATTTAAATAAATAAATAAATAGATAAATAAATTTTCTTTTCTTCGTGTCAACACACAACTAGTGTTATCAATCTTGAATCTCTACAATAGATGTATGAAAGTTTAGTCAGCCTCTTGAGTGGTGGATATAAAATGTTATGAGTAAAATTTTATTGAGTGCCAAAAAACCTTTAATATCCTGGCAACCAAAGTCAATTTAGAGAAACTCAAGAAAAACTGCTAATCTTTACTTGATGGCCTATGGCCTAAAGTGAACTTAAAGTGAACTATAAATGGTAAATGAGAGAATCAGATTGTTAAACACTTTAGTTTTAAGGAGTTTGACCATATCAGACTGATCGATTTTATAGAAATGTCTTAATCCAAATTCTTCTAATTTCACCATGTCATACTCCAAGCCTTCATAAAATATAGGCCATATGGTGAGAAAGTATAAATTCATTCATCTTCCATAGACTTCAGTGAATTTTTTCAGATTTATTTCAGCTAACAATTAGGTCTTAAAATGAGTATCTAAAATTCCTTTTCTTTAGAACAAGAGTTTTAACAAGATTTCTCTAATTCAGTTCTAGACCCTTAGATGAGCAAAACAATCTCATCAGTATTTACTTTATAGCTTTCATTTTATGAGAATGCAGATTTTAAATAAAATTTATGCATTTTTTTCTAAATTATATCCCCCAATTTGGTACTTAGATTTTGAGGACTTGGAACTTCCAAATATAGCATTTCTCGAGAACACACCCTTCTGTATGAGCCTAGTAGAGCTTAATATCCTTTTGCTATCTAGAATAATTACTCTTCTGCAATCTAGAGTAATTGTGCACTTTGAGTAATTATTAACCTTTTTCCAGAGAGATATTATTAAAACTATAGTGGTGAATACCAAAATCCCCTGCAGTACATTGCAACATACGTGAGAGATTGCAATGAAATAGTATGTATATGTCAACATTATGATATGATTCCAGCACCACTGAAATTAGTGTAATCCTACAGTAAAGAACTTTGTATGGATAGCTTTAAAAGAAATTGCATTGAAATTCAGACTAAATGAACTCAACTGGGGTCCAGGACTGTAGATCTACTTTATAGACTTGCTGCTTCTTCACAGATAAAGGCAGAGTAGCAGCAATGAGCAATGTATAGGTAATATAGGAGAGGTTAAAACCACAATCTTAAAACCAGATGAGAGAACAAAAGCCAAAGATGCAAGGAAGTGCAGGGAAATTTTTCATAATTTCAGATGCTTAATAAGAAATTCATGACTAATAAGTGTGCTGTGTTGTTTTCTGTGCAGATCGTTAGCTAACCATTAAATTGAATGGAGCTGGGCCAATTTATCCTAGTTGAGTATTTGGCCTCCCAATATCAAGACAGAAATAGCAAGAGAGAAGCAAAGATATTATTTCCTTGAAGACTTACTGATTCCTACGGCTGAGGCCAGGACCAATAAAATATATCTGGGCTCATTTCTGCATTATCATCATACTGATGTTCTAACAGCTTGTGGCACAAAGAATAATCCTGTTAAGTGTAGCCAATGTTGAACACATCCATTTTTAAGAAAGATTATTCTGGAAGTCTTCCCAGGTTATACATCTGCCTCTAATTCACACTTACTCAAAATGTACAGACTTCTCTCTGTGACATATTTGTGGGTGAGCTCAGAGCAGCTTGCTAACAAATACTAGTTAAAATGCTGACTGCGTGTTGGATATTGTATATACAACTATAATTGGGAACACATTGATTCATCTGCATAAAATGTCATCTACCGATTGTTTAACTTAGGGAAGCTATAAATTGATTTGATTTCAAGAGAAATACATAGGAAGACATTTTCTTCTTGGCTTTATCTCTTCCTCATCTTGTTTTCCTTTCTTCACACTTCAGTTCTGAAGCCTCTTAACCTTTTCCTTCACAACAGAGGATCTCCTTTTTAAAAACCAAATGAGATCTTACCCCGTGGAATTTTGCTGTCTTTTAGAGGGGCAAATGGCAATGATAAGGTGCTTCAGCCATTCCTACAGCATCATTCAATGTCAGCCAGATTCCCAAGATCTAAAGCATCTCTCCTTTTCTACCACTAAGCACTTCCCAGATAATTTCTGAGAAGGCTGACTTGAACCATCAATACTGTTTTGAACCATCTACAGTGTTCAAGACTTTAATGCACTAAAAGCTAATGAAATATTAGGAACTAGTTGATTCCTAGGAGCCAATTTCCTCTGTGTATCTGTGTGCACACGTGTTAATACAGAGGGAGATTTTTAATGTCTAGTTGACTCTTTTTTTCATATGCCATCTGTGTCCTGAAAGATTAAACTCATGTTTTACCCAAGGAAATAACATACAAACCTGTTTAAGTAGATAAATAATACCTGGATTTGAATGCTTCTTAATTACACAGATGGCAAGATTGTAGACAAAAACAAAAACCTATAACTTACCAATGCTTGGGGGAGTGGGGGGTGTAGGTAAACGAACAACAACAACAAAACAGCAAGTACTCGTATTACCATATCAGTGGACAAAAGGACTATAGGACTACATAGCTCGGTCAGCATCTGGCACAGCTGCTCCCTGATTCATTGAAAATCTCCATACAAGAATAGCAGAAAAACACCTAAGAGATGGAATTACAGCAGCAACCAAGAAGTAAATTACTGTAATGTAGTGGGAAGGCACTACAGCTTCAAGTACCTGCTCAACACACTTTCTGAGGGGTCTCTATACTTAATATAGAGATATTAAATCCTGAAATGACACACTATAATAGGTTTTGGGCAGGACTGAAATGTATTTTATTTTTTCATGCAGAGATGTTCTTATGCACTCTAACTAATTAGCATAACAGAGTACACAGACTTAAGATTCGATGGTATGATTTTGCATCATGCTCTATGTTGTTAGGTTCTGGCACTTCAAAAGAACTGATTTTTTATTTTTATTTTTTCCCCAAGTCTCCTGCTTAGCTAGAGGGCATGTAGATATATTTTGTAAGCAAAAGGGTTAATAGATTCAACCTTTTGAAAAATATACTTCTTTACATGCGTATAATATGATGGATAGTTAACTGCATGCACATTGGTAAACAGAGGTGAAAAACAAATTAATTGGAAGGTATAGAGTTTATTGTTTGTTCTCTGTTTGATAGATGGATCTCATTATTTTCCTTGGGCAGACAAAGCCATAACAGTTTCCAGAGAAAGGAGAAGTGGCAGCTCCAGGAAACTGCTTACAGATGGACACCCAGCAGGCTAAAAATATTACTTCTGTCCACCTCATCAATAAACTGGCTCCATGCGGAATGGCAATTATTCTTTTCCTGCTTGTGTTGCCCTTTGTGAGGCCTGAGGACTGTTATTGATAACAGAGTATGGAGAGCAAAATGCATACAGTAACTCAAATCCATACTGGGTAGCAATGATGCCTTTTATGACATTATTTAAAGTGGCAGTGTGCACTCATCAATGTCTAAAAGGATTAAGTTGATCTTTGATCTTTTTTTTTTTTTTTGATTTGTTTGTTTGTTTGTTTTTCCCCTACTAGCCTATTAATGATTAATGATACACAGTTATTATTTGCCTATTTTAAACAGTGCATGAAGCCCAGAAAGAAAACCATCTCTGAACTGTATAATATTTTGTCTTTAAGGGATTAGACTGTGGTAGGTAGGGGATCTTTTTGAACTTTTATGACACAGACAAATTTTAACTGTAACAATGCAGTATGTGGAGAAGACAGATTCCCTAAGATGAGATCATGGGGACTACTTATGGGCTTTGCCAGGGTGTCAACTACATGGAGCTAGAAAGTAGCAGAACTGTCACCCAGCCCTGACCATGGTGTGGAACAAGTCTTGGACAATGAAACAGGCCAAGGGACCCTGTGAGTAAAAACTGCCTGAGAAAATATCCACAACAATTTTCTGTATGAATTGCTAACATATACAAAGGACTTATTACACATTTACAGTCCCTCTGCCTTTTGACCACAATATACTTTCTGAATACATAGCAATCTGAATTTATTTTATGTAAAGTACTCTTATGTCAGTGCTCTTTGCAGGGATCCACGTGGATCTGCTGACTACACAGTTGAACTACAGATGAGAAAGGCTACGTAAGGCTTTCCATATTTAAATGTAAATTTGAACACAGTATCACATCTATCCTCTGAGAAATACTAAAGCCATGTTACTTTAATGTGCTCTGCTTGCACAAAGGGCAACAGTTAAGGTTCAGAAATGTTGTGAGAACTGCATGTTCCTGAGGACAGGTGAATTCTGCCCAACAGTAGGTTAGATGGAAGCTTGTTATCATTCTTCTTAAGAGATCTTTTCCACTGTCCATGGGCAAGCTACAGTGAGAAGTGTTAATTTGCTCAATAACATAACACTCAATCCATGAGGTCCAATGTGAAATGCCCTTCTAAAAGGAAGAAAGTTAATTAGAAAAATTGGAAATTATTCCAATGGCACCTGAAGAGTGCTATGTTTAGAAACCACTGAAGCAAACAGAAATATTGCCAATAATTAAAATACAATCAAGCATTAGCTCACAGCTTCAGAGAGAATTCCCACGCAGGCACAAAGTTACACCTGTCTTGTCACTACTGCTATTATCATCAACATCTAGCCCTTACAAAGAAAGATTCTTTCAAGAGAGAAGAATATACAACTTTGCAAGAGCAATAGAAAAGCATTTCTATTTCAGATGTTTAAATCTCTGTGATTACCTGTGTATCTTTTCCTGATCACAGCAGCTCTATCACCTCTCATGCAGGAGACAGACCTCTGCGTCTAAAGTCCTTTATCTCCACTAGATGACTCGTTCTTCAAACTGGTTATCTATGTTAGTACTTGAGAAGCCCACTTCAGCAACTGTTCCATATATGCACATAGACCTCCTTTAATCACATTCATTAAAGTTATAGAATTAACCTGAAATAGATCTTTTTTTTTTTAAAAAAAAATAAAAAAAAAATGCTTGGTTATTCATTATCCCAAGTGTTATGCCAAACTAGATGATTCTGTGATTCTGTGAATTTAAAGAGCCCAAAGACTGCTGTAGAACAGACACTCAAAAATGATCACCTTTGAAACTGAGGACAGAATAACATATATTTATTATACATTTAGTATTTGTTACTTAATGGTTTGGAAGTCATTGCTCTATTTCCATTCATTCCAGTAGATTAAATGCATTAGTTAAAACTGAAAAAGTTAACAAACCTGCAGTTTCACTACACATATATATGGAAATAAAATCTCTATATCCTAGAGCTTCCACAGATCTAACCATTATCATATCCTTTCTGAACATCGTTCAAACATGAGGAAAAAAAAAATAAAAAAATCTTCAATGCCTTTGATGGAAATAACTCCTTTATTTTTATGAAGGAATCATTATTTTCTCCCTCCGATGAGTTAATAAATATTTAAATTTCATATACTTAGAAGAAATAACTGCCAAAAAGTACTACTTCATCTTCTCTTTCCCTAAACCCAAATAAATACACAATTACTCAAAGCATATTAATCACTGCTATTACTCCATTTTCCTAAGAAATCCTAAATTCACAAATATTTGCCTATTACCATCATTCAGCATACATTAAAAAAAACAAAAACACAAAAACACACACACAAAAACAAACAAAAAAATGACATCCCCGTCCCCCCCCCCCCGCCCGGGCGGAAAAAGACACAACAACAACAAAATAGCCTCCACCAAATTTCTTCAAGCTTATATTTTTCCCAGCTATTTGCCAAGACTTGTTTTGAACCAAAGCTCTGCAGGACCTCAAAATTAAGGCAGCTGGTTCACTTTTTCAAATGTTATAGTTGAATACATTTCAAAAATATTTTGTAAATATTTTGTAAATATTTTTGTAAAAATATTTTTGTAATACCTAGGATGCTGTTGAATCTGCCTTGAAGTAGATCTGTAATTTGAACTGAAGAAACATAAGACAATCATTTCTAGATTAAAAAAAAAAATAAAATAAAATAAAATAAAATAAAACCCACAATGTTAACATTTGTATCTTTTTTCTAGGACACAGACATCCTTTTAACTATCAGTTATTTTCACTTACTATTTACTGGGCTGTCAAACATACAAAAATGAGGATAAGATCAGTAAAATCTAGTTACTGGAAAAATTACTAGCCTTGTATAATAAATAGATAAATTTGAGCCTCTATCTTGTAGAGTTAAATCAGTAACTCCATTCACAATATCATGGTTCTGCTTTGGAATTTTATTTTTTATTTTTAATATTTTTAAGCCAAAATATTGTTTCAATCAAGATTTCAGTCTTGTTTTAGCAGTAGAAAAGGAGAAATGGATTCTTAAAGGTTTGTACTCTACATAAATGAAATGCCACACTGCTTTAAATTGAATATTTCTAATGTCCATGCACTTATGCTCTGCTAGGTTTTGTAACACTGCCTGTCTCACATGTAACACCAGGTTTTAACATTCTTACTGCTCTCTACATAGTTATCCTCTTTATGAGCTACAGTAGATGAATTACTTTCGCTCCCCATCTTCAATGCATTAGTGAATGTCTTTTTTAAATTTTATTTGCTCTCACAGCAGCTTCTATTACTCATTCAAGCCTAAAAAAGCAAGTTATTTACCTATGCGTAGAGACTTTTCCAAGCAAGTTTATAAGCATGCATATAAATTAGAATTATTATTTTGATTGTGCTATAAAGTTTCCTTAGAATTCTCTAATCGCTTTTAGAATTATACTGTAATGAAACATTGAAACTCTATTAATCTTACAGTGTTTTCCACTAAAGTAAGAAAAGCAACATTTCTAACATAAAAAATGTATTAAGGGGGAGTGAACTGTAGGGGGAGGGTGAAAAAAAAATCAGCATTTCTAAATAAGACTGACAATGCATGAGTGGTCTGAATGTGCCTTAAAGTAAACATGATTTTCTTCAATTTATGAAATGACCCTCCTGTTTATCTGTTGGCAATTAACTCATAATCTTTACTTGTACAACTTCACTCATAAATAAAATAGGAACCAACTCCAAAGGAAAAATAATGAGTTGCTATACCTTACCAGATTAATTCTTCTACTTCCAACTTTTACTTCACCACCACATGATGTTCATTTAGTTTTAATAGTATTGTAAATAAGAAAAAAAAAAAATAATAACCTTTAAAAAGAAATTCTGATACCTAACAAACAATGGGCAAAGTGAAACAACAAAAAAAAAAAAACTCAGAAAAGCACAAAAACCAAACCTGAGTTTTCAGATATTTTTTCTGTTCTTGTGCTCCCTTTATGTCTCAGCAATTCTTCCAACATGGCACAACAAAATATTGTAATAGTTCAGTGTAGGTGACTGAAGATTTTAATCTCTTTCCTGAGAAAATATGTTTTTTTTTTTAAAAAAAAAAAAAATTTTTTTTTTTTTTTTTCCTCTAATTATGTCTCTTAAAAGCATTGCTCCACTACAGGAGTCCATTGTTAAGGCAGAATAATTTTTGGTAGTAAAGGAACAGCAAGAAATTGTAGTTTAGGTCCTTGTGTGAAAAATTTTGTTAGCAATAAAAGCCAGATGTGCTGCTTCCAAAATGTGATACTGATGAATGATTGTAATCCATTAGTCATCTTGTTATTTGAATGAAATCTGTTTAAGACTCGCAGCTCTGAAAAAGAGTTCCAAGAAAACCAAGAATTACTTGTAAAAGTGAAAGGATTAAATAACCAAGGAAGTAGCAAAGATATTCCATGTTCTCCCACTGTATCGAGATATTTACAGAAATCAGGTTACTTGCTAGTTGGATTTTATCATCTACTGTATTTGCAATGAGATGGAGAGAAAAAAAAAATATATAGGCACACATTGTATTCTCATGACAATACTAATATTAATTTTACTTACTGTTGAATGTAATGTTCAAGGAGAAGGGGGGGAAGGGGGGTATGTGGGAAAGGATTTAGCTGTAGTAACCTTGATCTTGGTTTAGTCCTATTAAGAACTGCATTATATCTTTTTTTTTTTTTTTTTTTTTTTTTTTTTTTTTTTAAGTGAGTTAAATGTAATTTAAAAAGAATAAGCTGAAACACTGTAATCACCACCACCATGAAAGAACCACTTAGCTTCATTTTTAAGCCTCTGAATGAGAAAAAGGTTACTAGGTTACCATCCCTGTTTTCTGTCAGGAAAGAATTAAGCTCTTGTGCCTGTGTTTGCAGCGATTGTTCAGACAAGGGCAAACATGTATGATAAGAAAAAGTAGAAATTGATTCATTTCATAAGTGTTCAAACAGACACAACCCAAAGAATGAATTTCATTGCCAGTATTATTTAATCTTTCCGACAAGCTTGCAATAAACTGTTAGCACCACAGTATATTTCCCATGAGTCCATATCTCACTACTATCAACCACTATCATGAACCAACCCTACATTTCAGCTGAAAAGAGAAAGACAAGAGGCCAGTACCTTGCTATTTAAAATGTGTGGCCATGAAATATGGCTCTAAAAAGTACTTTCATTTTGCATGGAATGGGAAAATAATTTATTTATTTATTTTTTCTCTGTTTTGTCATTATCGAGCTAATTGTAGATATAAGAAGCTTCCAGAAAAGACACCTATAGAGGAAGAGTCAGGTATGGAGGAATACTGTATATGGAGGAATTGCACCATCTCTGGTGCTATAAAGGTTCTTTCAAGTATCCTCATACTGTCCCTTCCAAATGCTAAAGAGGTTGCCTGTATGAAAAGATGCCCAAATTGAAGGCCAACAAAGCTTTTCTAAAGAGGGCAGAATATAAATATGAGTATCACTGTCTGGGAGAAAGTCTATTTGATTTTAAAGCAAATAACTCCATAGGATATATTCCTAGTTTATGAAGGTTGCTGGGCTCTCTGAGCTCTAAAGAGAAAATGAAAAAAGTGGAAGCACAGGAAGCACCAGAAGACAAGTCACTTAAGTCAGAATGAAAATAAGAAAAAGAGAAGGGGGAAGCACACAAAAGTAACAAAAAGCCAACAAATAAAAGACTGTAGCCCCAAAATTCCATACAATTGGCATAGATAGAGCAGCTAACAAATCTTAATATAAATATTAAAGTCATCCAAATCTTGATAGAATCAAGCAATACACAAATCACTTTTATAGGGGTTTGTATTAAAAACCATCAGACTAAGATATTTATTTGCCTATTTATACTTGAACATAGTAAACTAAATGATAGCAGAGATCCTGATCCCTTCAACCCTACACATTAGCTTCAATAAGACCAGCAGCCATTCAGTGAGTGCCAAGGATCAAGTTGAATATGGACTACAAACTGGGATGTCTACTAACGACATGAAAAGAACTGAAAAAATACCAACATAACATGTTATTAATATAATGTAATATGCAATTTAGAAGGATTATAAAATGAAGAAATAGCCTCCTCAACTACACATATTAATGATAAATGACCATTTTACCATAATGCCACTTCCCTGCATAAAACTGGAATAAGTGAATATTGTCGCTCTGCTAATTAGTCATAAGAAAAAGATGCTAAACATGTCAAGTATGAATATTTTACAACACTAGGCAGACAAAATTAATTACTGTAGATGATATAAATACCTAATTATTGAGTTTAATCTATAAGTATGGAAATTATAACCCATAAAACTGGTAACGCTCCTATTCCTCTACTTTGCCCAGACAGTATGAATTAGAAATAAAAGTATTTTCTGTGTTTTTACATGCACAAGAAAAGCTCTTAGGAGCCTTTTTTTGTACTAAGCACACACAGCCCAAGATATCAACAGTCCCTCTAAACTATATATTTGCCAGACACTATTGCTTTACTTATCTTCCATCTGGTGATGCCTCAAATTTTAAGTTGTAAACTAAAAGTACTACTTTTCTCAGAATCGGAAATGTGATATTGCCTATTCTAAGTGTGGTGGTTTCTAAGCACTAACAATCATATAATAAAGTCTGGAATAGAAATCATTCCCTTCTGTTTTTATCTCTCTTTGTCTGTTCAACATCAAATATTTGTCACACAAAATTCAGCCATAGGACTTCATCTTGTTGCATCATTCAAAGCATCCTTTCCCTAATCACACCTTCGGCTTTTCATACTGACCTTGAAAGTAAAATCTTCAATTTGTACTTTGTTTTCTAGACAGGTTGAAACATGAAGTCTTCCAGAAGTATCATCCAAGCAAATCTAATAATGCATATATTTTAATTAAAAAAAATAAAAATAAAAAAATTACTGGCTACTCCTGAGCAGCTGATAATATGACATGAAAATAACAAAAGAGTTACATTTTTTTTTTATTTTATTTTTTTTTTTTTGCTAAGGTACGAACTACCTTCAATGCACATTAATCTGCTTTATCAAAAAGAAGTAGAAAATACCACCAGAAAGCAAAAAAACACTAGTCCCCACCTACTGAAACTACCCAGATGTTCTGAGATGCATGTTCAAATATATCAGTAATTGACACAAGAGCTTGAATACTTGAATGCTTTACAAGTGACAGCATTAATAGCATTAAAATTCCAGGATACCTTTGAAGTTCCCAATACAATTGGCATTTATCTGCTTGGAAAAATATATATATATATATTAGTTCCTATAACAGAATTGCTCTGACCCAGCTGGTTCTGAAAATGTCACTAGCTTTCCTTTTGCACTTCCAAGTGCTTAAGTACCTCTTATTTTAGAGTTAATTTAGAATTATTTTATAACAACATCATCAGAAGTCGATGACCTCGCTGACCTCACATTATCTATCTCCTTTTCTCTTTAATCCACAGTTTGTCACAGAGGTCCACCAGAATTATAGGCTGGTATGCAAGTAGCTTGTACTATATTGTAGAAGTATAGTACAATAGCTTGTACTACTGTACTAGCTTGTATTATATTCCGGTGATAGTGTAGCTTAAAAAAAATCAAATCTCCTTTGACAATCTGATCATTTACTACAAAACTGCGCATTAAAATTCACTAATAAATATAATATTTGCATTCTTCTTTGAGTCCCTATTTATACAAGGCTTTTGTGGCTTTCTACAACTGTGTTTGATATTAAAGCAACTATTCAGCTGTGAAAGCTCGAGTGCCCCCCAGTTTAAGTGATCTCTATAGAGAATAACAAATAGAAGCTTTTAACTAGATGGTAAAAGGGGAAAAAAGCAACCTACAGGGAAATAATATTTTAATACATGGTAGGAGGGAAAAAACAGATAATCAACTATATGAAGAAATTATGAGCAATTTCATCTATAGATTCTTAGCTCAATATTTTCCAGTTATCCATGAAATCACCAGATATCCACGAAACACCAGATCAGTGTTCTCACCTCAATACCATATTCTAGGGCAAGAGTGAGACTTTGATAATTTTAATGCACTTTGATAGTGCATCAGACAAATTTCATCATGAATAGATGGTTGTGTTTCTGAACCATAGCCATATGGCAGAGAGAATATGAGAAAAATAATGAAAGCTTTTTCCCCCTTCAGAAACCAATCTGTATAATGTTTTTATTAGCAGTGAAAATAAAATTAATAATAATAAAAAGAAAAAAACACACAACACTACTTTGAAGTAGACAAGAAATTGATTTGATGATGCTGAATACTATGTGGTGTAGTTTTGCCTCCCTTCTTTGCTAACTTGCAGCACAAAGAGTATTTTTTATTGTCACACTTGTAAAAGGTTTGCTTGTAAAAGAACCAAAAATATAAGCAAGAGACACTGAAGAATTTATTTTGCTAGCCCACTTAAAAGGAAAATAACTCATAAATTAAGTAGAAGATGAAGTACTTTTTTAAGTATTTTTTCTTCTAGAAAATTCCATCAGTTTGGGCAAAAAAGCAGCATTTACCTTGTGAATGCACATACAACTATATTTGTAGTGTAAACAGTAGAACAGCTGTAACTACACATCTAGTGATGTGAATATTACCTTACATAACAAAGTAAACTTCCAACATGCAAAATACTAGATCGTTAACTGGAAAATTATTTTTATTCAAGTCTCCTAACCAGCAGGGAAATGCTTTATGAGCTGAGAAAGCCTGATTGAGAAATGGTTTATTTCCATATCTAAATACAGCTGTAATTTTAACAGTCTTTGTCAATGTAGGTGTATTTCTTCTGCCCAGATATAAACACTTCAGATATCAGAGCTGATTGTTCAGACCACTAATATTCAACAGAAGGAAGTGTGCATTTCTGTGAAGTCAGTGGAGTTGCACCAAAGGCAAGTATTAATATTGTTGGATGGAGAAAACTGCTTTCTCAAAGTGCTTGTTTCTCTCTGCTAAGTATAAAGGTGGGTCTAGACAACTAGCTGAGTTAAATGAGATGAGATGTTCTCTCTTAAGGCAGCATTCTGACCTAGGATCACAGCTGAATTATACTGACGGCAAGCTATGTCATTCCAAGCACCGCAAAGGTGGGAAAATTGTAAAAGAGTGAGAAAAGGGGAGTGGTGACTTAGAACAGTCAAAGGAGCAATATCTCATTTTCTCTATTGCACATTTAAATAGTAGAAAATCAGAATTATGTACATAATCCCCCACATTTTCATCTATCCACATGGAGAATATCAGTTTGATACAGCATTTGATAAAAGAATGAGTACAATTATTTTAATAGTCATTTTTCTATAATGACAAAACTTCCGTAAAACCTGGCATCAGATACCACAGGACTGTTGTGTTAAGAGTAGCATGGTTTAATCAGAAATCCTGAAACATCTAATATTTTAAAGCCTTGTCTTTGATATTTTGCTGGTCAAAGATTACTGCATGCCATTTGATCCAGTGCTTCCTTATCAGATATTATTCTTACATCCCATGGAATTTAGACCACTCTGAGACCTGAAGTTATGTCTTCTCATTAAACTTTCAGTGGTGTGATTACTCACGATTGCTCCTATTTAGCATAAAACTTCAAAAGATCAGTTGCTGAATAACGGACCCTTTAACATTTGGTGAATGTATGTTATAATCAGTGATAGATATGTACTGTTTTAATTAAACACTAAGTGTTTAATTGGAAGTCAAATTAATTTGATGCTGCCTACAGTATCCAGGTACCCTTACTCCTTTGATCCATTGATTGAAAACCCTTTGCCTAATTTTGCTGATCAAAGAATCTGGAAACAAACAGGTGAAGACGGACCACTTATTTTGACAGATGGTCTTGGAATAAAGAGATTTTTGTAACAGTTATTTTTACCCTGCTTCCAGCAGGATGCTTTCCAGACAGCTGAATGTTTGGGAGAACTGGCAAGCCTTACAGAGTAGTAGTCAATTCTAATAAGCTTGTCACAGGTAATTTTGAAAGAGTTTCATAGCCATAGATTCCATTTCATAATTTATTACAGCCTAACTGCAGACAATTCAGGCAAGAGAGTGACTCTTTCAGACCATCCATCTGTCCAAATCATAGACTGAATCTTCTTTTAATTCTAAGTTGAGCACATAGTTTCTCTTGCTTATGACTCAACTTGCCTTTCCAGGTGTTTGTTTTATTATCCAGAATGAAAGGAAAGGGCCTCAGTCATTGCAAATACTCATTGCAGGTCCTGAAGGCTATATGGTTAGCAAAGGACAGCCAGCCTTAAAATGTTATGCTGAAATGGTAGCACCCAAACCACTTGGAACTTTGGCTCGTCATATATGGGGAAATTAAATCTACAGCAATTTTCAGAGCAATATTTAATTTCTTGCAAATTGCCAAGATATCAAGAAATTTGTAAACATGATACTAATGAGCGGTTTAGAGCAGGAAAAATATAACGGAGGGAGGAACACACCAAAAAAAAAAAAAAAATAGAAATAAGTTTATCATGAATCAAAACAAAAATCAAGCCCTTAAATTAACATTACTATGTTTTTCATTTCAGCAACGAGCTCAGCTATTAACCACCAAAAATATGTAAAAAGGTTTAATCTTTCAAACCTAAGCAGTTGGTTAAGTTCCCCTGACAACCTGACAGCATTCATGACCCAACAAAATTCCCAACTGAGTTGCTGATCAGAAAGTTAATAATTTAGATATTTCTTTCTTTTTGTGGGCTGGTGTTTGTCATTAATGATAGACCACAACAAACAGGTCTTTATCCATTTGCTAAATGCAACAAATGTGAGGTAATGTCACATTCGTTAAATTAGCCAAATCTCTTCAGATGCCTTTGCCTGGAACCATA
Organism: Nettapus auritus; assembly: GCA_011076525.1. Taxonomy (NCBI): domain Eukaryota; kingdom Metazoa; phylum Chordata; class Aves; order Anseriformes; family Anatidae; genus Nettapus; species Nettapus auritus. The sequence continues at coordinate 64,064,969 of CM021767.1, forward strand.
ATAAAAACAAAGGGCAAGAGGGCTCTCATCAGGACTATGCCTTGGGCACACGTAGAGTTGTTAGTTGCTCTATCTTTTCAACTGTTGTTTTATTTCAAACTAAGATGTGAAAAATGCTTTGTATAGAGGTACCAGCTCTTTTCCGTTGTTACTGGGCATTTTCCAACATAGAAATGTCACTTCACTGACACAGAACTTATTAAAAGCAGCATAATGTTTTACATATTTGTGTAATATTTCCATTGAAAAGAACAGATGAAACAACACATAAGGGTAGACAGTGCTCTTAAAGCCTTGAAACAAGACAACATGCATCAGGATCTCTTAAAGGAATTTTCCATACTTACTCTCCTTGTACTCCTGAATTACACAAGGTTCTACACCTATTCTAACTATTCTGGGTAAAGAGGAGAAATCTGACCACCTCAATGCTTATTCATACATGCCCAAATCCATATACCAGTGCAGCTGTGTGTGGGAGTCAAGGCTATGCAATAGTTGAAGTAATGTTGTCTTTGGCTCATTAAAAAAAAAAAAAAAAAAAAAAAAAAATCATTTTACCCAATAGGACCAAATGTGTTTCACCACAATATGAATAAGTGGCAATTTCCTGGGTGCTCTTTGAGTTCTGCAGCTTCTTTATAATTGAGTCCTTCATCAGCACTTTTTAAGCATCCTTTCACATTTTCATTGCTTCCCTGAAAGAAAATTATACTTCAGTCTTTATTTCCAACATTAATACAAGTGGATATTCATTCTCCCACTCTCCCTTTTCAAGATAAGGATCTTCTGTAAGGGAAGAGAGATCCTCAGAAAGCCTTTTTCTTTTTTTCTTTTTTCTTTTTTTCTTTTTTTTTCTTTTATTTTATTTATTTATTTTTTTTAAAGTGCTTTCTCAATTTCAATAAAATTAAACCTTAAATTTTCAAAGTGCATATATTCTGGTACTAACAGGAAATTAAAATAGTCCAGCAGTATAAGGACCAGAAAATGAAATTCTGTAAGAATGGTTCAGTGCTATTTCACTGCTCAGGCTGAAAGAAATGCAGAGATAAATAAGTCAGTCTGGAAAAAAATGTACATGAATGTCTATATTTATTAATTTCTCTTCCAGTGCCAGACCAAAGTATGCCAGACCAGATGCTCATTAACTTTACAAGTTGTTCTCCCTCCCCTCCATGTTTTCTAGAACAAAGGCACCTCTTGCCTTAATTTTTTCACTTTGGCCATATTTATTCAAATATTTATTGAGATTTTTCAGAAAACCTGACATTGCACAGATAAACATTTTGGCAACTTTATGTATTGTAATTATTAAAGACACCACAGCTATGACAGTTAACAGTCACAGATAAAAACTAAGTGCATACTTTTAACTATACTTTTTTTTTTTTCCTTTTTAACCAGACTTAAAACAAACAAACAAACAAACAAACAAACAAAAAAAAAAAAAACCACCACAGACATCTTGTGTTTTAAAGTATCTTGCACATACTCAGCTGCTACTTCAGAAGTCTCCCATTAATCACATATCCTACCTGTCCAGCTTCCACTGATGTCTTAGATATCATACGGCATATTCCTCTAATGCCCCTGCTTAGGCACCTAGGTTGCTCTATTTCAGCTTAGTGTGTGTGTGTAGAATAAATAAATAAATAAATAAATAAATAAATAAATAAAAGTAAAAAAGCTAGGCATCAAGGTCTGCTGCTCTGGAAAACTAGGAATTTTCAAGAGCCACTGATCAGTTTAAGAAATGTAAAGAGGCGGCCAAAATTGCTTTTGTTACATTAGGAAAGTAGGGGATTTATTCAGGAAGAAATTATACTCTGCTAGTGATTAATGGGAATCAACCTGCATCATTGAACCAGAATACACAGCCCAAGTAGAAATGAAGTGCTGAAGCACCTCAGGTGGTGTGGTACCATTAGGAAAGGAGTTAATGAGAAAAATCATGATATGGAGAAACATTAGGAAAAATTAAGTTGAAAAAATTATAAGAAATGAGGTCTGGCTACAGTCTATCAGAAACTGACTTTAAGCCTAAGGAAATGTACTTTATATCTTTGGCAGGTAGCTCTAAGATTGAGCTCCAGAAGAAAACCTCTTAAGTGCAGACAGAACATTTTAAGAGGACATGAAAAAACAGAATAACCCCAGGAACACTTAAGTTTTCTATATTGAACTATATCATACTGTTTAATGTATCCGGATGACAGCATAAAACCTTTTTTTAAAAAATGTTCAATTTAGTAATAAAATCAGATGAATTAAGGCAGATGGAGCACACTATGCAATAGAAGTAGGGCAAAGAAGAAATTCTTGGAGGGATTTTTTCAACTATTTATAAAAACGTATGCTAAATTCTGCATAATAGTAAAACTAAAACTGCAGCAAAAACTTGATGCTTAAACAAGAGAAATGAATTCTGAAATACACTGAAAAGGGTTTTTTTGTTTGTTTATTTTTTTCCCCCAATAGTTGAATACAACCCAAAGATGTTTGGTAGATTTAATTGGTCTTTTCTATAAGCTCATTCACTGTGAGCCCAATACAGCCTAAACAGAAGTCCCTGAGAAATACATAAGACACCTGCAGTCTATGAAAAAGTTCCATTAGTAAATGTTGCATATTCTGTCACAAAACACAAGTATTTCAATACAGACAATTTAAAGACAAACATGGACCAAAAATCTCTGGCATATTAAAAAGTCTGGGTAGGATCAGCCACTGGCAGTACAGTTTCTGGATACTTTTAAAGCACTTTCATGTCCAATTTGGGAAAAAAATAAAATAAAAATAATTACTATATGGAACAGTAAGAAGGAAGAAGAAATGGTCCAAAAAAAGTATATGCATTACTCATAGTTTCAACCATGCATTACTCATAGTTTCAAGCATTACCCAACTATTCAACCATTATTGACGCTGTAGATGTGTGTATATTACTATGATTTCTGTCTTTGTGAGAAATCTATTTGTCCCACTTTTCCCACGCAATAAGAGTTATGGCAGTTCGCTATTTTATTTTGCTCCTATGATGTCCTGACTGGATGCTGGCTACCTTCTGGCTTCTTCTCCCTGCCTTTTATATCTAATGCTTTAGTGGATGTGCTTCTACTCCTTTCTTAAACAGATTTAATCCTCTGTAATTTGCTTCTGCCGATGTACAAATTCTCAATGTATTTTCTCTAGAAAATCTGATGTACTATACAGAAATTAGTCTGCTATATGTTATAGTAAAATGCTGTATATTATAATCAAATTTAACTGCTTAAAAAGTAGTTAAATTACTGTGATAAATAATAAGTTTCCTTTCTTACTTCCAGCTTTATAATGGGCTCCAGAAATAATCAACTGTGCTAATTTCACCCTTTTGCCCCTATGAAAGTTTGCAGAGTAGCAATTAAAAAAATAAATAAATAAATAAATAAAAAATAAAAATAAAAAAATAACGCTAAGGGGGGAGCAAAGCTCTTTGCCTTTTCTCTGTATCACCATTGCTGCACATGCTCATACAGACATGACTACAACGAGCAAGGCACTACTGCACATGGTCCTAAAAGATATCCAGACACTGTTGTGTCAAATGAACAGTGGAATAACTCATTTGTATAAGGCATTCACACACAAATTGGAAGGATTAGTGCTTCTGAAAATGAGCGACCAAGACCTGAAGACAAAAAAATAATGCTAATTTGTGCATATTTATTATACAGACATTTTTCTATACTCAAAAGCCTCATTATGAACACTAAACATGCCCTAAATTCTATCTGTTGTGAGTGGGTTTTTAGTAGTTACTTTAGTAATTACTGGGGGGGGGGGGAGGGGAGGGAGAAGGGACTGGTTGGAGCTGAGTACTTATTTGTTATGTTTGTAAGAATCACACTACTCAGATGAAAATGTGTTTTAAATGAGTTAGCCAAGGAAGTGCAGAGAAAAACAAACAAACAAACAAACAAATGTATCACTGTTTGTTATTATCAAAACCTATTTAAAATGAAATCTTGTTGTACCCACGTGATGGTTTTACCCTGCTGGGCAGCTGAACTCGACCACAACCATTGTCTCACTCCCTCTCTTCAAAGGAAAAGGGGGAGAAAATACGATGAAACGGGCCCAAGGGTTGAGATTAAGGACAAGGAGATCGCTCAACAATTATTATGGGCAAAACAGAATCAGCATACTGAGAGACCGATGTAATTTTTTGCTTACCATTAGCAGCAGGAACTAAAAGCAAACTAAAAACACCTCCCCCTTCCTCCCCACCCCCTCTCCATCTACTCTATTCCACCTTCTCCCCCCAAGCAGCGCAGGGGAACGGAACGGAACGGGGGCTGCGGTCGGTCCCTGACGCTTCGTCTCCACCACTCCTTCACGGTCACTCTCTGCCCCTGCTCCACGCGGGGTCCGTCCCACGGGATGCCGTCCTTCCCAATCTTACCCTGCCGGGGCTGCCCACAGGCAGCAGCTCTTCAAGAACTGCTCCCACATGGCTCCATACCGCGGGGTCCACTCCCCAGGAGCAAACTGCTCCAGCACGGGTCCCCCACGGGCGGCAGCTCCAACCCGGGGCCTGCTCCTGCGGGGGCTCTCCATGGGCCGCAGCCTCCTCCAGGCCACATCCACTTGCTCCACCGGGGGCTCCTCCATGGGCTGCAGCGTGGAGATCTGTTCCATGTGGAACCCATGGGCTGCAGGGGGACAGCCTGCTCAACTAGGGGCCTCTCCACAGGCCACAGGGGAACTGCTGCTGTGGCGTCTGGAGCACCACCTGCTGCACTGACCTCGGGGGGTCTGTTTCTCACTCCCCTTTCTCTCCCAGCTGCTGTGTCTAAGCTTTTTTTTTTTTTTTTTTTTTTTTCTTCTTCTTCTTTCCCCTTTCTTAAATCTGCTCTCACAGAGGCACAGACAACATTGATTATTGGCTCAGCTCTTGCCAGCAGTAGGTCCCTCTTGGAGCCATCTGAAACTGGCCCTTATCTGACATGGGGCAGCTTCTGGACTCTTCTCACAGAGGCCTCCACTACAGCCCCGTGCTACCAAAACCTTGCCATGCAAACTCAATACAACCTTTTAAAATTAAATAGCATTTGAAGTCTAAACAGCATTGATGGAATATGGTAGGAAATGCTAAGATAACTTAAATTTATTTAGAGCTAAAAATACTATCAACACTTTTTGAAATGTGTGGTAAATTGCTACATTAATCAAGGTAAATCAAGACTTGCATAAGAATGCCTTTTGGAAATAAGAGAATAATTCAGCTTTCTGTCTAGATTTTGAGGACATAATTGTTTGAAGACAGAGCATCAGAGCTTTTCATAAGAAGATGAATGAAATCCATTCCCTTTTCTTTTTTAGAGAGTAATTTAAAATATTGTTAAAGAATATGCATACGAAAAAGCAGTTCAAGTCAAGTAGGCTAGCGTGGATATAAGAGGAATGAGATGTTATTAATAATGGTGCTGTCACAGTTAATGATTTTACCTCATAGTGGAGGCATGGCCAGTTAGGCTAGAATTACTTAGCAACACAGTGTCTGCAATCCAGTGGTATTTTCATTTGCCACTCAACTGCTGGAAGAAAATACAAGTCTTTCAGTGAACTATGAAATCAACCAGTAAAAATACTGGAGCTTATGAGACAGGCTGACTACTATCAAGGTGATATATCATAAATGCAAGATGCAGTTAGTCTGCTATTGTACACTGAACTCAGACTGCAAAACTACAGCATCAGCCAGCAGATACTTACCAATAAAGCTCTGCGAGGCAAATAAGGATGTCTGAGGACAGCTTTAAAATGTTTTATTGCTCTTAATTTCACAGAAAGCACCATGGGGGGTGGAGAGAGGGAAGGTTTTTGCACTACTCTTTAGTGACTCCACACAAAATTTGGTTCCCTACATAAATCAGATCCTCCTTCCAACCAGCAGCCTCCTCTGGCTGAGACACACAAGGAAGTCCAGCCAGGCTCTTTCTGGAGGCAGCATGTGTATTTCTGGGTTAATTGCAAAGACAGATTGGGAGAGTGACCTGGACCCTGCGTCCTTGACTTTGATCCAGTAAATATCCTGATTTAGTGCTTGTGCCCACATTAGACCACAGGTAGGCATACTTCTGAAGTATGTAGCAGAGCACAAGAGATCAGTCATGCCCTGTAGGCCATTTCACAAATACAACAGTAGCATGGACTGTCTTGTGGAAACACAGATTCAATAGCAACAACCAAGAAGGCAGATGAAGACCTATTCTAGATGATTTTTGCCACTTGTCTACTCAGGATTTCTTAGGTTTGTTAGTGAGTACTTCAGATACCTCAGACAGTACTTTTTACATGCCCTTAGGATGTCGTTAAGCCAAAATCCCCATTTTGCTGAAACTGACAAACAACCTTGAGAATATTTCAGTCATTTTGAAGTAAAACACGTTTTGTGTTCTAACCACAACTATATAATCAAACCGAAAAGCTCCTTAGACCAAGTTTACTTTCCAAGAACCAGCATGGAATGATGATGTATCTACATACTTTTTATAGTCATGCTTTTCATATATATATATATATATATTTTTTTTTTTTAATGTGTGTCTATAACTTAAAAATAGAAAGAACAATCTTGAACACATCCTTAATGCTTTGAGACTAAGAGGAATGTCTGGCCAAATAACTCTGTTATCATAATATACAAACATTAAAGGCTTAAAATATCAAAAATGATTTTTGATTCAATGTAGTCGTCAGGCTAATTGTACACTAATACACTGGGCAATAACAGTATGTTCTGATAGGGAAGCACAAGCAAGAGCTAGTGAACTGACTGTATCAAATAGAATTAATTAAAAGCTATCAGATAACTTGCCTTGCTTGCTTTGTGTTTCCGTACATTCAGTCATTACAATACCATAGCTTACGTCAAAGAAATCAGGGAAGGCATATCCTCCTGGACTAGTCAGAATGCCAGGAATCACAACAGGTTATGGGGAAAAGACAGAGAAGAAATATCAAAAATCAAGCAAAATAAAATGGACAAATTACAGAAATATCTTACTTCAAGGAATATGACTTTAAGCAACTTATATATTTTAAACTAAGCATTCTTGCATATATGCATATGAGAACTGAAAGTTGCTCTCATCAAGTTGCTATCTTAGCAACTGAAAGCCGCTATCATAATCAGGAAAGCTTCCTGCTTAAGCTGTTACACTTTGCCCAAACCAAAGAAAGTGTAAATAATATTTGGGAGGAAATCTTTGGGTGACTGAATAGAGAGAAGTAGAGGAACTAAAAAAGATTAAAGCCATTGTATCAGAGCTATTGATGATACCTAGACTACCCAGTGGATAACAACTCAGACGAATGATGCAACATTATTATGCAAAATTCAGTGCAGTGCAAGTATATTTTTCTTTGTAACTTGTACATATGTAACCAAGTGTAACCTTCAGTTACACTCAGATTTTTAGCTATTTTTTTAGCTATTACAAAGTAGCTGTATGGATTACAGTGCTTGTTCTGAGTGACAGCTGCAAGCACCTTGCAAACTGCAAGGCAGAAATTCTGATACCCACAGCAATTAATTATTGCAAAAGTTCAAAAAAATCTTAAAGCTCCTGAGGTACTGTTGTTATTTTTGTTCAATGGAATAACATTCTTAGGTCCCTCATTAAAAAGACAAAAAAAAAAAAAAAAAAACACTTTGCAGGTGACATTAAGAAAGCTCATTCAGCAGCTAGCATCTATTTCCAGCATTAGAACAAAGGGGTCAAAAAGATGAAGTGTACTTCTACTTTGAAATGTGGCTATAAAAGTGGCTATACATTATGCTGTATGCTTGTTGTATCTCAATGACCAAATATGCTCAATTTACATATAAAAATATGTTATTGTGTAACTTCCAAAGTAAACTCAACAAGGGAGGCTGTTATGTAAATCTGCACTGCACTCATCAGTGGTGCAATGGCATTAGAACAGTCACATTGGAAAAAATGACTACTTAAAAAAATGTTAATAATTTTGGAAAATAAAACTTTCAGGATAATATGACCTTGTGTACAGACTGGCAGAATAGTTTGCCACAATAATATGTTTTTTCTCTCAGTGTTTTACAGTAAGAAAGCTGAGCTTAATATTCTTACTTTAGCATGAAAAAGCTGATATTGCCTCATATGATTTCATGAACTACAAATTGCCTTAAAAAATTCACAGTACTGGCGTCTGTTATGAATGAAGCAGGCAGAGCATCAGCACAGAGACTGATAAACACCCAGAGAGAACAGATATCTGACTCCTGGAAAGAGAATGGTGCCTGGAAGCTCAAGAAAAGGGAAGAAATAATGCTTAGAATGCAGTGAGAGGTGAAAGAACAAAAATGATTATTGCTAGGTTTTGTTCTGTATTAGATCTGTTTCAAGACTGTTTGCTTCTAACAAGGCTAATAATTGGATTCAGATAATGATGTGAGATTTTATGACCCAGAGAATTGCAAATTTTGCAGTTTGTTTTGGACAAACAAAAAAGAATCTAAGAACACTAAATAATTTATATTTTTTTCCAAAAGCAAACTGAGGTTTAAAATTTCCTTTCCAATTAAAATGCTGATTTTATTTAATTGCTATCACATCTTTCAGAAACTTGCTGCAAAAGTTACTGTGAACAAAAACAACAACAAAAATGTTGAATGTAGATCAAAATGTGAACCCAGCCCAAACATTTCTGCAGGGATGGCAGCCATGTCCATGATGACAGTTCATTGTTGCTCATTGGGCACTTCTTTACTGTGAGGGTGACAGAACACTGGAACAGGTTGCCCAGAAAGGTTGTGGAGTTTCCTTCTCTGGAGATATTAAAAACCCACCTGAATGCCATCCAGCACAATGTAGTCTGTGTGATCCTGCTTGGCAATGGGGATTGTACTAGATGATCTTCGGAGGTCCCTTCCAACCTCAACCATTCTGTGATTCTGTAACAGGGAACATAAGAAATCTTCCTGCCCTGCTACATCATGGATCTGCCTTAACATTCTATCCAATTTGGACAGTGCCCAGTGACCTAATGTGTCTCATAACTTGCAAGGGCACCATCACATGCAACACTAGCTTTGGAGATGTTATACTTTGTAGTTATTAGATGTACACATCCAACTCAAGAAAAGACAGAAGGCAGTCACTTGCCATGAAAAATACAGGTCTTCCGAAGACTGACAGGTTCAGTTCTGTAGTTTCTCAGCAAGTGGGGTTGCAGCTGACAAGATGAGCTCTTAATTAGGCTCTTGGGAATAATAAATGTCCATTTAAACTCAAAAGCTAACACCAATTCAGCACTATGATTGTGAATTCCATCAAAAATTATTTAGACAACTGCAAAACTTAAGGTTTGTGAAGCAAATTGAATAGTTTATTTAGTTATTTTACAATGGAAACCCAGTGTCAGCACAGAATAGATCATGAAAGATCTTATCAAGGGCAGAATAGCTCTCCTGGCCTCAGTTACACAGCATGTAACTCAATTTTATAGGAGAAACAACACTACTCTCTCCTTTTTACATATTAAAAATGTGTCTGTTTTAACCTTACATCTTAGTGACTACTTCAGCATTGCAGAAGCCCACAGAACTAGTGTTTGTCAGGCAGTGTCAAACGAGCAATGTGCCAGCTTACCTATTGCCTGCAAATACTCTGCAATAGCTGAAGGAGCTACATTAATTACTGGATTGGCACAAACTGAGCCTCTGTTCCATCCATAAACTATATGTAATATCAAACTATCTTCATTTTATCTCCTACATGTGCAAAGACAACCTCCAGAGTATGCAAGTGATCAAATGTGGCTGTTCTGAAAACCCATCATAGCTCCTGTGAAGAAAGTGAATTGTGTAAAGGGGTATCTTAAGGACCTCTGCACTCCATGTAAAGGCAATAATTACATTGCCTTTCACCCTTATCTCTCCTGTAGGAATAGCTTATGGTTAGATAGATTCCAAAACTGGTGACAATTGAGAGGGCATCATGTTCCTCAAGCAAGCTAAATACTCACAGCTCTCTGCTGGTTTATTTTTGCCATCTGTCTCCCAGTGCAACATCAAATTACTTCTGGAATCTAATGGGCTGTGCTCTGATATTATTTAGCAGCAAAATACAGACATTGCCCTTTCTCATGTTCAGTGATGGGACACAGATTGTCTGTTTCAGTCAAATTCTAAAAAGCTACAAATTACCATCCAAAGTCAGAGCTTCCCCATGTTTGAGATGAGTATTAGAAAAACATGCTGTCCATTCAGTCAGTAAAATATATTCTTAAAAAGAGAGGCTTGAAGAAATGTAATTCTGCCTCAGGTGGTAATCAGGGGAGATCTAAAAAGAATTATTCCACAACAAATAAGGAGTACCATCCTTGTCATACTCTTTAGGATGTTACTCAGCCTCTGCTCCACCTAGGGCTGGCTAGGGATACATGGTGCAATAGCCTACTTTACAGATACTCTAGTCAAACAAGCACTGTGCAAGCCCTTCGATCCAAGTCATCCTAGTAATTTCCTACAAGTCTAAGCTTATTATTTCAGGCTGGACAGCACACAACACTGCTTTTACTGTTGGCATCATGAGAAGTATTTTACTGTGAACAGCATGTTCAGGTGAGTGTCATCTTGTGGCAAAAGCATAATCATGAGTCTTGCATCTTCCCATTTCCATTAGACTGCAAGAAAAGAATAGTACCTGACATCAGGAGTACATGTAGAATTATTGCATCTGAGCATGACAGAGGACAGAACGAAGGAAAGGCTTCTTGAACCTTATACATTTCCAGTCACACACAGCACATACATTTGTCTCAGAACAAGGACTTGTTTCTGAGAAAATAAACTTTTCTATCTACTCCTACACTGCTCAGAGGATTTTTTTTTTGGTTCTTCCATAGCTGTCAGAAGACTCCAGATAAAACCCCTGTCATTTCCTCTTTATTACAAACTTTAGAGTTCTCACTGAAGCTGCATATCTGTAGGACTTCACTGGAAGCTCAGAATAAAATGGATGCATTTCAAAGCTAACTCCAGTCTATTTATAATCCAACTGAATGCACCTTCTCATCGGTAGTGGGATTGTGAATTCATATTAAGTATAAGTCTGCAGGGGCTGTCAACTGTTTCCAATAGGGAATCTCAACATTACTCCCTTATTTCCTCACAACTACTGTTTTTTTTTTGTTGTTGTTGTTGTTGTTGTTGTTTTGTTTTGTTTTGTTTTGTTTGTTTTTTAAGGTTTCATTACTAAATTATATCTAGCAACTCACTGTATCCCAAGACACTTTATACTGTGGAAGTTCTCCACAGTTAGTCTCATCTCCAAATGGGACCCTATTTGGAATAGTGACTTGAAGCAGACACTACAGGCCTGAAGTACACATGATGTTGTTTCATGAAGCCAGTGCAATTGCACACGAGTCCATAGTTACTTAAAGAACACCAAAGGCAAGAAAAAAAGTAACTTTCCATCTAAAATCCTTTAAACAGATCCTGAATAAAATATATAGCTATTTTTAGAGTTTATGATGTTGAAGCTCATGATTCATTAATATTTTAAATTTCCAGTCCAGAATTATGTTCTGCTTTTCATTTAGCACTCAAGTAACCACTCAAGTCATTTGAGTGAACGTACAGGTATGCACCTATGTCCATGTTCATTGATTCCAAGTTTTCTAAAATCAGCATTCAATTTCCTGGAAAGGAAAGCCACTATATGAATAAATCAAAAGAAATTTTATATATAAATATATATTTTTTTTCAGACAAGTTTAATAGATAAATCTCTTTTACTTTCTAGTAAAAGAGATCATTAAAACATAAAACAAAAACTCTTCTCCCTCTGCTTTTCAACAACTCAAAAAAAAAAAAAAAGTTAAAAAAAAAAAAAAAGAGTAAAAATCCCAGTTTCCTATGAAACATTTATGAGATTCTTTTTCATTCTACCAGGGTGGGATTTTATGTCTCTTGTCTTTATAAAAGAATATTAAACCAAATGCTATACATAAAAGTGCTCTTGTTTGTAAAGAATCAGTGTTCTTAAGATTAACTTCAGTTGATTCTTAAGATTATCTTCAGTTGAAGAACGATTACTTTTCAGTAAAAATAAATAAATAAATGTTTCTTACAGAACGGTCATTTAGTTAGCTTTCAGAACTCATTTGTCTCACTTGGTAGTTTTCTCACCTATAGAAGGTAGTTCATAACTCAAACCTAGTCCAAGATTCTCAGATGAATTCAGCTCCATTTCAACACGAAATATTAACACAATTATCACATTGGGTTTTGATTCCTTTTAAAAATCTGACCTGACAGAATAAATGAAAACCTTTGCAACACTAGTTAGCATCTATAAAATAAAGCATTGCACATCAGCCACTCTAGGGAATTCTCCTCTCTGAGAGAACTGAACAAAGATTTTAGAGGCAGCAAGCTATTACTAATCTATACCAGGAGAGCATTGTGTGAATGTAAGTACTGACAATTAAGTCAGATCCTGATGCCACTGTAATCTTTATAAATTTCTACTTCTTTCTAAATTTTTATTTCAACAGGGTTGGGATTTTGTCATACTACAATAAATTCATTCTGAGATTCCTATTTTCCCGTTTCTAAAGATGGTCATAGATGGTATAAACATGGTTGTCCCCTGGCTTGCAAAGTATACTAAAATAATAATGAAAAAATTGGCAAAATAAGCACAATGTGCATGTGCAAATTGTCATGAAAAACTGGTAAGGCTTAGGCAGCTAAGGCTTATCCACATGCTTTTTGAATTTCCCACTTTGGACTTCCTCTATTACCTTCAGCCTCTTAAAAAAGCCTAAAGAATGTTCTTGATCCAGTCAGAGGCTTCTCTCCAAGCAGAAATGGTGTTCTTAAATAAAATGCATAATAGCTTCATAAGCTATTTTCAGGGAGGCAGAAATGCTGGCTAGGATGTGAATGATCCAAATGAGGTATATTAAAAATGCATGTGTTTTTCCTTTCAACTAGTGACTTTCTAGAGTTTAGGCATACTATCTGGCCCTCAAAAGTTGTTGTGGCTATTGTATTCAGAGCACACATGCTCCCATCTCGATTAGGCTTTCTTTCTTTTTTTTTTTTTTTTTTTTTTTTGGGGGGGGGGTGTTCATAATGACTCTTCAAAACAGTTTATTCTGCTATTTTTTCTCAATGTGCACTCCCTACTTCATTTCTCAGGGCATTCATCATTGAACTTTGTGACATCTGGGGAAGCAAACAAATGCCAGCTCTATTTCTACTGTTTTCTAGGAAGTCTTTGTTGTTGATTTTACAGAGGAGCATAGCTATCTATATACAATTGCTTTGCTTTTTAAAGCATATTGAATTACACTTGAATTCTATCCTGCCATGGATAAAAGGATGCAAATACTAGCAAGCTGATAACTCTTAAATAAGCATCAATAAAATTCAGATGTAGGAGTGTTTCACTAATGAATTATGCTACTGTTAGGAAAAGGTTACTGTGTTGGTTTGTGCTCCTTCAAACTTTGTGAATAATTCAATTTTTTTTTTCACGTAATTCTTCTCACATAATGCAGATTTCAGATCTGGTTAACTGCTAAGAACTCACGATAACAACTAGCAGTTGCTGTGCATGTTGCAGCCTAATATTAATTAAATGTTGGTTTTCCACTTCTTTGAAGTCTTGTTTTCATTTGTGATGTTTACAAAAAAAGGAATAGAAATAAGACCCATCACCACATTAAGCTTTCACCTTTCCTTTGTGCTAAAAAATTCCTGAGAGGTGACAAGACCTGTAGTCTCTTGCACCAACTCAGATGACAAGTAAATCTAGTTTTAACATATATAAAAACCTCAAACTCATTTGTGTTTTTTTGTTTGTTTGTTTGTTTGCTTGTTTTTGAGGGAACCAAACCCTGTACAGAATACCCTGAAGATACAGAGTCAGATGACAGAAAAAGAAGAAAATAAAAGCTAATTTAAAAAGAATTAAAAAAAAAAAAAAATCCTATCTCACATGAAAACTCGATTTTAAATGCCACAGTAGCTGCAGTTTTGATTGTGCAGTAGTTAAACCTATTTAAATAGTAGGTGCGAAAACATTAACCTTACATCTTAGAAACTGAAATGCTTTCAAGTATTAAAAATTACTAAATATCAGTAAAATATATACAAAAATCCTCCATACTAAGCACATTTTATTTTAAGAGTTAACATAATGATATAACCTCAAAATAAGTCTGTTTTTCCTCCATTAAAAAAAAGATTAAAAGCATCAGCTGAGCATTTTTATATTTTCGTGACCAGTTATGAAAACCATTATTTGTAATTGTCTATCTTTATTTCATCACAGTCTGAACACACAGTGTTAAAAAAGCTATAAAAGCAAAAGAAACCTGTTCAGAGAAATATTTAAAATTATTTAGATCTTATACTGAAGTCAGGTCCCACACTGAACAAATTGGCATAGAAATAACAGACACTCTGGGTTTTACCTAAAGGACCAAGAGAAATTCCCCCAGGGCTGGCCATATGCTGTATTTCATTGTGTGGTTTGCTTGAAATATTTTAGATAATTAATTTTCATCTCAGAAAATACTCCAACTATCAATATACGCATAAATTCACATTCATTATAGCCAAGTGTTCTTTATACATCAGAGATTGTTTATGTATCCTTATTACGGGATACGAAGCAAAAAGGATCTTCACTCTTTCAAATCAAGCTATTTTATTATAATTACAAGTATCTGGTCTTCCTTTCTTTTTGACTTGATCTCTTGTTCATTTATCTTCAAAAGTGCTTTTATGCTGTGGCAATGTTTGACATTAATGCTACCAAGATAAGGAAGGTATTTCTTCTTGATGCCCTGAATATAACTGTTTCTGAAGGAAAAGTGTTCATTACCCTGCCAGAGGCCCTACTGAAAATCTTATGAGTTTTGATGACCTAAATAGCAACACTGGAGTCTGTCCATGTTAATGCAGTTTACCAGTCATCTTCCTTCCTTGGTTTCACTGAGTTACCTATTAGAGAATTCCCAGAGCAGATGAAGGTATTCATCACAAAACACTAAACTTTGGTCTATTGAAACAAATCTTTCTAACCTCTCTTTATCTTATTCATTTTGTAAAATAGGCAGTTTAGGCAGATTTAACTCAATAGGGTAAACTTTGTGATGAACCCTCAGTCTCCAGAATTATCTTCCCTGCACTTTGCATCATAATGGGTTATGATCTTCTGGCTGTATTTTCTTTATAATCAAGATAATAATCATATGCACCCTGTCAGACTCACTTTCACTGAATCTAATGCTTTTGATTTTTCTTCAAGTGTAATTGTTATTCCTGCATGCATAAACTCTATTAGCACTATGCATGGCAGGATGAGCTTTGACAGCTAAGCACAAGTTGACCTTCCCCATGAAACAGAGAATCATAGAATGGCTTGGGTTGGAAGGGACCTAAAAGACAATTTAGTTTCAACCCCCTTCCCATGGGAAGGGATGCCACCCTCTAGGTTGATGAGGTTGTTCAAAGCCCCATCCAATGTGCTGTTGAACATTTCCAGGAGTGGGGCATCCACGGTTTCTCTGGGCAACCTGTGCCAGTGTCTCACCACCTTCTGAGTGAAGAATTTCCTCCTAATTTCCTATTTAAATCCCCCCTCTTTTAGTTTAAAACCAATGCCCCTTGTCCCATTATTATCTGACAGAGCAAAAAGTTGCTGTCCATCTTTTTATAAGCCCCCCTTAAGTATTGAAAAGCTGTAATGAGGTCTCCTCTGAGCCCTCTCTTCTCCAGGCTGAACAGCCCTGGCTTTCTTAGCATTTCTTTGTAGGAGAGGTGATCCAGCCCTCTGATCAACTTCATGGCCCTCCTCTGTACTTGCTCTAACAGATCAACATCCTTCTTGAGCTTGGGGCCCCAGACCTGGATGCAGTACTCCCAAGTGAGGCCTCAGAAGTACAGAGTAGAGGGGGACAATCACCTCCCTTGACCTGCTGGCCACTCCTCTGTTGATGGAGTCCAGAATGCAGTTGGCACTGCTGACTCATACCAAGCTTCCTGTCAGCCAGAACCCCCCAAGTCCACCTCCACAGGGCTGCTCACAATGAGTTCTTCTCCCAGTCTGTATTTGCTGCTGTCTGGGATTGCCCTTACCCAGGTGCAACACTTTGCTCTTGGACTTGTTGAACCTTATTAGATTCACAGTGACCCAATTCTCAAGTTTGTCCCTTTGGATGGTTGGTCTTCCCTTGTCAACTGTCAACATCATAGCACTGATCCAGAATCTCCACCAGATTGTTAAGGTGTGATTTTCCCTTGGTGAAGCCATTCTGGCTGATTTTGGATCACCTCCTTGTCCTGCATGTGTCTCACTTGATTCCAATTGCTTGCCTTTGCCTGATTCTGAGTAGTCTTTCCACATTCACCCCTCCTTCCTTCCAAGACTGTCCTCTGAAAAAAAACATAATTAGTTTCTGGAATCCCATACACATTTTTATGTCTGGGATGTTTATTCCAGACAGACTTTAAGTAGTCTTAGTACAGCTTCATCTCTCTCTCTCATTAAGATCTGACCTTCTGTTGCTTTCTGATTGTAATTGATGTGCTAAAACACAATTCTCTTCGTGACTACTACTGAAATTAAATAGGCCATCTCAAGCAGAAGAACCTAAGATTGACAATGTACCATATAAATAAATCCACATAAGTTATATGCAGATTTAACATAACTTCAAAAGCCCATAATGAAGTAGATTTATTCAAGCAAATAGTTTAAATAAAATGTAGCAACTAATAAATCAAGTTAGAACTTATGGTAAACACTATTGTTAGCAAATGCACATTTTTCCATAAACCTTCCTTTTACCACATCCCTGTAGTGAAAGCTTTGAAAACAAGTGGTATAGATGTTTTCCAAGGAACTTACTATTCAATAATACTTCAATACTTTAACTGAAATGCAGTTACAGATCACATGGATATGCTCTTATCCAGAACAGATGCTTACAATGGCACAAACACGGCAATTAAGAGGGGTGCCTTGGGAGGGCCATCAAGTTTAATCAAGGTCTTCAGTAGAGACTAATACCTACCTAACCTTGTTGCATTGTTATTGCTTTCCTAGCTATGACTAAGACAACTGAAACATACATTTTAGCAGAAGGCCACACACGCGTTGAAGTTACTTTTCAACTATATAACCTTCATGTGCACATGCTTGTGCATATCCTTTCTGTGCACACACCTGCACCTTGTACTTACTACATGTAGATCTAGTCTTGACTGACAAATGACTAAGTAATTGGATAAGAATTTTCATCCAGTTTTGAAGAGCTGAGCAATATAAGCTCCCTGTCTGTTAATAACTTTTGAGCATCCCCCTCATTTTAAACACATGGACTTCATCCATTAGCTTTAGCTCTAACTCTTTCAGATTGGTTAAAGGCAGAGTCAATAAAGGTTCTTCCAAGATCTTAAAGATGCTTTCTTTAGAGAAGTTGTAATTTTGTTTTTGTTTTTTGAAAGTTCAAAGATACTTAGCATGATATATGGCATGGCTTATTGAACTATTTGAAGATACCACTTGATAAATCTGAATTCTCATGATTAACGATGCTTGTTTTCTCCCTTCTTTCAAATTACAAAAGACTCGTCACATAACCAATAGTACTGTTGCATTTGTCAGATTATAATTAGGTGGGGCAAAAAAGTCATTATAAACTGCTCTGCTGAATAGGAACAGAAGATTCAACTAATCTTTTTGCCCTTCTCAGTATTAAGTCTTACTCAGCATTATGCCTTACATACATGCAACAAAACGGAAGCTAACAAAAAATGGGGACCTGTGGGAATACTCTATTGTTCAGGCAAAACAGCTTCAAGATGCACAATACCATAAGATTTTTCCGCACTTATCTTTCTGTTCAAAGATTGAATTAACAGTATAGCATGTGATTTTTTGTTCATGAATCAAGTGTATAATATCCTTGGATAAAGAAAAAAATACAAATCTCTTGAGTTTCCTTATTCATTTCCCAAATTACAGTAGGCTGATTTTTTGTAAACACTTGTTTCCACAGGTAAATATCACTTATTATTCAAAAAAAAGTCAATTTGATGAAAGCAAAGAACAACAACAACAAAAAAAGGTGGCTTTGGGCACTGTTTCATGTATATTTTTACTTGGAAAAATTCACACTTTATACAAGATAAAAACTGAATTTGTTGTTATAAGTTATCTGTGTCTCACGTACACATCAATTAAAAATCTCATCTGAAGAAGCTATTCTTTTGTAGCCTCTTATAGTAACAGAAGCTGACTGAAGATTTCAAGGTTCATGGTAGCCTGTTTCTAGTAGCTAACAAAGATGCAACTATCCTTCAATAGAAAAACAGAGCCAGTCTTTCATCCTGATTATAGATAATCAAGAAATTTTTAGCAAACATAGAAAGTGGACATTTTGTTATTCAGGTGTTAAAAGGAGTCCTTAGTAAGTATGTTAGCTACCTGATGTTAATCAAAGTTTTGGAATTGATATTAAGCCTAGTGTTTCAAGGGCATAAATGAAAAATACATCAGCTCTGAAAGAGTTAATTTCTGTTCTGCTATGTTTTCCCTACCATTTCCTGAAGGAAGTGTTTATTGGTTCTAAAATGATGGGCAAATACCACACACTTCTCCAGCATAGACAGTGAAATCAAACACCCTTCACGCTGCCTTTTTTTTTCCCCCCCATGACCCTCTATGGAAGAAAGATCGAGATCACCAAATGTTGGTTTCATTGTTACCAATCTCAAACAAATGAGTTGCTAAGTAATATCACAGCAAATATTAGTAGGTTCTTATTAGCTATAGCTATATTACTAAATGCAACATGCCACTTGTTCCTGGACACTGACACTTAGTGGCTCAGAGCAACCCATCAACTCCTGGCCTATTGGGACAGGATGACTGCATGCAAACTACACATTGGGAATGTTCTTCCAAGCATCCCATATCCTGATTTGTATGCACACACACACCACACAAAATACTTGAGCAGGCTAGTTGTCACAGACAAAAGCAGCACCTGAAAACGTGTAAACATTTTAATGATAGATTCTCATTCCAAAAGCTTGGATATGGATTTTGACCACAGATACAATCATAGAATCCATCCTAAAAAAAAAACACGCACACACCTTCAGTGACCACAAGCAAGCTTAATACAGCTTTGAGGTTCTTTCTGAGTTACTGTGTTTTCCATCAGTGGAGCAGCAATGAGTCATACAATGTCAAATTCACCAGCATTTCCGTCCAATATGATCCTTTGCTAGATGACTCCATGGCCAGAGGAAAAATCCTTTGTAAGAGTGTAAGAGATAGACACTTGCACTAAAACTCCCACATTGTTCATATATTTTCTGCCATGTATATTTCAATTTCCTGTGATTTTTAAACATTTAATAAAGCTAAATTAATTAATTTACTTCAGCATGTAAATGTTTGAAGGTTATTTTCGCCAATTTAATGTTTTGTATGTAATTAACTAGTACAAAAACAACCTTTATTATTTTATGCTAATCTTGGTAAATATAGTGTCAACTGCATCCACAGAGTTAACACAAATTAAATAGATAATCTTCTATTCAGCCTAAAAACTGAAGATTCTGTCATGTCCATCATAACTTCTAAAATCAGTTTATCAGCAGAAGAAAAATACACTATTTTATTTTTGCTGTTATACGAATGGTTCCAAAAGCCCCAATTATCTGACTCCATACTTGATTGTAAAAGTATAAGAACTTGCATTGGTGAGCAGAAATTGAACTTGAAACCATTTCGTTTAAGAAATATTTGAAAAAAGATCTTAAAGAGTATGCCTTATACCTGGACAGACCACCTTCTGTACTTAAGAGGGAAAGAAGCAGAACTAACAATACAGCAGATTTTACAGACCATTCATAAAACAGTAATTGAAGAATAACAATAGTTAACCAGATAAGCCGCAGTGGCAAAAGGCATCTCTTTTTGCAGTGCCAAAGAGTAATGAATGGATGGTATTATTCTGCAGCTGACTTTCCTGCGTAAGAGCAAAGTACAATATTCAGCTGCATGATCAAAATCTGAATTGGCATTTTGATCATTGTTCTAGAAAACAGGGGGGTAACCATCACACTATAGACACAGTTTTAAGTGTAGGTGGCAGAAGATAGTTTTAGCTATCAAGCATAACAGAACACAATTTAGAGAAAAAAAGGACACTATGTTAAGGCAAATCAACAAATATTTATTTTGTGACTAAGCTAAGGGGATTTTCTGAGATGCAAATAAGTTAGCATTTAATTATATCTTTAATTACAATCCATTAACTGTTTTTAATTTAATGTTATTCTACAGAAATCACTGAAGTGAAAATGTCAATAAAAATCTGTCTGTTCAATGGAAATAAAGGAGTCTTCTAGCAATACAAGAATGAGACAGTGTGCATATCACTTTCAGTTGCAATTTTCTGAGTAATATGTTGAGCAATCCTGTAAACAAAGTAATCTACTTCATTTGGAAGAACAGCTTTCTTCCTTGCAGCCACAGCATTTTTATTGGACACACACGATAAAGAAGTTCTTTACACCTGTACTATATCCTTTACCTTACAAATCCCTATTTCAGACACAACGTGGGACAAAAATGTGCTGCTAACAATACTTCTTGGTTTTCCATCTTCAGTGGTTAAATACACCCACGGTGAGGGCTGTTGTTGTAACCCCATAAGGCATCCCCAGCCATCACTGTACCACTAGAGGACAATGGAAGCACTAAGAGCTCCTTAGGCTCCTGACTCCAGTGGCAAACTTGGCACTTTATTTGCGCCAAAGCTGCCCAGTCTAGTCTGAGAGACATGTGAAGTAAACAGAACACAAGTGTAGTTTAGCATTCTTTAACACCACCTGAGTCAGAAAATTGATTAGTAGGACTTGCAAAATTATCCTTTTGTTAAAAAAAAAAAAAAAAAAACTGTTAAAAAACACAACTCATGCAGTGTAGACAATTATATACAAAAGAGAAAGTCTAAAAAAAAAAAAAAAGTAACTATTCCAACTTTGGAAAAAATGAATCATAATCCACTGAAATAAGCACATAAGTGTTATTGGTAATAACTGTACTGACGATGGAGCACATGAGTACAATTACATTTCAAATAAATCACATTCTTAATGACTTTTGTTAGACAGGTACAAGATTAAGTAGGTGTTTGCACAAGCAACAGGTTCATGGGTTTGTTTTCTAGGATGTCTGATATGACCTGTGACATCTCAGGTGCTCTGAGGGAAGCTCTCAGACAACTTGTAGAACACTCTTTTTGCTATATCACTATAATAAGGGACTACAAAATATCAGCAGCAACTTTATAGAACCTCCCTTGCAAAGGTAAGAGTCAGACTAGGTCTGAAATATTATTGAATAGTCTGTCTCTGTTTAATCACCAAGTCCTTATAAAATACGGCACAAGAAAAAGGCACAAAAAAACAAAAAAACAAAAAAAAAAAAAACGCATAAAGGTTTTTACTATTTCTAATCTTCGATCTTCTCATTCATGAAGAATTTAAACCAGGCATTGCATCATGGGAAAGAGGTTTCTACTTCCTTTTCTCGTCATGATCTAGAGCATTTATGCAGGATATTTTTTCATGTTTTCACTCTGACAAGATGTGAGTTAAAGCTTCACCTTCCAAAAATTAATCTATAACCATTCTTGCTAGGATGGCTTCTCTTGTTCTCTCCTTATCAATCAAAATAAATTACAGAGAACTTGACTTGGGAAATGTTAATATAGATATTTTCTAGCATTCCTTTGGTGAAGATCCTTGTCATATCACAAGCAGGCATGAGCTGACAGACACTAAAACACTGTTGGTGTTTTAACGTAATCAGAGTTGTCACAGCCTTCAGCCACCCATGTGTTGAGACAGTAGCACATTCAAAGATGGTGTTGCCTCTTGGCCATCCAAAGAAGGAGTGTTCTGTGTTTCTGACACAGTTATCACAAATTGTACTGGCTCTGATTTTGTTGTTGTTGTTCTCAGCTGGCCTGTAATTCCCAATGTTGTCATCTGCATTATCTGTTTTTGGCTTGAACAAGTTTTACTGAGTTTCTTTTTCTTTTTTTTTTTTTTTTTAATTGAGCAGCCTGTTTTAATCACTAATAGGTGGCTCTATGTGTACTTTCCCACCCTTCTCAAAGATGGAAAAAAAATAGTTTGGGTAGTGTATAGAGAACTCTGATAGAGATAAGGGGAACTGCTCAGATAATAAATTGAAGATTTTTTTAAGTTAGAGAAAATCATCTTGGTTGAGTATCCATGTTTGAGAATACCTTTAAGTGAGAGAGGAAGATGCAGAAGAAAATGTGTACTAGCAGTCCTTTATATCACTGTTCTCTACTGTACTTCTGGCCTGCCTACACTTACCTTGCTGTGTAAAGTCCTGTCTCTGAAAAGTATTCTCCGTCATGTATGCACAAGCAGAAGGTAAAGTAAAAAGTGCTGCCTGATGCTTTCCTATTTAAAAGTGATACTGAATGCAAATACAGTAGT
Organism: Nettapus auritus; assembly: GCA_011076525.1. Taxonomy (NCBI): domain Eukaryota; kingdom Metazoa; phylum Chordata; class Aves; order Anseriformes; family Anatidae; genus Nettapus; species Nettapus auritus. The sequence goes on from CM021767.1 coordinate 64,087,563, forward strand.
TTTCAGAGGCACAATAGGTCCCATAGGTAAATGCTCTATCAATTTGTATGACTTCTAATAAGCACTTGGTGTGCATACAAACACTCCTTCCATGCAGTCACACTGACCCAGTTCTACACCTGATTTTTTTTCAGGTATCTGGACATTCATCTCAATTTGTGTTCCACCAATCTATATTCTTTAATCATTGGGTTAAAAATACCCACTATCAACTTCACCTGAAGAAAGGGCTTAGGAAGGCAAGGAAAAAAATATGATTAAGAAGTGAAGGAAACTTGGCAGTTTTCACTCAAGTGAATCAGAGCAGAAAAAAAAATCAGAAAGGTAATAATAAAGAAATAAAAGTACATAGTTTTCCCCAGTCAATGAAAATAACCAACACAGCAAGTTTGCCATGCAATTTCTGAAAACAATTTTTTCCCTTTTTACCCTTTATCAGCCTTTCCCATAGCTGAGAAGAATCTTGACCTCACTCCAGCTATTTGAAAGACTTACAGTAGTAATAATGAGCTAAACGCATTTTCATCTCATTTTCATTTTTTATTCCTCTCAGAAAATTGTATGTGTCTGTTATATTTATATGCAAGACAACTATCCTCTTTTTCACTCAAGCTGTGAAAAAGGATTTTCTGCACAGCTGCAGGTCAATGGAACAGAGGCAACAACATTGCTCTCTCTGGTGGGTAGGGATTCCTGTTGAACTTACTTGCTGCTCTGGCTAGAGGAGTTCACGGGAAAATATTCTAGCCAGCACTTGTGAAGTGCTCATCAGGATACATTTCAACAAACACTCAGGTATGGTGAATGTTTTTTATTCCACGCCCATATACACACATGCTATTTTTTCCCCCCTCTGTTTCTGTGGGTGAAAACAGTTCTATCAGTCCCTAATGGATGAACATGTCAGTCTTTTTTTTTTTTTTATACGCAAGTAAAAATCATAATAGGAAAGATCAAAGTGACAAGAAAAAAAAATGGTATTATCTTGGATTATTCTCAGATTTCTGTTATTTGGAAGATCTTATCTAGCAAACTTTTTTTCCAATTTATTTCCTTGATAGGACCAATGATCCGCAGTCATAAACTGGTTGTATTGAATCACTATTTAACAGCAATGCCAATCAAGTGAAATTTCAACAGAGTTGAGTGTATAAGTATCCACATCTTCAGACATGTGTCTGAACTATTAGTAATGTTCATTGAAATCTTAATTCTCCCAGACTGAGGTAGAGCCAAGCTAAAACAGGAAACTATAATGCTATCTGACACACATGACCTTTCTGATTAAAGCAACTTGTCTTTCTTACAGAAGGCAGCTACTACAGCTCATTAACAGCTTTGCACTCTATTCTTCAAAATTCTGTATCAACCAATTCATATTCTTTATTTCTGGTAGCATTTGGAAATGTCTCAATTTCCTCTTGAAGTTAATGAGAGACAATGGGTATTCCAATTGTAGGTCAGCAATGATTGATGCTGCCTTATAAGTAACAGACCTTTCTACTTCTACAAAAAAATTTTGCGCCAGTTCCAGTACCATTTCCCAAGACCCATTCCTTCCCTCCCCTATACCCCACCCTACAAACACACGGGGAAAAAAAGTTTGTTATCGAAAGACAATACATTAAAAAAATTCATTCAACAATTCAACATCCATTACTGTGATGCATACAAAGATACTGCATAAAAAAAATCATGTTAGTTCCATAGATGTTATCAGAAATTCTGGGACAAAGATGATTAACAATGCTTCTTTCACTAATTCAGTTCTCATCTGTTTCAATAACAGAAAACAGACCACAAATCCCAGACATAGTACATTTACTGTGCCTGTACAAGAATGATTTTAAATACCTTTTTTTTTAATAACATGAAAACTCCTAAATAATGTAACTTTTATTAATGCACTGCACAAAGAACCTTTTTTTTTTTTTTTTTTTTTTTTTTTTTTGCATATTGGTGTTTATCTTCTATCATTGGAAAAGATACAATATCTCCACTACAGTTTGCATGATATGAAAGAGCTGAAAGTTTCAGATCATTACAACAGAGGTTGAATTCACATTATCCATGTGAAGTAAACTTCTAAAACTGATGGGAACAAAGCTTTAGATACTATTTGAGAAGAATTAGAGGTATTTAGAGATATTAGAGATATATATATTAGAGATAGAGATGATATGCTTTGTTATATTTTTCACTGGAAAAAATGTAACAAAAAGTTGCATGTGAAAACTACAAAAATTAAATATAGCTTGTTTCCTAGCTCAGAGATACATACACTTGCAAAAATTATATGTAATGCTTATTATTTTACTATTTAGTACAATGCCTAACACTGAATTTAATCATACAACTAATGTGGAACAACAATATTGAAAATACAGTATTCTATTTGACAGTAATAAAATAAGAACTACAGAAACACTGTAAGCAAACACCTATTGCTCAGTATTTGAGTGTGCTGCTTTGGGATATAGAACTGCCAGTTTTTCCACTGCAAAGTCCTTCCTTAATATCCAGTTATTGGAGCAAATTTCATGAAAAAAATCACATTTAAATGGTTATATAAAATATACAAAGAAACCTGCACGTGTGTATTTCTGCAGTTTGCTTCTCATTTGCTCAGACTAACAGTTTTTACCAGTGTCCCAGTCTCAGCTGGGATAGAGTTGATTTTCTTCCTAGTAGCCACTGTGGTGCTGTGTTTTGGATTTAGGATAAGAATACTACTGATAACACAAGAGTGTTTGTTGTTGCAGAGCAGTGCTTGCACAGAGCCAAGGACTTTTCAACTTCTGGTGCTGCCGACAGTGAGGAGACTGGGGGTGGAGGGAACACAGCTGACCCCAGCTGGCCAAAGGCATGTCCCACACCATGTGGCATGCTAAACAGAAATAGGGGGGGTTGAGTGGGGTAGGAAGCCACTGCTTGGGAACTGGCTGAGCATTGGTCAGCAGGATGTGAGCAATTGCACTTCGCATCACTAGCTTTGTATATACCGTTATCATTTTCCCTTCCTTTTCTTTCTTACTAAACCACTTTTATTTCAGCCCGTGAGTTTCACCTTTTCTCCAATTCTGTCTCCCATTCCACTGTGGGGAAGAGCGCAAATGTCTGTGTGGCTCCTGGTTTAAACCACAACAACCAAAACACTGAAGTCTGCTTTTCCACCATAGGGGCTATTTCAGCTTTCCATCTCCAACCTTGTCAGCTAGTGGAGGGCTTTGAACACAGATCCAACGAGCCACTGAAAAGCAAAGTCTTTTTCCTAGCTCTCATACACTCAAAAGTAGTAAAACTGTTACTGTTGCTGAAAGTCTACAATAAACCACCACCCGAATACCATTCAGGCAAGAAAGATGACTGGAAAGAGCCAGTATGAAAGGCAAAAAGGTTTATAAGCAGAAAACTAGGGGTTTGGAGTGAAAAGATAGTTCATACAACCTCACCTACAACTGGCAAGTCTAAAAGCAATTTTAATTGCCATACCACTTCTATAAGCTTTCACAAAGATTTTAGAAAGAATTAAGTGATTTTGTTTCATGTAACTTCCAGGATGCGGAACGCATTGTATGGACTACATTAGGCATCAGCCCTGACCCAAAGACTGCAAATTTCAAGTAATACAGTACTACTGTTGCTGAGAATTTAACAGAATATTTTGAAATGTATCTCATATTGAAATATCTCTGTACACGTTGACTCATTTCCTGCTATCGTAACACACTTGTACCCAATATTGTGTGAAGTGATTTGATAGATCAATTTAAACAAGTATTTCCTGCATACAAAAACACCTGCTTGAGAAACATGTGGACATGATACCAAGAGGCTTGCAAAAGAATTATTCCTGCACATTTCTCAGGATGAAACAAGTTCAAAATATGAGTATATTCTCTGAATGGATGCATAACATTTATAGAGATTCAGTTCAAAGAAATTGGGAAAGTAAGCTCCTAAAATGTTTTGCTGACCAGAGTAAAACATCTATTTAATCCAGACAACATAAAACACCAAGCTAAGCATGCATTTATAGTATTTGTCTTACATCAGAAGTAATTCATGGTACAGATTTTGAATTCCACCCATGGTGGACCTTGTCCTTGTAGTGCCCAGACTGAAAGTTTATAAACAAACTTTGGAGGAGACATTTTATTCCATATCAGTAAAGAACTTTGACTTCAAAATTAGAAGTGCATCAATTCTATAGGTCATTGCAACCAACTATATTTAAGCTGCTTGCTCACGTTAGGTTTTCTTTTGAGGTCAGGGGAGAGAGACAGGTACCACTTGGTAACAAATGATTTCATCTTCAAGTAGGCATATAAAAAGATCAAATTGCATCCCAAGACATTTATGTGTACATATATATATATATATATATATATAATAGAATCATTAAGGTTGAAAAGCAGCTTGGGTAATAAATTCTTAAGTAAATCATCTATTGCAGGCAAATCTTGACAGTGTACATCTCAATTTTGTTGGGATGGATCCCATTTTGAGTCCACTGGGTACCTATGTGGGTGCCCATGTCTGATCTAGATAGACATTTCACTGCCAGATCTGATTTGAGATGTTGTCTTCAGAGCCACTTGAAATGTTTTCCTTGGAGTCTAGGTGAACTGTCCCAGTTTGGGGTTTTCCAAGGCTTGTAGTCCTGAATTCTTGTGACAGCATCATTAATTACAACTACCATAGCAAATACTGTAGCCCAGTAACAGCAAATTTATACAGTGAAACACTTGATGCCAAAGGGTGTTCTGCTGTCTTATTTCAAAGTACCTACAGAGTGCTCCCACAGACTAGGTGCCCATTAGTCATCATGGTATGTTACTTATAGTGACAGTGTGTATCTGCTAGGTCTGCTTCATCCAAAAGGAAACCAATTTCTACCACATTGTATCAAAAAAGATTTTTTGGTAATCACAGTATTCTCTTTGAAAGCACACTGCTTACTTGAACTAAAACACTACTGTACCTATACCTAAAAAAAAGCAGCTTTAGAAATATCAGAAGCCTGTCTCCTAAATGAAGCTTGAACTACTGCTTAGTTTCCAAAATATCTGTAACTAAGGTATCCCACAGACCAGAAATCCTGCTTTTAGGTGTAGTCAAAATAAATAAATAAATCTACATTTAGAAGCAGTCAGACCAAGCTAATTCAGACAGAGCATGAGAAAAAGGTCACAGGTAGTAAGCAGGTGCCTTGCTTTTATAGATCCCAATTACAGGCATTTACCCTCATTCACTAAACAGGCGTGATAATTCAGCATTTTGATGTACTGCACAATGGCATGTTCCTTAATTGAATCTTCATCTGAACTCTCAACAGAAGCAAAATGAGGACATCCACACTCTTAGACTGTTAACACAAAAGCAGTACCACCACATCCTGAGAATTTCATAAGGCTACAAATGCACAAATCCATTTCAGGCCAATGAAGGTGGATAAAAATACGATCTCAGACAGCATATGATTGAAGTAGAATAATGTTTGTCATTTTTATAACTTCAGATATAAATACTATTTTTCAAAGTGAAGCTGCTTGCAAGCATTCTTCTGGTTTTTACACAAACATAGGTATAACAGAAATTCCTAGGCGTATGTTTATGCCTGCCAGGGTGCAGTAGTAAAACTTATTTGTCCCTAAGCTAACCTGTACTTTGTACTACACTAAAACAACAGAAATAATACTGTGTCATTGCATAACTACCTTTTCATCTGATGCCTAAACAACATACATTTAAACTTGTTGTTCAATGCCACATACTAATCTCAAATTCAATTTCTTTAGCACAGTCTCTTCCTCTTCCTTTTGTTCCACTGTGGTCAAACAGTTAACATAAAGGGCATATCAGCAAGAGACTCAGAAACTCACAATTAAAAGAATATTGATAAATGCAATGTTATCTAACTCTATGAGACAATAGTCAAGAGATTCAAACTACAGGTTTCTGTGAATATAAGAGTGGATATTATACAAGAAGTACAGCGGGTCTTTTGGCTTTTGAGATTTTATCAAAGGGCATTCATAGAAAATAATTCTTCAAATTGGAAAAAAAAGAACTTAAATGAAAATATGAATGATATAACAATAAGGAAATTGCAAAAATCCTGCTATTATATGCTCTGAGTGTTCCCCTATAGTGAGGATCATTCACTTGAGAACTGTAAAGGGTTCAGAAAGATCCAGAAAGTAGTAGGTGACCACATACATAAAAATCACAACTGACAACAGGAAAAAAAATAAATGAGAAGGAGGTCCTACCATTTAAAACCTCAGAAAGAGACACCTTCTGAGTATCTACTTCAGCTTGCTACAATAAAACTAGAACATCTGTCTTAGCCTTCAGGAAGGCTAAGACATTCCCTCTTGCTATCACCATGACCATAAAACAACTCAATGCAACATCACCACAACTCAGCCACAGACAAACATAGACAAATATGCATGGAGACTAAGGAGGTCATTTAGCTTACGGTTGAGAAACACCTCAGAATTGTCCCAGTTGGCCCCAGTATTTCTTGCCAACTGAAATGAACAGAAGTCTTTCAGCAGTGAGTAGAGTTGTAGGGTGAATAACTTGGATTCCTAAACTATCTATAACACTGTAGCCACTAAGAGGAAGACCTTATCATTAGATCAAACTTTAACAGTGTGTTTTGACCCCCTCCCCCCCCCCCCCCCAAAAAGTAATCCAAAGTATTTTGTTACATTAACAAATGTATTTAATAATAAAAAAGCAGTCCAATTTTATCCCTAAGTCATTTCAAGTGATAAAAGTGCCTGAGTGTTCCAAGAAGCAGGAAAATATTGTGTGCAGTGTTCCTGAAAATGAGGAATGAAAACAGGCAAGACCAGCACCCCACATAATTCAGCTTTGTAAAGTATCCTCTGTTGAGATACAGCCACTGTCCAGGAACTGGTGATGCAAAATCCATACCATCTTGCATTAGTGGCTGAATACACCCTGCATCTAGACAGCACAGAGAATATCTCAATTTGATTCCTTGAACAGCGCATACTGTTAAGATTATCAGAAGTAAGGGTAGATTCCTGTGAAAATGCAGAAGTGTCAGTGCCCCTAAAAAAAAAAAAAAAAAAAAAAAAAAAAAAGATGAAGTGATCAGAGCATGATGGGGAAAAGTGAATTGTATTCACAGCTTGGCCCATGTACCAGATAAACACCAGATGTGTATATACACATCAGTTTGGTAACCGTCTCCAAAACACTGCATCCCTTTAGCCTTCTCTTCATCAAGCTTACCATTTCTCTTCTCTATCCAACCTCTTTTTCTGACCCGTGTTGAGGGTCTATGGAAGAAAATTTATTTTTTCCAGGCTTCTTTCACTATTCAACATGTCAATATTTGTCAGAATTATTTCCATAGCTGCTACATTCAAAAGGTAAGTCAGTTGATTACAGTTGCCTCAGTGTGTCTGCCTACCCTAGCACATCCATACTAAATGAGCTCTTGAACACTGCAAGATGCCAATACTCCATTAAGATCCATGCTGGGACTAAGACCAGAATAGCAGCTGTACCCCAAACAGCTTCCTGAAATTTATTGTCAGAGTTTTCTTAGCCTTAATATCTGCTCTCAACAAAAGTCAGATTTTCTAGAAACACACAAGTTTTTGAAAGACATGAGGTAAAATATTGGCCCTGCTGACAGTAATCATTTCTGTGATAAAAGTTTCCCTTCCATGTCTTCCAAGTTATATGGAAACTCAATTTCTGAATAGCCACCACATCCCACATCAGGTCTGTTTTCCTTTTGCTAAGTGCAAAGAACATTCCACACTAACTTAAAGCACAGTTTCTTCTTCTAGAGAGCCTCTCCATTAAATATAAAGAAAAAACAAAATGGCTGCTTGAATTTCCCAGTCACTGTCCCCTTGACGTTAATATCTTTCTGGTATGTCTGTAATTGTTTATTGCATGACTGGGCTGAAAGAAACTTTCTAGATATTTTTGTATTGTTATACTATTTGTTTTCCTTTTAAGAGATCTGTTTTCCAGCGAGTCTTAGTTGAACTGCACCACTGAGGACAGGATTAATACTCCACTACCAAGGCTGATGCTTAATTCCAGAAGAATACCAAATGGGAAGTTACTGCAAGGAAAAGATCTAACACAATGACAGTTAAGCCCTTATTTATTTATTTACTGTTTAATAAATTACACAAGAAGAGCATTGCTTGAGTAAAATCAGTGGATGGTTGGGGGTGTCTCTTCTCTTCCACCATCCCATACTCCCCTCCACCACCACCTCTAGAATTATTGACATTCCAGGGTTCTCCTTCAAGGACCTCGGAATTTATCTTCAACTCTTGTCCTCAGGGGAAAGAATCAGACTCCTTTTGCTATTAGTATTTCTCCTTTTTCAGCTTACTTTTTCCCTTTGCCAGCTACAGCTCTGAAATTTTTATGACTATTTGACTACAGTATCAAAGAAATCCTTTGGGAACAATCTGTCCTGAGTTTCTTCTTTAAAACCCTGCAGGTCAAGTGCCAGTGCCTCTCAGCCTCCAACAAAGGAAGAAGCCTTTGAGGAAGGAGACAAGCAGATGAGTTCTTAAGCCTTAGTTCCACCCCCCCACCCCCACCCCCACCCCCTTCTCTCTCCTTTTTCTTTTTCTTATCCTTCCCTTTTCTATGGCTTCAATTTCTTTTCTATTCCTAGTTCTGGAGAGGAAAGACTATCCTCTTGCATTAATCACTTTTGCAGGGTCACTGTGTGAAGTCTGAGGCAGATTGCTAGTACATTAAACACTTTCTGCTCAGAGGCTCAAAAATCTTAAGTACAACTGGACCAGAAAGAAACCTTATGTCTTTTGCAGGGTCACAGTGATGTGCCTCAACATCTTCAGTGGAAACAATTCAAGAAGTCTGTGTGTTAGCTAACTGTAAAGCATGTACTGAGTAAGAAAGGACAGCAAGGCTTCTTGTATATCAGTCTCCAGTTTTCACATTCTCTACCTGGGTTGAAGAACTAGGGAGGAGGTATAAATTTTTTGACCAATATTCTGTGCCATCACTTATGAGGATTTTCATTCTCAGTCCTGTACTCTCTTCTTTGTATCAGCCTTATTTGCAGGCTGATAATCCAGAAACAGACCCAAACTGTGCTCTAAGGGTTCCCTTTATATCATTCTGATCTTTGTGCTATTCATCTGCTCAACTTCAAATTTTGCAAAAGCTCAATTCTCCTGTTGAAGGCAAAGGGCTGGCAAACAGTTCTGGTGTTGATGAGAGACAATATGCTCTTTCTCAACCAGCAAAGAGGCTAATATGAAGCAAATTAAAGTGCATGCTAGGGCCGCTGAGGAAACTTTTAAAGAACTGTGAAAAAAAAAATAAAAATGAATGTTTTATCTGCTATAGTTGGTACCCACCACTAGCAATGACTTCCTCCAAACTACAACAGAACTGCTGCATAACCAGGCAATGGCCTGACTACAGTATAACTCAAGCAAAAGATAAAGGCAGCTTTGTACTTCTAATTGTCAAGTAGGAACCAGGACAAAAATTTTTTAAAGATCCTGCAGAGATTTTAAATACATAAGAGATCAGTTTGAGATAAGAACAACTTTCACAGACTGTAATTCATACAAAACGCTTGGCTGGATCAAGACAAAATATAGCCAACCTTTTATTGTCTTCTGTTACTTTCATGCTACTGAATTTCCTTTTGTCTCAGTGGCAGTACTATCATCTAGGTCAAGGTTGACAGAACTAGGAGATAGTCAGTTATTCTGGATTTTATTCAAATAATTTACTAAAACCCAGAAAATCTTTAGTTACCAGCATCCTTCTGACAATTAGCATCCAAATGCAGAGTGTGGTTTTGTTCCTTTATACTGAAGATCACATTCCAGGCAGCTGCAAGCTTTTGAACCTCATCGTCAAAAAAATTTCAAGACCACATGACTCAAGACAGGGTCAAGATTCTGGCTGGTTTTGCGGCACTATTCTACATATTCTTCCTGTGGCACTTGAAACCTGCTCAGCCTTTTGGCTCCCCTTATAATGGGTACAAAGATTGGCACAATGTTTACATAATCAGAGTCTAAGATGATGAGTGAGCCAGACCACTGATTTTCAAAAAGAACTAATCTAAGCTCCTCCAGTAAGCCACCTCTGTCCTGATTATAAGCAGTCAGGATATAGATCCCAAGAGATCTGCTGCATGTATTCTGCAAGCATCCCTCCAAGGCAAAACAGCACAACCAGAAATAACCTAATTGTTTGGTAAATAAGAAAGCCTGAGCAAATTTAAACAATACAGCTGGAAATACTTCTAGTTCCCCCAAATCATATTCATACAAATACTGATGTTTCTTATTTGTCTTCACTACCTGTTCTGAAATGACACACAAGGTGGGAACTTCAGAGATGGGACAGAACTTATGATGCTGATTATCTTCAGAAGTTATCTAAAGCTTCATTTTCTGTTTCACTTTGCACTTTCAGTGATTTGAATGAACCCATCTAAGCCAATCTATGTTTTCATCCTCCGGTCTAGTTTTCTTTTGTCCTTCACCTTCAGCCATTTACTGGAAGGGGGAGTTGGAACAATGTGATAGAGATTTCAAGCAGGTGTAATTCATATAAAGTATTAGAGCACATAGCACCGCTTCCTTGCTCTCTCCTCCTGCTGACATCTCCCTAATGTTATGTCCATCTATTGAAGGATGGCCTCTGATTCACCATATTTATATGAGAGACTCCCTTCTGTTAATTTTTCCATTCATTCCAAGGGGGATGTTTTGCTCTCCCATTCCATCAGATACAGTGTTTGAGACAGGAGAAAAAACATGCACCAAATCACATATCCTACATTTTCAAAATGGTTTTAAGTAGCTAATACATTAACTGGGACTTGGGTTCCTGACAACATCTGAGTATTAGTTTCATAGTATTTCTGGTACTTCTGATCAGCCTTAGGAAGCACAAGGGTTTTCTCACTTTAGAGACTAGAAAACATCACCACATCCCACACCGAAAACACCGAAAACACTTAAAAAAAAAAAAACATCTGTTCTTACTGAGAAAGCAAAGGGTAAAAAATAGAGGAAAACAGGTAAAATTCTTATTACTTGTGTAATCATTTATAAAAGTATAAAAAGCACTATACTGGAGTAAAGAGCAAAACCAAGTAATCAAGTGGAAAACAAAGCCACAACATGCATAGCATTAGGGAAAGTAACTGCATTGATATCAAGCTTAGACCAATACAGATGAGTAGATGCTTCTCCTTTCATTTGAATGGAGTCACCACTAAGATGAATGATTCTCGGTTACATCTAATCTTTAATTATTGTAAGATTATAAACATTAAAGTATATGATTACAGGCTGAATAATACTGTAAAGCGTATGTAACCTAAGGCTGATTAAAGACTATACACACACAAAGAAGTGTAACTCTGTTAATCATCATCACTTTCCAAGCATTTTAGCTAAGAACTGTAAGAGACAGGAAGAATAAAGTATTAATTTGGAGAGTTAGGCATCTTCCACTCTGGGAATTTAGATACAAAAATATGGTTTTATCTCAGAACATACGTTGTTACAAAGCCTTCCAAAACCTTGGTCTCCAGTAGTGAAAAGACAAACAGATTTTATATTGTAAATACTGCTGCAGCTTTAAACAGTTCTAGTCATTTATTTCCCCAAAATACAGACTTCTAATCTTAAATGTCTTAGGTGTAATATATCTCTTAAATTGAACATTGACTCAGAACCATGCAAAATGTTATACAGTTGTAACTAGAACACTCAAAAAAAAAAAAAAAAAAAAAAAAAGCAACATTTCAATTATCTATAGGGCAAAAGAAAAAGAGCAGTAATCTCTCCTAACCTTACAAGTAAACATAGGAAACAGACTTACACTAATGTAGATCAGCTGAAATTAACTAGAGTGAGTGACGAGCAAATAAGCCACCTTATATTAAAGACTTCATATTTTAATTTATGTCCTAGCATAAACAAACTCCCAAAGCACGGACCTCTTCCTTTTAACATACAGTTGTGAAATTAAAACAGCTCTGCAAGTTTTGAATGTGGTCTAAGCAAGATTGAAAAAGCAAAGCTCTTAACCAAGACCATCTTTCCAAACATTCTTGCCCACATTTCCTTAGTTCCACAACTTCTCTGCAGTGTCTGACAGTTCTTTTTTCTATGCTATCTTGCACTTCAGAAAGCTCATCATACTGGCTTTTTAAGGCTGATTTAGCAACAAATTTACCCAGTTTCGTTGATAGTGAACATGAGCACTGGGATTATAGATGCATATATATAGGATTAACAATTTTCCTATAGTTTTTTTCTTTACTTTCAGAGAAAGAAAAGTCCATTGTTTTGAAAACTGACTGGAAGCATTTATTCACCCACCCACTCCACACATTGCTAGTTTTGTCATAAAGTTGGAAATCTTTACTTATCTAGTTTTCCATCTGAAGACTTCAAATCATCATCTGGACCATCAGCTATGCAGCTATTAGGTCTGTTGAATTCAATAATGCAAAATAAAGTGCTCCCATTTCTCTGCTCAATGTAAAAGCTATCATAGCTTCAGTAAATCTGTATGCAAGCGCTCACTTGCTAAATCCTCAGCAAGGATATTTTTCCTAGCTTGAACCCAAGAAGAAAATGTCTTTGGCTTTGCAGGATTTAAGTATGATTAACTAGAGTTACCTACTGCAGAATACCAGACAAGGAATTTCATCCAGTGATTCCTTATTAAAAGGAGAGCTTTTATTATGGTAGCCTATGGCAATTTCTTAAAAATGAAAAAAATCTTATCACCTTACATCAAATAACTGACATCATGATCACATCTTTCACAGACTAGAATTCCCTAGCTGGAGTTCTATATTGATCTCTTCTTGTTCCCAAGTGAAATCTTAGGTCCAACTATATATGTTTCTCCTCTTGCCTGCCACTTAAACCTGATCCATGATTCACTCAGCCTTGAAGATATAACCAACTAATAACTCAGAACAAAATTTCTTCTAATGAAAGTAAGGTCTTATGGCTTTCCTCAGATCACTTTCAGAAAAAAAAATAGAACATGAAAAGGATATTCACAAATTCACATAGAAATCAATAAAGGCCTTATAGTAAAAGCAGCAATAAGACATACCATATTGTTAAAGCATGTCAAAACTAGTGGATGTTAAAATATATGAAATATTTTTTCTATATGCAAAAATCACGTGGCTCACTAAACATGTCTGGTCTACACTTATCCAAAGCCTGGTCTGACTCTTCACAAAGGGTAAACTGTGACCATCATAGCCATACTGCTTGTGAAAACAAGCCAACTACTTAGTTTGCCAAGAGAGTACTATTTTAAATATGCAACAAATGATTTGAAAGGAGGCATCCCCTTTAAAATTGGCCAGGTGTACATTGAAAATCACACCTAGAAACCCCTGTATAAAGGACATTTAGATATCATACAATATGACAAAGTTTTCATTCGACTAATAAGGGAAAATTCCCCCCTTGACTTCAGGGCGGCAAGTTTCAAACCTATGTAACTGTCAAAGCTTATATTATATATACATGTATAGAGAGACAAGACATATATGAACATTGTTTCAAGAAAAACAGATCTTTAATACTGGATATTGACAGATGAAGTCAGGGCAAGATGGATCAAGAAATACTTTTTCCTGATTGTAATACTAAATCTCTATTCCAGTAAGTGATAAAGAAAAATATAAATATTTCCTATCACAAGACTGAAGACCAAATTTCTTGCAGTTGAAACTCTGAGGACCAATACCTAGTTCATGATTTCCCAAAACAAGGAAGGCTAAGAGCCACTAAGTCTCCATGCCTCAAAAGTTTAAAGTACTAGCCAACTTCAGTCTTTGTCAATGAGAAGTAATAAAAATGAAAGAGCAACTTCTATCAAGCTAAAGCTCAGTAGAAGTTATTCAAAAACTGTACTCCTATCCTTTTTGTGTGTGTTGTGTTTTTTTCTCTCCACACCCAGACAGCATTTTAATACAATTTCCCTGCAGCAAATCAGCCTTAAAAGATTATAAAGGAGACGACACAGGAAAATAACACCTATTGAAGTCCTTAATCCTCTATGTACATCAAAATTCAACAAATTTTGCTTGGATTCCATTCACCAACCTTCTAATACACCTCTTTTTACCCTGCCCCCCCCCCCCCCCCAGAAAAAAAAAAAAAAAACTCATAAAATAACCACATCCATTGGTAAACTTCCCACAACCAGAGAGAAAAAAAAAGAAAAAATATTCTTCGTCCAGTAAATTTTTCCCACAGTCTGAGTAACAAACCTGAGATAAGAGAAAGTTATTCTTCTATCCTCATTCTGCAGCTTATAGTGGAATTTAATATAATCCACCCACATATGCAAACCACTCACCCTTACCAATGGTAAATAAGCACCTACAACTTTTTTTTTTTTTTTTTTTTTTTTTTAAAAAAAAGTCTTTGGCAACTGATACATCCCTTAATATGAAATAACATTATCACCCTTTGAAAATTAACTGTCCACAGGTGCAGAATTTCACCCTTGTCATTCTCACACAAAACCTCAAAACTCACTAGCCAGAGCTTGGTGGAGCTTCTGGTCACATCCATCCAGATGTATGATAAGTCTTTAAGTCTTGTTTTCATTCAGACTGGTTGAAGGTTAGTTTCCATAAGGATGAAACTAAATTGCTAAATCGTCAACATTAATACCTCACCATAACCTTTTTTTCCCCCAAGCTCAGGCAAACAAACCAGCTTTTCTAGAATCTATCAGGAGAGGTTCAAAACAGCTAAACTAACAGCAGCACAAAATACCCTAGAGCAACAACCCTCCACACAAGCAGCATGCATACCACACAGTAAGAACATAATAAGTCTGTTATAACCTCTGCTGGCACTGAACAAAGGTCAATTAACCCTTTCACCCTCTATCACCCATTGACTAGGCTAATATGAAGTGGAGACATAGCAGAACTAATCAAGGAAAATTAATACTAAATCAAAGTAGAAAGTAAAGCTTTCTAATTTCTTACTTTTTTCACCTATGGTAATCAGATGCCCTTCCTGCAATACAGATAAAGTGAAGAGACATAGCTTTCAATTTATATTTATAGACTTACTGACTCAAATAATAATGTCTCACTCTGTACCCTTTACCTCCTGATGCTAGAGCAGCTACTGCACAAATAACTTCTGGGGAAGGAAAAGAGAGAAAATAAATAAATAAATAAATAGTGTTCCTGACTAATCCTGCATTGCTTCTGGTTCTTGCCCCTGATTAATATCATTTGGCCACATCTCTTTCAAGGTGTATGGAAAGCCCTAGTACACTTGGATTCAGTGCTTACCCAATAGTGTCATTTACTGGAGCTGTTTCCACAATTTTAGCAATTTACAGTCTTCATTTTCCAAAGTGCAACCTCCAAGCTAGGTAGGGCATAAGTACTTAGCTTCTTGCTGTTCATGACAATTTGAGCCAAGATGACAGAGATCAGCTGGCTCCCCAGCTAGGAAGATCTCTATTTGCTGCTTCAGGACTTCAGATGTAACTAGCTTAGGTGCTCCTAGGCTTAGTATCACTGTGGCCTGGCAATCCTGGTGCTTCTGGCCCAGAACAGTGTTATTACTAGGCTACCAAAAATTCTCATCATTTGCCCCATTACAACACAGATATCTTCCAGGTGATCATGCAAGTATACTTACACATTTCTTGGCACAATATGGGTTTTGCTCCAGAAAATATTGAACATGCACTAAACTGAGGTCTAGGTGAAATACCTGTCCACACTGCTTTTCTAGTTTTTCTCAATGCTATCCTGCCTGTAATACCTTACATAGATGAAGTACTGCTTATGAGCAAGCTAAGACGTACTACAGAAACATCATACTACTGCACAAGTTCCACAATACTGATTAATAGCAATAATAATGCACAAGCAATTGTGCTTTTATTTTTCAACATTTGTTCTATGGCCATTTTCCCACAAGTTTGATTATAGCAAGAAAGTGTTTAATGAATCAGGAATAATAGCAATATACAGCAGGAGAGCTTTATGTACAGTTTTAAGACTTATTTCCTTTTGTTGCTGAAAATGGGACACTGGAGGCAAGTCAGTGCATTTATGGCACTAGGTTTTTACAGCTTTGTCTTTCCTTACTAGAGTGTCACATACAGATTTACAATTGCTTACATGCATTTTCAATTGCTAAAAGTGATAGCTGCAATATAAGGCACGAGAACTGTGAAAGAGGAGATGTGCATACATCTGGCTTTATATTTCTTAAAACATCAGACCCATGCCTTTAACACAACTGTATTGCTTGAAAGAAGTGTTTCAACAAGGTTACTGCCAGCCCTCCACAAAGACCATTTTCCCTCTTCTTTTTGAAATATTAAAGCTAATACATTTCCGACTCTTTCATATGATCTTGTCTTTACATCCCTGAAGCAGATTTTTTATCTCACTTGTCTTGGATGGTCAGTTCCAGAACAACAGCTGCTGAATATAATACTGAGCCGCACAGTCCCTCTCTCCTAATGAAAACCTTGGAACAAGCTGTCCTGTTCTCAGGGGTTGGACTTCTCAAATATCTGTGTCCACAATTAGAAGAGTTTTCAGTCTCTAAAGACCCCTCTGGTTTGCCTTTCCTGGTGTGAATATAAACTCTGAAATGTATCAGAACAAGATAGGAAAATGATTAAATGAACCAGTAACATGATGATTTATGGAGGCATAACTTTTCATTACTTTGTTAAACTGTCTGACTGCTTTTCTACTGTGATACTTACTTTGCATAGAGTAAATCACCTATCAGTTGAAAATGAGTAATAGCTTTTACTCTGTTTATTACATGGTATTTTATGCTGAAATTTAATAGAACAGTTTAATTTCTTAAAAATCCTGGCTAGTGTACTGAGACATAAGTTAGAGTTCCTTATATCTTGACAATGACTTCAATAGTCACCAGGTTCATCTTTAGAAATATGTTTTATTAAGCAATGTTTTTTAAGAGGAGGATCAATTAGATCAATTGTATTTCATCTATTGGATCAAATATTTTCTTGCAATCTTACTACTTTTTGACAGTTTGAGGGTGGAGAGAAGATACTGGAAACCATATAAATTTGTCCAGTCAAGCATCAGTCTCATATGAAAGAGCTGCAAGCAGTGAGATATCTCTGCACACCTGAGACGCATGGGGCCTTGTCCATTAATCCGAGCACAAGTAGCTTATCTTGAAACAGGTACAATACCCTCCATTATTGTACCTTGACTGCTTTAACCTCAGCTGCTTGTGGCACACTGTGCAGACACGTGGCACAGCTGTTCCACACGTCATTTTGATACTTCCATTGTTACAAATAATAGTGGCAAAACTGTAAAGGCAACTCTGCATGCAAAGAAATCAGATCCTGCTTTGCTACAAGGCTGAAGGCAGCCTCAATGAACCCAGCCCCAAAGCACTGACATCTGGACATGTGTGGCACTGGCTCCTGAAAATGGCTTGGCAAGTTAGGTCCACAGATAAAAAGGCTTAAAGGAGGCATTTAACCTTTGCTATTAATGATGAGAAAGCTGTTCCTATCCCAGTTATTTTGAAAACAGGATTTAGCCAGACACAGTCACATACTTGCTGAGTGGTACTTCAGAGCCCTTGAACACCTCCAGGGAGGAGGCATCTACAGCTTCTTCTGGGTAGCCTGTGCCAGGGCCTCACCACACTCTTAGTAAATAACTTATTTCTAATGTCCAATCTAAATCTACCCTCTTTCAGCTTAAAACTATTACCACTAGTCCTATCATTACACTGATATCCCTCCCCAGCTTTCCTGTAGGCAGTCCTCTACTGAGAGATTCTAGTCCAGCTACTTTAACAACATGGTTTTATAACCTCTGAATACTGTTTAGGTAATCTTGAGACAAAAACAGATTTTGTTTTTGATAAAGAACAAATAAGAAATTTGAGAGAAAACCTGGAAGGGTTTCACTTGTTTTACAAAAATAGACAGGAACATTTAAACACTGACATTAGGGTTTCCACAACCAGATGATAACTAGTGAAATTACGCAGAAAAGTGAGATATATAGGCATCCTGACAGCATTTTTTATGAAGAATTCAAGGCATCCAAGGCATGGTTAAGGAAAACAGGATGCATGACATAAGTTTCAGAAGTTCCAGGAAAGACTGTACAAGTTCAATAAATCTATTTAGATATATTAACTATAAATATTAAAAAAAAAAAAAAAAAAAAAAAAAACTACAGATGTTGATCTGTAGATATATTATTCCCAAGACATGTGCTAGTGTTGGAGACTACTTGGAGTCTTGGTCTGACCTTACATGGTCATTATGTTCTTATATAAATTATGGAAAGGTATTTTATCTGTCACAAGATCTTTTATATCCTCAGCCAGACAGGTCATCACAGTCTTAGTCAAAATATCTTTTCCTTTTTCTTTATTTTGCCAGTATCTATGTATCAGAAATCAATAAGGAGAGAAATGTTAGATATATGTCTACATCGTGTCTGGATGAAATGTGATGTTTTCAGCTAACGTTCTAGTATAGACACAGTTAGGAGGGCTGCAAGACAAAAATCATAAGAATTTGCTCTGTAGGTGTTGTCCAGTTCATTCTGTCATCTTTGAATGTAACTAAGTATTGGAAATCTTTTTGGATTTTAGCACAGTGATGAAGGAGGGCCTTATTGCATCTCAAAGAAGACATTTTTCTACGCTGTTCTACAATATACATGGGCCAGCTATCAGAAAAATCTGCTTGTTTTTGTTTGTTTGTTTGTTTGTTTGTTTTCTGCATTGAAAGAATAAATTGCAGTAAAGGAATCCTCCAAAGTGGGAAGGACACTGCCGTTTTTCATGCAGAACTAATTCCCATCATCCAAACAGAAGATCATCCTTTGTTGAAAACACTGCTCCTGGGATCTCAGAACTCCAGAGCCAAGAAGAGAGTGGCTCATTAGCCCACAAATTTCCATTGAGTACAAGGTGGTAACTGCAGCATCTAGAGCTGTTTGTAAAGGTGTTCTAGCTGTTAACTGTCCCTCAGCAATTAGGGATTTAAATTCTATTCTGTGCTCCTGCAGTGACCTCATCAACAAAATCTGTAAACTTATTATAATTAAGAAAATGATAACATGTCAGAAGGACGTAATAATTTGACACTCTATAAACTGCAAGCTTGCCAAAGAATAACTTTTAGACCAAGCAGATCTGGTCATCTTTGCTCCCTCTCAGCAGGAGTTTGCATCAGTCTGTTCTGTCCTCATAAGTGGCATACAGTACATATATTTTGTCTGCTACCTTTGAAGCGGCAATGATAAATCAATGTGCTTGCCAAACATTTTTACAGGTTTAAGGCTTTAATTTTACAAGTTTATGAGGCCTCATTAATGGGGAGCTTTTTTCTCCACAGTACAGAAATATGAGGCATGTCCAACAATTTTTTGCTTCCTTTTTTATTATTATTATTATTTTTTTTTTTTTTTAGGGAGAATTTGGAGCATTTTTCTCACAGATTTTTGGAAAGTTCAAGAATCATCTGATGCAAAGGTACCAGAAGTCATATTCTGCTCTATGACAAGGATTGACTCTTTATTTCTCCTAAATCTTAGGAAAGATAGCTGTAACAAAATTATTCAAGGCTATTTATCTCAACTCTGAGCAGTCCTGCAGCTGAGTGTTTACAGAGGCCCCACTGATGTCCAGGAGGTAATTTTGTACATGTATTAGAGACAAAAATCAATAATAGTAATAATAATAATAATAATAATATACTTAATCCCACTTTTTTATTATTATTTTATTTATTTATTTTAAGAGGACTTAGGCTGGGATGCCATAAATCCTTTAACTGAAAGCAAAATGAACACTGGATATGTCAGGAATACTTGACTTGGGGAAAAAAAAAAAAAGTCAATGTTTAAAACTAGAACACATGAATCTCTAATTCCTTGTATTTTGGACACCTAGTGGAGAAAGTAGTTACACAAATATTACACAAAACACACACAAATGTCAAAGCCCTCTTTGTAACCTGTCACAGAAATGTTTGCTATGGATGCATATCTCTTTCTCTCTAATGCATAACTCCTTACTTTAAAGGGACAATTAGTTTTGCCACTATTATTGAAAGTAAAAATAAATAAATAAATAAAAATATTATATATTATATATATTTATTAGTGTTATTACAGTTTATTATTTACATTATCATATCATCTAGAAAGTCAGTTTATAGAAATCACTGTGGGAAAAATATGAAAGCTGGGAGAAGTTTCAGGTTTGTTTTCCTGAAGTCATAAGCTGTTCTTGTCTGAAATTCCTTAGCTTGAACTGAATGCTGGATAATGGCTGTGCATTCTAAAATCATCACATTGTGTAAATGTGTTATAAAAGACTGTTTCTCAGTCTAGTGCCTATGTGGTATTGGTAGGATACCCACAGAAATGATCATTTCCTCACAATAACAAATACAAACATTGTCATACTGATTCAGACCAATTCATCTAGTACAATATCCTCTTTCTGACAGTGGCCAGCATCAGATGCTTCAGAGAAAAAGGGCAAGAAACCATGAAATTGGTAATTATGGAATAACCTTTCAATAAGTAAAGTTTCTTCTTAAATCTGAATTTAGAAGTCAATTTATGCCCTGAAGCATGAGTGTTCATATAAATTGCGCTAAACTTTTGACTTGTATGGTGTGTCATGACGGCAAGATCTATACTGTTCAAGTATTTTATTATTGTAAATGCTTAACTTTTAAGGTATTTCCTTGTGGTTTTACTTTTGTAGTTGTAAACAGCCCCTGCATTCATCCTCAAGGGAAATGCAAAATATGCTTCTGCACTCCTAAGAAAAACAAGGAGAAACACATGGCATAGAAGGTAACACAGAAACACTTTACGTCCTACATTCCTTTTCCAATGTCACAAACTTGGTTTAACCTATATATGTAAATGAATAACCTATATGTATACATGCATTCATACCCATGTGATACCCATCTGATAACAGCATTTCTAATAATGACCCAGTACTACAAGAACACATTAACACACCTAGACACAAACATAAAATAACTCTCCATTACTGAAGATGTTTTTAAACACTGAGAAGCAGACTTATTGGCCTTTGAAGAGAATGAGGAAGGAGAAAATAGAAAAATATAAAAAATAAATGTAACATTGCCCAAACAGCCTAGGAAATTTAACTATATATTTAGTCATTAAAACTAACTGAAGAAATGTGTACCCCAGACTATCTGCAAAATACCTGCTCCATTGTTTATATTAATACAAGATCAAATGCTGGCAGACCAAAACAAATGCAAAGACTCCAAGATGATGGAAAACTCATATATGCAGAGCAAGTGTCTAAAAGACATTTTTCAAAAACAAAACCTACTCAAGTGACAAAAGAAAACAATAAGAAACTGAAAAACAATGATCCCTTCATATGATACAGTACTGAAAGGATCTACAAGGATCGCTGCACTGAGTGCATTAATTTGTATTCACGCCTAGCTACTCTTCTTGAATATCCATTATAACTACAACTACTAAATTTAGTACATCTGAGTTATAAGTTATAATAATGCCATTTGTATACAACTTCTATAATGCTCATAAAGCAGAACAATGTACAATAAATACTGCATATTGCCAACTTAGTTATTACATACATTTGTACTGTTAGCACCAACAGTTCAGCTGTCCTTAACCCACACTTTCAAACAAAAGGAAATATTTCTGAGGGCCTGATCAAAACTGGCTGAAATTCCAGGAAAGACTCCTGTTGCCTTGAATGACTTTTGGATGGGGCCCAGAAACTGCTAGATCTGCTTGCTTTGAAGAGACTGCTAAATTTCACACTAGTGGTTAGTGCTATGAAGCACAAGTGTTTAAGAAACCAGTCCTCCTTAATGACAAATCACACCTTCAAATTGCTTTCTCAGTGTCGGTACCCTGAAGCTATGCAAGACCCTGAGCTGTCCTTCAGTTTTTTTGCCACCAAAAATATTGCCAGTATGTACTGTTCTGATCCACCTGCTGCATACTCTAAATGAAGGTAAATAAGGCATTCATGCAAGAAATTAACACATGGCATAAAATAATACTGAGCTTCAGGGTGAAAGCTAGAGTTGTGTCAGAGGGAAAATCAGAGTGTAACAGTGTGTGTGCAGTCCCAGGCAATGTCTCAGTAAGACCCCTAATAGATGGATTGACAGAACAAGCACACAAACCAAACCTAACAGTTGTCATTTGTCCTATGGTATGGAAAAAAAAAAAAAAATACTTTTTTTCTTTTTTACTTTGATTTTTGTAATATTCTTGTGCTCTTCTATATCATATACTTTTTCAAATTGTTTTCACAAAACTCATATTCAAGCTACTTAACAAAACTAGCTTAAAAAATATTTGCAATTTATGCAGTTTTAAAAGCAGTGTGATACAATTCCCACCTTTAGTTCAATGGATTGTTCTGTATGTTCTTTATTCTCTAAAACAAAGCAAAACAAAACAAAAAGCAAAAATACTCTTTCAAAGAACCTATGGGAGTCTCTCCTACAAGTAAGGAAAAGAAACTAGCTAAAGTTTTTAGTTTCAGCTAAACTTACTACAAGCATCCTGAAGGTATAGCAAAAGGGTCACAGCGTAAGTGAACCCTTTTAGCTGCAGGCTCCACAAGAAGCCAAAACATTTTCAATCACTTTATATTTTGGTTGACTCTGTATGTTTCCATGTTCTATTTCAGATTAACTGTGACACAATCACCAGAATGTCTGAGATATTTCCCACTGCATTCAGTTTCATACTTCATATTTGATTCTGATATATTCTCTGCACTGGTACTTGCTAGGATGGCAGCTTCTTACATGGGAACTAAAAGGGTTTCAGATAGTGTCTCCGCTTGTGGCATTACAGCCTGGTCACCCATGGATAACCATAATGCCCACACATTGATGTGTTAGCATCCAGGGGCCAAAACAGGTGCAAGAATTGTTTACTGGGACTTAAAAAAAAAAAAAAAAAAACTTTTTTTAAAATTCCACCAAGGTATATGCACAAACTTGGTTAGCACAGTACATGGAGTTCAGCTGAGTTTGTGTAGCAACATTCACACAGAAACATGAGAAATAATTTGAGAACTAGTTCAGAGTTTAACTACAAAAAAATGCCTCTATGAAGAGATTACATCCATGAAGATAGATGGGAGAAGACACACCGTAAGAGCAATCATATCTCTAGATATGTTGTAAAGCACTTGTCAGTTCAGAAAGGTGAAAACTTCAGGAGAAATGCGTAGGAATGGAAGAATCTGAGCTGAAATGAATAGGAACAAATTTGCTGTTCTTGCCACTAATGAGGAAGCAAAGACCAGGGTGAATGGTGAATGGACACTTAGCCAAGCTGAAAATGCAAAATAGGTGTTTTAGATGATGCAACATTGTGAAACAGTCACCAGCCAGGGAAGGGGACACAAAGAACCTTATATTTGCTGACACTGATATGCACAGGCCAAAAGCAACAGAAAGCAATACAAAGAATATTTCTTCTCTACAGTTGGCTCAAACTGTAGAGAAGATGTGTAGGGGCTGGGTTGGGGGGAAGAGGGACACAGCATTCCCCAGACAAAAGAGCTTTCCAGCATACTGCGTAAAGGAGAAATTTTGGGGCTAGGCCAGAGCATCATTGCACAAAATGGTTTAGCAGTGCCAAAACTCTCCACGGAACAGCTGGTCATATTTGCTGCATCCCCATACTGTGAAGCAGAAAATACAGGTCTGCTGCCTGCTGTCTTCTAAGCAAACCTCTTGGTAGGCTGTTGACAGTTATATTTGGGCTATGCTCTATCAATTAGCTTAGGTTTACAGCAGGATAAAAAAAGGGGCAAAGGAAAAAGACAAAGATCCTTGGAAAGTTAAAGAAAAATGCATGAGAGTTTGAAATGAAGAGAAAGCTGGGGAGGAGGAAGATGGGAAGGGGGAAGAGGCAAAAGTGAAACCCTTCATGGAATCTAATTGATCGGGCCACCTCCAAGCTAAAAATATTATAATCTCCTTTATTTTAATATCAGCTGGGTAAGGAAATTGTCAGAATTGTCTCAGGCTGAAATGACCACTGTCTAATGGCAAACTAGAAAAGCATACCCTCTGATTCATTATATAGTTCTAGGATAAGGTAGTAAATCACCTCAGAAATCATTACTGCCTCTTGGCTGGGGAGTCCCTCAGCAGAATGTGTTGCAGAAGCATCCTCCAGCTCAGCTTTTCCTCCAGGAGCTTTCCTGGCTGAGCAAAGAGCTGTTCTGTGAGCCCAATCTGCCAACTCTGCTTCCAATTCACATGCTATGGCCTTTGCACTCTGCTACCACATTCCTTTAGCATTTGCCTCCAGGGAATATTCTAATAAATGAACTTATTACAGAGGTTTTCAAATGAAATGCAGGCAAACTGCAATATGTTTCAAATAAGAGAAAATCTTGTAAAAATCTTGTTCAGAGGATCTCTGATAACAAAGACTGGGAAGAGATATTTCTGTCCAGAGAGCTGGCACTGTTTCTAGGAATACTGCCCATTCTGGGACAGAATAGAATACTGAATTTAATATGTCTGTTTATATTCTCCCAAGAAAGCAATTCTAAATAAAATGAATATAAGATTTCCTAGAAGATATTAGAAAAATACTCACCTAACAGATATTACTTTCCTCTTGTATCTTAACTTTTTCTTCCTCTTTACACATTTTTCTTTTCTTTTCCTTTTTTTTTTTTTTTTTTTTTTTGAAATCAAAACTACAAGTATAAATATTTCAAGGCCATTCATTGTAGGGAAAATATGTGCAAGATCTGTGTTTGGTATAAACATAACCAAACACAAAACAGTGTTTGCCTGCTAAATCCAAACAAAAATAATTACATATAAGCTATTTTAGCTGTCACTCTGTGCTGAAATAGAGGTTCTCAGAGGATAAAAATTAAGATGGATATTAAGTCTTACTTTTGATTTCTTTTTAAGATAGTGAGGTATTTATTCGAAGCATCAGTGTTTGAAATTATCTTTGAAAGCCATTGCATGATTTTAAGTCCTGGTTACTACAGTTTTTTGAAGCTTTCTCATGACCTTGTGGCTGCAAATGTAAAAAGACACTAGACATATTATACAGCTTTTGTTTTCTCCATATGCCACTTGGTACTGGCTCTCACAACAGAGGAAATGTTGCTTATGAAACACTATTTCTCTAGATATCTAAGAGACTAGAAAAGGCAAGGAAATAGTTGAAGTTGAAAATGAAGTTGACATAACGACATGTTGACTAAGTGTTTGTGCCTCACACCATTAGGTCACAGCAAATCATAATTTCACAACATCAAAAATTCCTCTTTTAGACAGGTTGCTAAATGCAGAACTTAAATTCAACATGAACATACATAGCTGGCACATGGCCCTGCCCTTTGCTATCTGTAATTCCATTCAGTCCCCCATATCAATGGTTATCAATGTCATTCTAATTTGACTTGATACTGATAACATGTCTGAAAAGTTTCAGTATACTTTGATTTGTTTTACATTAGTTTTTTAAACACCTGCATTTGTATTGAGGTTTGAGACATTTTAAAAAGATTATATTCCTCCAGTGAATCTTTCCTCAGATAAACCAGACATTTTACAATTCAAATACAGCAACTGTTTGGCTTTTTATTGTTGTTCTTGTTGTTGTTTTTTATTATTATTTTTCCCCTCCTTTGGCTTAATACCCAAGATGTGTGGGCTGTTGTTTTTTTTCCCCTTTCATCTCAATATATAAATGCAATAATAGAAGTAATTAATGTGTTGCTGTTTAACTTCCATTTTATGCAGAGTAGACATCTGATGATCAAATCCACCCAATGTCTGCAATTAGATCAACTTGTGCAGCTGCGCTTCCTCTTGCTACTTGGAATGCACTTCTCTTTTGCTCTGAACTGCTTTGTAATACACTTGATATACAATGCTCTATGCATAGCTTTGAAATAAATGTGGGATATTATTCTATCTTCAAGGCCAAAATAGAGAAGGACTGTATTAAGCTTTTTGGTGGGAAAAAGAGGGAGAAAGGGAGCGAGAGGAAAATAAAATGAAAAGGCAATGACTGCAGATGCCCAGGCTGTATATGGCATGGAAAAATCATTGTCAGCTTTGCTGTCACTGTCACACTAAACTTCCCAGATGTTCATATCTGGAAATGTCACAAAATGTCATGGCATAAGTTGCTGTATTTTGTTTTCTGCAGAAAGGGTGAACAATAATAAAACAGCCTCAGGAGTGTATGGCTAGCCAACAGCAGCTTGTAAAGGTCTCAGTAAAGCAGCATGTGTGCATATTCTGGAAAAGAAGCAAACATCAACCTTTTTTTTTTTTTTCTTCCTTTTTTTTTTTTTTTTTTTTTTTAATTAATAACATAGTGCTTGAGCAGACAGACATTTAACATTTAAATTAAACACAAAGAAAAGGCTCTTTCGTCATCTCTGGAACTCAAAGCTGCCTTTGTCCAAGAGGTAAAATGCTAATGTCAGATTAGTTATTGACAGAGCCAGTACAAATTTGTTCCAGGTTCATTTATCTTCTGGAATTTGATGTAGTGACCTACAATTTAAAACAGAAACCTCTGTGAAATAAGCTCTTCATCATTGACATTGATGTGGGAGAAAGCTTTACATTTCAAAGCAAGGTATTTCAGTGCATAGATTTTATCTTCTCCACAAGGTTTGCGTTTTTAAGTGAAGTCCAGGTCAGGTTCTGTTTGTGACATCTTCTCTCAAATTACTTTTATTTGTTTTTCAGAAAGCAACATGGAAGCAAAACCCACCAAGCACACTGGCATACATGCAACAAGATGCCCTCACTTAAAGACTAAGCATTTTAAAATGTTATCTGTCTATACATCCAAATAAAAAGAGCTTTGGATAAAATGATTTTGGCTCCTTTACAAAAGAAAAGGAAAGGAAATCAATCATCTGTTTTTCTGTGTTTATAGAACTCAATGTAGATCCAGAAGCTATAGTTAAAACCCTTTCAATACAATTTTGCTGTTGCATGTAATTAAGTTCACTGTAGTACGTTAATATTCTAGTGATGTGACCTACTTATAAAACCAAAACTGTCAAAGAGCGAAAAGTGACCCATTCCCTTTCATATTGATTTTGAGTAAGTCACTAAATCACTTTGTTCTTTACAGAAACATGTACCTTATCTTAATCTACACAGCTTATGTGTGGTATATACAATCAGTGTGTGGGTACACAATAGGTAATAAAACTACAGAGCAGAGAGGGAGACAAGGAACTGATCAAGAATAAATGTTCAGCCAGGATCACTTGTTTTTAAAGAGATATTTGCTATGGGACAGTGATTTATTTCAATGTCTATTTCATATATGCCAGATGACTCAGATGCCATCATTAGTCTTGTAGTCCTTGATACATTAGTCTAATGTAACATCACTGAGCAGCTGCATTCTCATTTATTTGAAGGACAGATGGCAGCTATGCTTTGGTCAATTGTAAATTTGTTCACTCAAAATTTCTTTTTCAGCCTGCTATACTTCATTCTATGATGGTTGGCTAGATTTTTTCTGGATTTAGATTTGTTTTTTCCCCAGGTTTCTATCAACATGAATAAGATAGATAATCATCAATCAAGCTAAGAAGCATTTTATTTTTGATTCTCTTCAGTTATTTTATTATGAGCTACATTTTAAAAGATAGGTGAACTATTCTGTTTATTTAATAAAAAATTATCACCAAGTGACAGGCTCTACCCATCATTCTGGTCCTTTCTGTTGTCATCAGAGGAGGGAAGAATTTACCTGGAAGTAGTAATTTATTTTTCACCATTACTTGGAACAGGAGGCTTGGTCTCCCACACTCAGTAAATATGCAGGAAACAGCAGCCAAAACCCTTAACACAAACAATTGGTACAATATTCATATATTATGAAAGGAAACAGACCTGCAGATCCATCTCCTTAATAGCTGTTATCTCTGTCTCTCCACATCTTCCTAAATGTTGGGCACAATAGCACACTATAACTCCACTTACAGGTCTTCCCTTCACCGCTTTGACTCCCCATACCACCAGACTCCTCAAATTCACAGCACAGCTACCTTTCTTATAGTGTTGCCATGTTAACCCATCACTCACGTGGTCAATGAGAGGATGATGAAAGGCATCCATTCTGTTTTTATCATTTGCCAGTTGCAGCATGTATATTGCATACGATCTATTGAGAACAGGTGTGGAGCCTCCTGGATGGGAGTGGATGCCTGTCTCAGAGCGCATAGTTTTGATTGCAGGATGGAGCAGAGCAGACACAGCAAAGCTAGGTGCCTCCAGCAAAAGTCAAGATTAAGAGACTCCTGAGACAAGCAGGGAAGAGGCTGAAAGCCAAACCTCAGAGCTGATGTTAAAAAAGAGACTTTCCTAGAGGTTCAGAAGAAACAATGCAGAATTTCTTGCAACTCAGACAGCTGATGAAAATTGCAGGATCCACTGTAGGATCCACTCTACAAGCAGAGTAAGCTGGGAGGGGAGGAGATGTCAAATCCTTTATTCTAAGCCATCTTGCCTAGTAAATCTTGAGTTTTCTGTTTTGAGAGCTTTTACTGGTTTTGGCAATCCTCATTTGAAGGAATAGTTGTGGCCAGATCTCCATGAAAGTTGTGGCCACCTCTACTCTCCTGCAGTACCTATATATCAGAAGTTAACTGTGACTAAGTTTTTAGACAATAGGGCAAATGTCTGTATCATTTTCATATTGTTCATTACTAAATTCTTCCTCCTCTTGAGTTCACCTACTCTTCTGTTTCACAACTTTTGCAAACATTTATTGTGGAAAATCTGTTAGTAGATATGGAGCCACTCGGAAATCTATATAATGGAGTGGTGTAATTCTACTCTTCTCTTTTCCATAGGCTTCCCTATGTATTCTCAAGTATTTGCATCTGCTTATTTTTACACACTATTTTAAGGATCTAAACAGATAAGATTGTGGGAGGGGGATTAGTATATACCTTCTACATGCAAACACTACCCAAAGAGCCTCTGTGAAAAATCTGCACTTCCTTCTCATAAAAACTTTCCAGCTACAGCAGATAATGTCAAGAGGAAAGTGATGCAGCTTTACAAGAGTACTTCATACCACTGGGAAAAAAAAAAAAAAAAGATGAAGGAAAAGGTAAAATAAAGAAAGCAGAAACACTGCTAAGCAACAGTTTTATATTAATTTACACCACATGGCAATAAGCACTGACATTAGTTTGAGACTTCTAAATCAACTTATGATTTTATTTCAGCTTCTACTATGCTATTTAGTCGTTATCCTGTGTAACAATTAAGCTGTTATATCTACCTTGTGTTTTAATGTATTTTGTGTTTTAATTGATGCATAGGCAATAGCTTATTTCATTAAATTAAGAATAAAAGTCCACTACCTAGAGTCTCTTCAACATTTAAAAAAAAAAGACTTTTCAGGCTTTGGACATAGTGGAATACAATTGTCTCCATCTCTTAACATCAATACTATTGAAGCAATATCTGTCTGTATTTATTAAACTGAAAGGCCTGCAGATATAAGAATTCTAGTACAAGAATTCTCATCCTTGATCCATTTTCTGGATTTGTTTCTTGGTATCCACCATTTACTTCTTTGCATCTCAGATGCTCCACTTGAGTTGCTACCTCTTTTCTTAATCCTTTAAACAAATGAAAATATTGTACCAATACATAAGACAGGGTTTTCTAATAAAGTCAGTCCAATGTGTCATTTAAGGTGAAGGTAGGATATCTTCATCCCAGAACAACAAATTTTGCAGTCTTTCTAGGGCGATACACAGTACAATTTATTGAAAGAAAATGCAACTTAAATAAAGCCTGCCTTTGACATTAAAAACTCCAGAAAAAAAGCTACAATTTAATTTTTAATTTCTTAGATTGAAACATGCATTTGTCTGATGTCAAATGTCAAATAACTTTTTCTTTGGGGGGGGGAGGGGGTGCTAATCTATGTATAGCAATGCAAAAGTATACTAAACTGATAGATATTATAGAATTATTTAATTTTATTTCAAACCAAGAACAGCTTATTTTTTTGGAAAAAAAAAAAATTTAAAAAGTTGACTTTTTATCCTGAGCTGGGACACCATTATTTTTAATCTACTTCTGTTTTATAGAATGCTGAACAATTGTTTCTCACTCAGATCTTTCTATAACTATAGAACCCTTGAAGGGCTCCCAGCCCCAGTTCCTGAATCCTTTTACATATTACACCTTTTGATGAGTGGATGATAACCAACTCTCAAAATTACCTGTTACTTCCCTTATCAAACTCTATAGCTTTGAGAGAACAGTAAAAGCCAGATAGTCTCCCCATCTGGCAACGTGGCACCAACAGCTGCCTAATAAACAACTGCAGTTCAGCAGACCCAGCTGAGGAGCCCTTCCTTACAGGCATGGTTGAGAAATTAACATACTTTAGCTGTAAGAAATTAGTTTTATGTTCTTTTGTTGTTGTTTGTTTGCTTATGCTTTTGTTGTTGTTGTTGTTTTTCCCAAGACTTAGTAATATATCTTTCTTTTCTGTCATGGCTGTACCTTCATACTGTACTTCATCCTGCAGTGGCATACACCTACAGGAAAAAAAAAAAAAAAAAAAAAAAAAGAATAGAATCATAAAATCACAGAATCGTTAAGGTTGGAAAATACCTTCAGGATCATCTGTTCCAACCATCACCTCACTACCGATGTCACCCACTAAACCATTTCCCTAAGCACCAGGTCCAACCTTTCCTTGAACACCCCCAGGGACAGTGACTTCCATCACTTTCCTGGACAACTGGTTTCAATGCCTGACTACTCTTTCTGAGACTAAATGTCTCCTCATTTCCAACCTAAAGTTGTGCTGGTGAAACTTGAGGCCATCCCCAGAAGAGGTTTACAGAAACTTCTCAACATAATTCTAGAAAGAAAGTGAGTTTACATACAAGGCTTGAATGCAGGACAGAGCAGGACAGTATGTAGACATGTCAGCACTGGCTTCCAAGAAACTGCAGTATAAATGTGATAGAATACTGAATAAATTCTACATTGTCTGAGTTCCTGTGTCTGAGTTCATCCCTGAGAAAACATTCCTGACTATATGACAGTCCAACATGAACTACCAGCACTACTATTTTAGAGGTATTGGTAATTGCCATTTCAATGAACTTCTAGGCAACTTACTAGATTTTCAATATCATTTTGTGTTTATCTAGGTCCCTGAGAATATGTTAGATCTACAAAGAATCACACCAGAAAATATTTTTTCCCAACTTAATAAATAAATAAATAAATAGATAGATAAAACAAAAATCTGGTTATTAATCTAAGACTACTTAAGCAGAGGCTGTGGAAGCAGTACAATAAACAATCTTTGTGAGACACTTTTTCCTGACTGAATATTGTAACACTGCATTTGTCTGAACTATGCTTGAGGCAAGAGTAAGGATACTCCTTATAACTCCCTAATCAGAATCAGATCCTAAGCTGTCATAGGTCATGTTGGGTCTTTACTTCTCCTTTCTCCGTCTGATCTCATTTTCACCAGATACTGTAAGGTCCAAAGGATCTGTGGCAGGATGGTGAGTTCCTGCCAAATGCCTCTTTCTATTTCTTCGACGTTGTTCTAAGACACCGGGAAATTTAATCTGGCTCTGTTGGTCCCACATCCACATAGTTAAATTTGTCCAATTTCAGGTTTCTTTGTCCTGCCAGAATGTCTCAAACAGAGAAGAGAATATGAAAATTCCGTTGTAGTAGCCCAGTTGTCCTATCCATCAGAGCATTTAAGTGTGTACTTGAAGTAATATACATGCTTTGCTGAGTCCTAGGCTGTATAATTATGGAAAGAAACAACAATTGCTTAGAGTACGCTTGGATTTTTGATAAATGTCAAAGGCATTTCCAGCCTGGGATGAGTGCTTTTTATTGTGTCAAATAAATCTAAAATAAATACACACTGCTAGAATATACTATAAATCAAATACATTTGTCTTCAACAAGAACAGTAACTCCCATAAAATCAACATTCCAGTCCTTTCATTTGTCCTCAAAAAGTGAAGTTTTTAATCTGTGCAAATTTAAAAATTACAAAATTAAATTATACCTTATATTGACCGTTCTTTCTTCACATGCTTAGTCCATGCAGGTAACAAAATGTATGTCATTAAATGGCGACTAAGTGCCATGAAAGAGAGCAGAAGAGCTCTTTACAAAATAATTAGTAATGTCTTTAATCTATAACCTACTGCTGAGGGAAAAAAAAAAAAAAAAAAAAAAAAAAAAGGAAGATTTGTCCCATTATTGCTGACCTAGTGTAAATTTATACTTTTATACTCAAAATATCTGCCATTTGCATATTTTCGTCTTTCCACCCAAGGATATTGTTTTACAAAGAACAAGAAAAGTATCTCATTGTTATAAACAGCAGTTTAAAAATCAGAGAAATGAAGCTCACTCATCTATTGACGTTAAGGTATCATACTGTGGCTATCCATTGATTGTCTTTTAAGGCGCAGAATGCATTTAGCATTAGATTATGCACTTATCATCATAATCCTCATGAGATTCCATATCGGAATCATATAATTCTAGCATGAGCGCTGTATTCTTCCTATAGCTCAAAAAAGTATTCCAGAAAACAAATGCTTTCAATTTTTTATAATTACATTTGACTTCCAGAGGATGTCAAATGAATCAATACATTTTAGAAGTATGTAAAGTGTTTGAAGTCCTATAGGCAAAAATCATAAGGAAAGAAGCTAGCTTATATAAATCACAGGTATTTTTCACGTATCTAACAGAAACAGCCTTCAGGCAAAAATAATCTCATGTTATTCCAAGGAGAGTGCTTAAACTAAAGGTAGGGATCATTAGGTGACAACTAAAAATAATTTTTGTTAAAGTGATATTTCTTTATGCTTAGTCACAGTAATATATTACGCCTGTAGCTCTACTTTCAAATAAACTTCTTGGAAAGGAAAAATGTGTAATACTACTACATTAATAAAGGTCATTCACTTCTCCTCCAAAAAGATAAATTTAGGGAACTAAAGGAATTCTTAACTTCCCTAATACATACAACTATAACTGGAACAAATGGCCACTATGTAGAAATATACAGACTAAACTGCCTTTAATTTATTCAAAATAAGGACAGCAAATGATTTTAAATGTACCATAAAGCAAGGACTCAAAAAATCTTAGTATGTGCTGGGAGAGTGCAATAGGGTCACTCTGCTGTGAATACTCATTGATGAAAAAAGTCTCAGGAGCTTTCCAGTAAAAATTTCAGACCTCATTGCAGTAGAGCCAAATGCCACAGGGCAAATCAACTGAGATTAAGCAATAATCAAGAGGTAGTTCCACCTCAAGAGACCAACAAAAAAAAATCATCTGAGTTCAAGGTAGGTTCAGTAACTGAGCAGACTTGCAAGCACACCAGAGAGCGAGGCAACAGAATTTAAGCAGCAGGGTTCCTTCTAGGACTGGACTGCCCCTGAAGCATGCTGGACAATAAAAGTCAGGTACCTCAATCCAGCACAAAAGCACTGTGTTAACCATAAGTTGAGTTATTGCACCAGCCTGAAATGCATTAGGTTCTTATCTGACAGGGAAATCAGCTGCATCCTGTTGCTTGACTGTTAGAAACCAATGGGAATCAGGAACCAGCTGTAAGACTAGGCACAAGCATTACAAGCAGTGAGAAGAACTGTGTGTCTGATTTTCATTCACCTCTTGTCATTTTGTGACGTTATCTCATTAGCCACTAATACCTCAGACAATCACAGTAAAAGAAAAAATCCGAAGAAAACCAATTCCTTCTGTATTTCAGTGAGAGCCTGTGAAGAACCCACCTCACACCAAGAATAGATGAATGACAGTTTTTCACTTAATGCTTTGATATAATTCCCATTAGAAAGCGGCCTGGGTGAAAAAAGAAAAAAGAAAAGAAAAGAAAAGAAAAGAAAAGAAAAGAAAAGAAAAGAA
>CM021767.1:64121691-64141726 GCA_011076525.1 Nettapus auritus
AAGAAAAGAAAAGAAAAGAAAAGAAAAGAAAAGAAAAGAAAAGAAAAAGAGAAAAGAAAAGAAAAGAAAAGAAAAGAACAAGGGTAATAACAGTAGTCCAACTGTCTAAATCCAGATGTGTCAGCTTGGAAATTAAAATCTGTTGCTTTTAAAGCTGTTGCAGCAATGACAATACTATTTGCATGGAAGAAAGGAAGGATGTTTGCTGGTCAGTAAACCAGTAACAGGAGGAGGCTAACTAAAGACGGAAAAGGCATCCAGAGGCAGTCACTGTTGACTTTCCTTGGTGCTCTTCACATTTGTAGCCTTCAGTCTTTTGATCTTAGTTTTGTTGCTGTGTTAGAAAGTGCTTGTTTGCCCTCCTGGAGGTAGCACTGCATACAGTAACTGTGGACCATGTAAAGTAAACCACTGCTATAGAGCTGTACGGTGGCTGAAGATGCTTAAAGATAGCCTGTAATTCAATGCAGAAAGAACAGTCCATGCAATCAATTTGAGATAACTTACAGTATCAGTATTTGAAGCAGAGAAGTTTGGTGAAAGACTTTAACTTTTACCAGAGGATGCTCCAGATTCACTTCACTTAGCTATGGCATTTGGTACACTCATGGACTGATTACCACTTTTAGTTCGATATTTGCAGTGAATAATTTTAATAAAGTGTTGGTTTTTTTGTGTTTTGTTTTTTAATATATATATAACACAAAATACTACAACATACTACAAAAATGCAAACAGAAGCCTATCTTCAAAAAATGGTACCTTTAAAATAATGTGGAAAAAAAAAAAAAAAAAAAAAAAGTTATTACTGCATTCTCCAGTATGGTGTATAAATGTTCTCTTCAGTAATGTTTTCAGACGAGTTTATATGTGGTAGGCCTTGCCACAGTTATTAAATACCCTTAAAAAAACTAAAACATCTATTGCCTCAGCCACTAAAGCTTTTGTATTAATTTCAGAAACAGCATACAAATTTTTAGAATTTCATACATCTCAAAAATATTTAAAAAATAAATAAATCATTAGTTAAGATAGAAGAAGGTTATTTCCAGGGAGGTTTGGAGACTGTTTTCTGGAAGGCACATTGAACTGATATCTCATTGCATTCACACTATTTGCCATATCATCAATGGGAAGCATTTTATGG
This sequence comes from Nettapus auritus, assembly GCA_011076525.1. Lineage (NCBI taxonomy): Eukaryota > Metazoa > Chordata > Aves > Anseriformes > Anatidae > Nettapus > Nettapus auritus. The sequence goes on from CM021767.1 coordinate 64,122,839, forward strand.
CTGGATGCAGCTAGATTAAAATCAATTAAAAAGATTTTATCATGTATTTTTATTTAATCTGACAGCTGCTTTCTGAATGGCATGGAAGAGTGCATATGAACCAGTTAAATCCCCCTTGAATAAACCAATTGTTATATTCTTTAACTCTTTTATAGGTGTTGCTTGATATAGAAAAGGCAATTCAAAGAGATAGTTCAAATTTTGCTTATTCTCTCAAATTCTGCCTAAAGTCCCCTCCCAAAAGTGAGCAATCTGTTATCTGTACTGCAAAAGGGCACTTCAAAAGCAGAGATCTAGGACTAAAGCATAGGAATATGTAAAAGTAAAAGTATGTAGCAAATACATTGGTATGAGTATGAAGATATAAATGTAAATCTGAAAAGAAGTAAAAAAAAAAAAAAAAAGGAAAAAAAAAGAGAGAAAAATAAATAAAACAATAGAGACTGTAAAGAAGAGTAAGAAATACTGGAGGAAGGTATAGACAAACACTGTTTTTTGTCTTTTTCATCCAATATTCTCCTGTTGCTTGCTTTCCTGATATTGCTGTACATTTTGAGCCCTTTGGAACAAATGGTAGCCACTTACACAGCTTCTTTGGATGTTCTGTAAAGCAAATAACCATTTAATCAGCTTCAAATTAATCACAAAGTATTAACATTGCTTTTATGATTAGTTACATATCAAAACTCCTTTACTAACCGAGACTACAAAACACAGCTGCACTGACACTGTTTCCACTCACCAAACAAGACATAGTTCAGGACTGTACAAAGTCTAATCTCAACCAATGTCATGCAGAGCTTGCTAGTATACTTATGCTTCATTACTTTGCTATGCAGAATTTTTTATTTTTGTTACCTAATTTTTCTGTTGAACTATCAGTTCGGGTTGACCTTGCTATTGACACCAGCTTTATAACATCGGCAAGACACAGAAGATGAACTGCAGTCTTTGTACAGTAGATAGCAAACAAAAAGGAGAGTTATAGAATTTCCAATATGTGCACAAATATTTTCTATATCAACTCACTTGAAATACAAATGAAATTGACAAGACTGATAATTTTGGCTGTCAGTTAAAATTTTGGTTGAGGTGTCTGCTTAGTGAAATTGCCTTTAGAATGTGCCAGTCTCCTGACAAGCAACACAGAATTAAAATATATATATATATGAAAATCTGGTATAACATTATGTTTTTCTATGGTTTTGCACTTTTTTTTTTTTTTTTTTTTTTTTTTTTTGACAGTGAGGTTGTTATCTTTGGACGGAAGATGAGGGCATTCTTCCAGTTAAGCTCTGGCAGTATTAAAAATATGTCCTGCATGGGAAAAGACAAAAAAACAACTCCAGCATGACAGAGTTGGGAAAACTGCCTTTGGTTAACACTCGAAGTGAGCTACATGTAACCTTCCAGTACAGGTGGAAGAGCAAAAACAGTGACTTCTAAAAACATAAATACATAAAGAATTCATTGTCTATATAACTGAGCAATGTTTCTACAATTACCACACACACAAAAAACGAAGAGAGATATTGAAGTTATCATAAACCTTTGGTGCTGCTATTACCTTATTTTAATGTTACTTTGTTTATTTATAGAAAGTAACTATGAAGTAACTATAAAGTAACTATAGAAAGTAACTATGAAAATATATTGTAGAACTAATTTATCAATATGCAAATTGTTTTATGAGCCCCGAGTAAAAGAACATCCTAAACCTGGTCTGTGAACAAATAAGTAAGCATGGCATTCACAGAGTCTAGCAATTTTAACAGTCAGAACCCATTAAGAAAGGCACTGTGGGTTTTGTACTCCACATACTTCTATCTTTTCGAAAATATGTACACCAAGTTCTCAAAATAGACTTTATCTTCAGAAAGCAGATTTACTACCTCTACCCTTAGCTGATAAAATTGTATCCTTCACTTTATTAATTAAAAATAATCTTAGAATCATAGGGTCATAGAACAGCTTGTGTTGGAAGGGACCTTAAAGATTGTCTCTTTCCAATGGCACTACCATGGGCAGGGATGCCATTAACTACATCAGGTTGGCCAGGGCCCCGTCCAAGCTGGCCTTGAGCAGCTTCACATGAGCAAAACTTCTGTTGAGTGCAAAGCTTCCTATCTCCACATACTTTGCTAGTTAATGCTCTAAACTGAAAGAATAAAAGAACTACAGACAGACTCTCTTTCAGAATCTTTTATTAAAGGGCCATCAGCAAGTGAGATATGCCATTGTGACTCTACTAACTGTTTTTGTCTTTCCTTTTTATTGGGTCAGTTTCCAGTCTACAAAGACCCTCTTCATCTCTTTTGAATCTCTCCAAGTGCTTCAACAGCTAATGCAAGTTAAGCTTTCGGGTCTTACTTTACCTGTTCCTTTAAGTTCTGTTACTTAAATAATGTGTTCTTGGAGCAATATGGTACAGCTCTGGTGATTCAAGAACATTGTTTTTCAAAGACTACTTCCAGAGCCCAGAATGTACATTTTTAAGGAAAGGTTCACATGGGGTACATGCGTAACCTCCAGCTAAAGAAGTGCTTTTCAGTTCCTGGTTGAATGGCTTTTAGAATTTTTAATAAACGTTCCTGCAATTTCACTTCACAGCTCAACTCTTCTGAGAAGCTTCAGTGATAAGTTGTGAACTTAGATGTGAAGATCAAGAGGCATAGAATCATTCTACCTAGGTCAGATACTGAAAGTTTAGCTAAGACTAGCTGTGCTCTAGACTAGGATCTTCTATCATCAATGGAGATAAATAGGCACCTCTGAAATATACTTCATTTCATTTTAAAGATGTGAGATACTTGCCCCTGCTGGATATTGTTTCTTTCAATTGGGTAAAAGGACTGAGTGACACTTTTGGTGAAATGTCTAGCTTATGCTTCTATTGGGTGAAAAGAACCTCTTTGTATGTCTGAAAAGGAGGCAGATGTGACAACAGATGATGGGAATATGTTCCAATGTTGTGGTTTAGCCCCAGCAGGCAGTTCAGCACAACCCAGCCTCTCATTCTCTCCTGGTGGGATGGGGGAAAGAATTGGAAAGGTTAAAGGGAGAGAACTCATGAGCTGAGACAAAGACAGCCTGCTAGACAAATCAACAGCCATGTAAACAGGCAAAACAAAATAAGGAATTCATGCATCAGCAGGCAGGTGTTCAGCCACTTCCAGAAAAGCAGGGCTCATCATGTGTAACAGTTTTTTGGGAAGAAAAATAGCATCACTCCAAATGTGTCATGTTCCCCCCCCCTCCCCCCCTTTCTTCTTTACCTCAGCTTTTATTGCTGAGCATGATGCCACTGATGCTACATGGTGTGGGATGTCCCTTTAGACAGTTTAGTTCACCTGTCCTGGCTGTATTCCCTCCCAGCTCCTGGGGCACCCCCAGCCTCCCCGCTGGCAGGGCAGCAAGACAAGCTGAACAGTTCTTGGCTCTGTGTGAGTACTGCTTCTGCAACAACTGAAAACATTAGTATGTTATCACTATTATTTTTATCAAAAATCCAAAATATAGCATCTTTCAAGATTATAAGAATTAAATTAACACCATGCCAGCCAAAATATGATATCCAGGAAACCTGAATCTAAGATATGAGCTTTCTCAAAGTGGTTCCACACTATCAGGGGTGAGATCCTGGAAAATATTATGAGAAATTAATTAAAATAAAAAAAAAAAAAAACCATAAATGTTGATTACAGAAATGGCTTTATATCTTACAACCGTGAAGATCAAGCTGACCTTTTTGAACATCAAAGAATTACTGAACAAAAATCCCTAATGCCTTTTGTTCTACTGACATGTCTAAGTATGTTTTGTATGAACTCTACATTGAACAATCCTTCCTAAGCTGTTATTTAGACTTATAAATTCACTGGCTCCTCTTGCCAGTTAACTCTCTTCCATGAATTTGCCCTTAAATTATCTCCACTCCAGAACTGATATGGCCATGGTACATACGTATTACTAAGTCTTCTAAAATACAGTAATAATTAACATAACAGCAATTAATTGAAATCCAGGATCCAAACACTGAAAAGGGCAATGATTACTTTTGGCATGATCCCATAGTGTGCTGAAAATCTAACATTTGGTAAAGACACCCATCTCCTGAAAAAAAAAAAAAAAAAAAAAAGACAAGAACTTTTCAGACAAAAAGCGCAACCCTGTGGAAGTCATTACAGGCACAAAAATCTACACCTGTTAAGAACACACCTATTATGTTAAGGTACATAATTTAGATTTTGTTCTTCCTGTAATCCTTTTTAACTTACTTTCTATCAATGTTCAGTGACCTGTACTGAAATACCAGCAATTTAACAATGCTGAAAGGTTTTCAGACTTTCACCTGATCAGATATCTCCCCTCCTTCCTTTTGGAAATCCACAAATTATGCAAAATCTTCATATCAGTACTAAGCAACACACATTCAGCTGAAGTTCTGCTACAATATGGGGGCTACAGCTCATCTATATTTTTGGTATTTTATAAGAAATCCTTCAAAAATTATAAAAAGGTATAATTTTGACAGGAACTGACAGAAATTGGCTACTTAAAGTTGCATGATTTGAAGTGCCCTCACCATATTCCATATTCATTATTTTATTCGACACAAGATAGCAGACTCAGTCCAAATCCCAATTAAGAAAATGCCACAAGAAAAATTGCACCTCTACAACTTCATACCATCACAACAAGCACAGCAGAAATGCCCAAGAAGAAACAGATCTCTGAGAAAGAACTGTTCTTTCTGATTAAGGACAGCTTCATAAGATGTAAGGTGAATGTGCTGACAGACTAATCACAGAATCACAGAATCACAGAATTTCTAGGTTGGAAGAGACCTCAAGATCATCGAGTCCAACCTCTGACCTAACACTAACAGTCCCCACTAAACCATATCCCTAAGCTCTACATCTAAATGCCACGGAAGGAGAGCAGATGCTCACATCAGATCTCTTCTGCAATAGGGACACAGCCTGAAAAGCTATTCTTCTAGAAGAGCTAAATTCAATAACAGCAAGAATATAACTTACTTCAGAGCACTAAACCAAGCTAAAAAATAAAATCACAACAAGCTCCTTCACTTTAGTTGGAAAGTCTTTCAGGGAAAGAAATGGTAAGATAATATTTTCAAAGCCAGATATAATGTGAAACAGAATCTGACAGATCTGATATGATAGATCAAGGCAAAGCAGAAAATGAATGCAGTTTCTCTGAAAAGTGATGAAAATCTACAGTAGTTTTTAGTGCTGGTGTTGTGATCCTCAAAGGTATCACCACTAGCTTTTGAGCAATTATGATCTCATTCCACTCCCTACTCCCAGCTCTCAGATATGCAATTTTTGCAACTGAGGAAAGAGCTGAGGAGAAGAGATGAGCATTGAATCACTGATAATTTTTACTCCAGCACTCAAAGTCTGAGGCCCCAAGTCCCCAGCAGTGAAACTTGGTGAGGGTTTGAGCTGATCTGTGTGAAGCTGTTCTTCCTGTTGTCTTTCACAATTGACTTCTCCTTGACAGAGGTTTCAAGAGTGGATGCTAGTAATACAGCCCTGGATTCATTCTCTCTTTAATTTCCTCCCCTTCCCTAAGTTCAGTCTTCAATGGATGCCACCGTTTTAGGGTCTGTAAGCAGATTCACATAGTACTACTTGCTCTGCTACAACTGTGGTTACTTCTTGCACACAGGGGCCATTTCTGTGACCATAAGGTTGCTTCATGCTAGTAGGACAAACTAAAGAGATCTAGCATAAATGAATTGGGCTTGTTGTTACTGGCCTTCAGCAGGGGTAGATTTACTCAGTCTTTTGTTCCTCAGATCTCAAGAGCACCTCATTACCTTCGGTGCACATTCCCAGAGAAGTTTTTGTGAATCGTCATGGAAACCAGAACATACTGTACTGCAATGAGCTTCAGTTGGCAGGACATGAATGAAAGATCACTACACCTAAATGACAGGAAACCTCTATTTTTCATGATGCCAAATCATCAGATTAACTCTGATAACTTTACTATCACATTTGATGCTTTAAAATGTCACAGCAAATCATTTGAGAGGATAATTCTAGCAGCCTTATCAAGAGCCTTCATATGACTTTCTCTTATGGCTTTTCCTATTCCTGTTCCCATCCCTTAAGGATGTAGGATGCAGTATCTACCAGGTAAAACTGAATCACTTTAGGATATTTTCAAAAAGCAACAAAAAAGAGAAAATGTTCTTACAGCCTTGGTAATTGCAGGGAACCATACTCTGGAAGATTTGAATTTAGATTTTGGGAAAGGGTATCTTGACTCTACTTGAGATAACGTCTCTTAATCTTTGAAAGGAACAACATGAATAATACTATGCTTTACAACAAAAATAAAGGCATAGCACAGCACTGCTTTTTTTTTTTTTTTTTTTTTTTTTTAACAAAACAAAACAAAACAAAGCTATCCATGGGCAGTACTGCAAATAGTATGAATACAGTTGGTTAATAATTTATTGAGCTTTCAGAAAGAAGTCTGAAAATCTCCTGCTAATAACCTTCTGATCTCAAATTTTTGGTAAAATAGACATTGTACCAACTACCCTGCTGCTTGCCACCGTAATTCAAAGAGATTTAGTACCCGTGCTCGCTTGGGGGAGACTCCAATTTCAGTCTGAAACTTGCAGCAAATCAATATAATCTGCATTACAATACATGGTCTGATTCAAGTGACAGGATACTTTTTAATGATCTCCCACTGTGTATCACTTTTATGTTTTATTGTTGAAAGTTATTTCAGTAACAATATTTTTTCCTGGGGAGAAAAAATAAAATAAAATAATAAAATAATAAAAAAGACTGCTTTTGTTTCTGCCAGTGTCAGCTTCTTTATTTTAGCATTGCCTAGTTCTGTAACATTTTCAGTCAGCTCCACCTTCAAGATAAAGATAAAGGCAAGGATTTAAAGTTATACTATTAACTTCACAAAGTATCCATTAAAAACAACAAAAATGAGTAAATACCTACATCGATGACAATGTTTATACTACCAAGTAATCTACATAATTCTCTCCCTCGATAAATAACAAGCTTAGATGACTGAAGCATCCATCAATATTATCAATCCTCTTCCAGCCAATTTTATTGTATGATACCAACGTCTGATTTTATTCTTTGAAGTCTTCTTATCAGAACCACCCTCTGACTTCACATTATTTATAATTTATCCTCACAGGAGAGGAAAAGCACAACAATATAGTAAGTTGCCTACATGTCCTGATTTATTTATATTTTAATATCATGTATTTTTTTTAGGATACAAGAAAATGCTATTGTTTTACATTTTAAGAAAAAGTTCAACAAGCTGGCTGAAAATCTCTAGTAATTAGGACATCAAGGTTCTGTTTGCACTTCTATATACCTCAAAACTTAATAAATTTGGGCCAAAAAAAAAATATATATATATATATTTCCTTCTCTCAGAGGTTCAGAAACAGCCACTAAGTGTGGTAGATGACATTGCCAAGGTCATCAGTAAAGCTGGTGGTACAGCCTGACTTAGAGTGCAATTGTCTTGAGCCTCAGTCCTACTGCAGAGATGTTAAAATATTAATTAAAGTCAAATGAGAAAAAACTTGATAATGGCTTAAAAGAGAGAAAAGCAGCAGTGTCGAATATCATGATACAGCCCTGAAATGTTTCTCCCTATGAAAAATAAAGCATCTAGAATACCCTGGAGAGTTAGTTATAACGTGCACAGAAAAGGTAACAGTAGTAAGAATACAGAAATTAAACTGAAAATACTTAAGAGATTGACAAGAAGACTAAAATAACATTTTATGTACATCGGCTTGGGATATTCAGAAAACCAAATAATTCCAATCCAATCACAGGTGTATTCTCTAAGAACAAATCTTTCTGCATAAGACTTCATTAGGCATGGTGTGACTAAATCAGGACTAAATGCCTACATCTACACTAGCAAGTAGTGAACACAAATAGGAGCAGATTTGCAGAGCAAAACAGTTAGTGTTGAAGACCAGATATCCATACATTTGAGGTTTTACTTTCAACTTTCTCTAATCTAGTCCCAAGGCCTAAGTTTGTTTTCATGACAAAAGCCTACATGGTTTGTTCCTAGCAATCCTAATTCAGCTTTATCCACTTGATATCATGGACCACAGCACTGAAAGTGGGAGTGAACAGGAGATCCACTTCAAATGCATGTTCCCAGGACAGACAAACCACTACTACAAATGCGTTCAGTAAACCCGTTGGAGAAAAACTAGTACGCAGGCTAAGTACACTGACTAGTTCTGACTAAGGACGCTTAATAAAGAATAAGAACATGAAGGAGAAGGTTAGTATCAGGAAATAATAGATCTTAGAAGGAAAAACCATTAGGTTATGTTATACAGGCAGATGTTTTCCATTCATTGTCTATGAACAGCTTGGTATTTGAGTTTACTATGTAAAATGACAAAAAAAAAAAAAAAAAAAAAAAAAAAAGTAATTTCTGAGAATGAGAAGGAAAAACATTTCCAAGCAATTTGAAAGGCTTGTGAATGTTTTTCTTAAGTTAAATTCTTGATTCACCTGCTATCATCATAACTCATTTGGCAACTGACCGTGAAAAAATTACCATGTTAAACTAGATAGATTGGCGGATTGTTACCAGATAACATTTCACACTTCATCAATATCTACAATTCTGTAAAAAATCACTTTGCAATTAAAGAAATAAACCTCTACAGAGGCATGTGGGAAAACCGCATGAGTAGTCTTCAATCCTGATATTTTCAATGACTGCAGTTATTTTAGTACTATTTTCAAGCTGGCTGATCAGAAAGATATACAGATCAGGAAAGCACTCATCACTCTGAATTTCTCCTTTTCTGCCTTTCATGAGCAAATCATTTTTTCCATTTTAGTTTCCACAAGGGTGCTAATGGAAACCCATTTTGGGCTAAACAAATGATTAAAGCTAATGGATCACTAATGTGTATTACGAGAAGAATTTTATGAAAGTCAAACTCTCAAATTCACATATCATCCACAAACAGGTGAGAGTAGAAGCGGAGGGAACATTAACATCAGAGATTGATTTCTCTGCATGAATCTAAGTAAAGTTATATATGGGGAAGAAAAGGAAGAAGTACTGACAAGTGTGAAAACAGTCAAACAGAGCATGACAGCTTTGTTATATACTTATAAAGGTGTACAGCTCTGGAGTGGCTTCCATTGCTAAATCTATATCTACTTTCAGTATAAAGCCACCCTCCAAAAAATAATTATATCCTGTTGTAACTATTACAAAACTGTGAGAAGGTCTCAGGTGTCAGCATGAAGCTACAGAGAGATTCTGCAGATTTGTCTTGGAAGCTAGAATATATGGTTACTATGTGTTTCAATTCAGCAGAATGAAAGTTAAATAATCTTTGGTTATTCAAGCATAGGATTTGTTTTGTTTGTTTCTTTTTTGTTTATGTTTGTTTTTTTTTTTTCAGAGAAAACATGAACCCACAGACAGCTCTGAGAATTTTCCACTTAACCAGTTCTGCTTTGTAAAAGTTTTAATTTTGTCCTTTAAAACTAAGCATAGGATAAAACAAAAGGTGAGTGCCATTAATATATACAATGGGTTTAATCTATGCTCAGAGTTTGTACTTTACAGGAGAGTTGTGACAACTCTAGAAAGCACCACTGTCACTGTCAGAAAAGATTTCCAAAAATTAAAAGAAGAGACATTTATGGAAAGGTCACAGGAAATGTTTTTCACAGTAGCTTCTAAAAGACACCTACTGCTCTTTCACTGAAAAATTATATTTACTGTAAAGTAATCTCTCTGGATTAAGCACAAAACTGTTTTATGCTCTTCACTTGCCCATTTTGAAGTAGTAATTAACTTAGAAACATAACCAAGACCCTGTGTTAATATCATTGACAGAATTATTGAACAACAACAAAAAAACTGAGTAACTCTAAACACAAGCTTTATTCCAGAACTGGAAAAATAATGCCACATTTCTGCAACTTTCTTTCTTAACAGGAAGTTAGCAGGCAGTTATTGACTACACAGGAGCCCTTTAACACTTTGGTTTTGTGCTTTATACTTTACACCGCTTTTGTCATGTCCTACTGAAATACCAATTGGAAACCCATTTATTCCTGTGTAACAAAATTTCCATTGAAAAGTCCACACATCAAAGGTGTGTTGGATCTTTTCCAATTGGTTCAAAAGCATGTTTTAAAATATATACATCAGAAACTGTAAACAGTATGTGCTTATTGGGATATGCATGTAATATTCTCCGAACCATTCAATTTTTAGCACATCTTAACTTTACCTCTCACTTCATTGCTGTGTTTAGTCAATATAATGAGAAATGTTAAAAAGATTAGATTTCTAATTTTTCATTGTGTGTGTCACAGTTTTTATGCCATTAAGGTGTAGAGGGGTTATATTTAATTTATTGTGCTCTCAAAAAGAAAAAAAAAAAAAAATCTATTCCAAGCAATTACTTCAAGTATGTGAAGCAAAAAGGAAATGCAGTCTTAATCAATAATATTGCTGTTTTAGCGTTCTCTGTGTGGATCATGGATATGACCCTGTTTTGATCCTTTTGTGGTATAAAATCATCTTCTACATGTAGTAGGGTTTTTTAATAGAAGGACTACTCTTCTTCGGGATAAGAAGTATCTTACTGTATTTGTCAAATCCACTTTTCTTGTCTTTGAAAAGGTGAGATATTTCAGTATTATTTTGCTATTCCAAATACCTGCATTACCTGCTTTTTATTTTTGTTATTTTGACATTACCTGTCTCATTTTTTGTTATAGTATTTCCTAAAATGATATTTAGTCTCTCTCATGCCCAAAGCAATGTACAAGTATTAATTTGTGTTTATTCAGAATAGGCAAAAACTCTGGAGTGTGAGCTAGAAAGGCATGCCTTTGTCTACTTAGGTATAATTGTTTTAAGTATACACCACAAAACCTCTTCACTACAATTGTCTATTAGGATATGTTGCAGAGGTCCTGGACATATCCCGCACTTATTTGAGTTGCCTTTTTTTTATTTTTTTTTTTATTTTTTTTTTTTCCCAGCATTGAGAGGATAATCTTTCCTTCCATTTGTGGAAAAATGTCTAAATTTCTTTCCAAGTTACATAAATTGTTATGATATTTTTATTAAACTCCTTGGATAATATATATGATATCTCATTAGCTCATTTTAGCTCTAAGTAATTCAACATTTAAAGTGTTTGCTCCTATTTTTCTTTTAACAGAGAAGCATTTTCTTATAGGATATAAGTATTGATATCAGTAATACACTACAGGCTTCTTCCCAGCTGTGTTTTCTAAAATAGGCAGCAGCTGTTTGGACGTAAAATCTGATGCTTTCTTCAAAAATTAATATTTGTTCCAGAGAAATGCTTTCCTTACAGACCCTTTGTCCTCCTGACCTGGAGACTGCCACAACAGTGCCCAGCTGATCTTCTTGGTGAGGTTCAAGCTTTAATTCCCACAGCAGCATTAAGCACAACAATTAACAAGGGTGATTTTATGAATTTCACCTGACTCCCAGTTTGAGATATCCAACAAGGGCTTCATTGGCTGTCTACTGTTTTTGAGACAATACTCCTTGGCAGTATCAAATTATTTTACCTTCTTCCTCCTGTGATTTGATGTAAGCTCCAAAGCTAGTCATTTCATTTTCAAATCCTGTGCTAATTACAGAGATGGAGAGTTGAGGAAGAGGGCAAAACCTGTCTGTGACTACTGTCAGCTTGTTTAAGCTAAAAGATTTTAAAATATAATACTTTTGTTTCAACAGAAAATAACTAATGACTGGTACAATGACCTTCCTAAAAGCAGATCATGTTTTTGAACACTGGGCACAGTAATGTTTTTCAGATAGGATGAATCAACTGAAGTTTATTTTTTACTTTAAAAAAAAAAAGAAATTGAAAAAAAACAAACTTGGGTCAGGTTAATTGAACCTTGCTATTAAGTTTTATGTCATGTAAGGAGCTAATGTATTTGTTTTTGTTTGTTTTTGTCTGTTTGTTTTGGGTTTTGGTGTTTTGTTTTGTTTCTCCAAGTAAATGTTTCTATTGTCAAATTATGAAACATTTGAAAGGATTAGAAAGAAGGCAAGTGAAAGAATTTAAAATTGAAGAAGATGGAAATTTTCAACTTCCATTGGAACTATACAGTGCCTTGTTTTTTATTTTAGTTATATTTCTGAGATTTATCATTGATGTGACAGATCACAAGCATACAAAGCTGTTGATTTCTTCATACATTCTATTGTAGATATTTTGGATTGAAGAGAGGGAAAACAGAAAAGAGGAAACTGAATAAAGGATCTTAAAGACATACATTCTGGCACAATCAGCCATCTGTTTCTCACAGGAACCTCACAGCTCCTTCCCTAGCTGTGTTGTGCATATGATATCTGCACCTCTGCCAACCTGAAGAATAAGAGACCAACTTAAAACTTACTGAATGGTATATCCATCTTCTCCTGCTTAGGTTATTTAGCTATCTAACTTATGCTTGATTCTCTGCTTGAGGTGAAATCAAGTCATGCACAGAATCACTTACAAAGCCTATGAGTAACCTAGAAAAAGGACAAAACTCATTCCAGTTTAATGACAGGAATTTTGGAAAGAAAAATGCACACCAGACCACATCAGTGGTAAATCTACATGACTCATTAATTATAATAGCTCAAACTTCTACACATTCCTAATGAAAGATCAAGCCCATGCCATTTAAGATTTTTATCCTGTTGTCACAAATCAACCTTTAAAATATAATTTTGTATAAATAAAATTTTGTATGTATATATATATATATAAAATATATATAGTCACCGACACTGTGTGAGAATGTTTACAAATTTCTCAGGTGCCTGAGAACTGAAGACAGGGTTCTTTCTGCCTGCTACTCAGCCATGTAGCACAGTGGTTTTTTTATGCCTGAAGTTCACTCTTATACACTGCCTCCCCCTGCCCAAGCCTGGGAGTTCCTTGACTAGCTATTGGAAATATACCAATAAATAAAGCAGCCTCAACTGTTCCCATGTCCCAGTACTCCATATGCAGAACTGAACTGTCAGTTTCCTGAGCCAGGATGTGACAAAAGTGTTAGGTACATTGCTCAAAAACAAATTGCTGTTGCCCTGTCAGATTGAATTATGACATCATTAGTCTTTTTTTTTTTTTTTTTTTTTAATCATTTTCTTTCCTTCAGTAGTGCTTACAGCTCCTTCCAGTCTCATACAATTTTGAAACATATTTGACCAAATGTATGCCTGTTCAAGAGCATGAACAACAGCACTGATGAAGATCCTGTGCTGTCCCCAGGTTCCAGGTGGTACAGAAGGAGGAAAGGACTGCCACCAGCTGTACTGGCTCTTCACCTGGCAAGCTGCACATACAGCTTTGGGACTGCTCTGCTGTATGCCAGCTGGTAAATACTGAGTGGGGTGAGAAGCAGAACCTTACTTCCATAAAAAAAATCAAGGTTTCAAAATCTTTCTACATTCTGCACTGGAACTAAAAGAAAATCTTAGAACAAACTAAAGCAAGAATACTCAACAGCAAATAGACTTGAGATCTAAACATTTCCTTGAAACTTGTGAGACCAAGTTTTAAATTAAGCCCAGTATAAACACTAACCCGAGTTTTAACTCCTAAGAAAGTATTTTAACACCAGCTATCCCAGGAAGACATACCTGGATAAGAGAGTATGGTTGCTTTTATATGGTTCACTTTCTAAATTTCATCCAAACCAGAACTCTGATGAAGCAGTATTTTTTCTGGAAAACTATCCTGACAGAAAATGTCTGTGCAGATTTATTGCTGGTACTCCCAAACCACAACTTATTGCTTAGTCAGTGCTGCTAAGTACATTGCAGGAAATTCACAACTCATTTGGATGGTACTGTTTCCTAGACCTTACTGTCATCAGTTAAAATGTCCCAGAGGACCCAGACCACTAAATTAAACTCAGAGTGACAGCAATGTCATGAGAACTGACTGGCAACCAAGCTACCTAAAGGTACATATTGAGGCACCTTACTGCAAGTCTGGATAGTGTTTACTAAGATAGCCTTTTGTTTTGTTTTGTTTGTTTTAGTTTAAAAAAAAAGCCACTATTGAAAATCTTTCTATTCCCAGTCTTTCCATTTCATAAAGAGGCTCTTAAGAGGCTCTTTCAACAATGCTTTAACCACTTTTTTTTTTTTTTTTTTTTTTTTTTTTTTTTTTTTTTTTTTTTTTTTCTCAGTGCAGCAAACTTCATTGTTAGTTTTGCAGCTGATCATGAGACCCATCAATATAATTAATGGCAGTTCCAGAATGCTTTCCAAGTGTGACTGGAAGGATGACGCTTCCCCTTTTTTTAATTACACCATATTGTTATGTCCTTTCCCTCAAGACTCTTAAGGCAACAGAAGAGGCTTATTACAACTTTTTATTATTCACTGGGCAATGGTTTTAATCTCCTTATTCCATCAACAAGTTCAGATTTCTTTGTCTTGGGGTTTTAATAAGTTCATAAAAATGACAATATGCTCTGGTGAGAAATATATCCCACAAGGAAAAAAGAACTTCATTAGCTTCTTAGAAATCCCAGGCAAGTCACAAGACTTGCAAGTCATAAACAGAGAGATATGTATATGCTGCATGGCTGGAGCTCAGTAGTGAACTATTTTCAAAATCAGTACACCTGGAAAGGCAAGGAAGATCCAGAGAAAGAACAAAGCAGTGTTTAAAGTAAAATGAATAAGCACAGATGACTTTATATAAGGAGGCCAACAAGTCTGGGCATAAGGCAGAAATAGGAACAAAATCACCAGAGTGAATCTTTGGGTAAGGAAATCCCTCCAGACTTCGACTAAGTGACAGAGTTGAGATGCTGGATCTCAACATGCTGTGAACTGACCAGCAGTCCCCAGCTGCTCCCCATAGTCCATCCTGCACTTGTCTCTAGTAGCAAGGGAATAAATGAAGGAAAAGGAGGTGGGGGCAGGAAGAAGAGGAAGAATGAATTCCAAAATATGTGTCCAGCTTACACAACATTGACCATTTGGCGTGATTAATGACAGCCTATCTCCCACTAAATCGGTCTGGCTGACTGAATCATCCTTAACTTGTGCAGCTCTACCTACTCATCTTTATGGTGTTTCTGCGACCCCTCGTTAGCTGGGCTGAGCATCCCTCCTGAGGAGAACCCCACTAGCCATTGTGTTTCTGCTGCTGTCCAATGTACTGGGGCATCCTAGGCTGCCCCATTTCAGCATGCCTACATTCGCCCCATGACACTAATTATTTTATTACAAAGTGAAGGAAAGGATGCTTCACCTGTCCATACCTGGAGTTTGAGATACTAAAGATTTTATGTCAAAGAGAAGTTTTCTCCCTCTGCTAAAAAATACTTTTCAATAAAATGACACAAAACTTCAAAGTTTAAGAAATCAGAGATGGCTTTGGTGCTTATATATGCTGTAAACAACAGGATTTTGAAATCAGGCACAGCCTGAGGACTTCAAATGTGATCTTCCTGCACATTATTTTTTGTTGTAATTTTAATGGGGAATCCCCAAATAGCAATTCTCAACACTGATCGATTGAAGTGATATTGGAAATACAACTCTGCCTCTTTTATTGGAGCTACTTACAAAACAAAAGGGTATTAACAGAGTTGGGAGATGGGGAACAGAGTATGATTTTATCCATGTATTTGAAGGAAAAATCAGTGTGGGAATAAACAAATGATTAGTAAAATGTTAGTTTCTAGGATGAAAGGCTTTCTATACACTATCCACAGACCTGTGCTACTGCGAGGCATTTTGAAACATTTCTTACATTGACACCATAGTAACTAAGGTTTTATACTGAAAATACAAGGTCTTTGTCTTAAAAACTGCAACAGTATTAATTTCTAAAAGTTGCTGTACACCGGATTATGGAGATTTCTGAGCAAAGCATTCAATAAACTGAAAGTGACGCACAAGGGCTTCCATAGGTAATGGTGAACAGCCATGGTGAAATTTATATTATTTGACTTAAAACCCCCCAAAGTTGGTTATACATAAACTAGGAACTCTGCGTTGCCTGTGGTGAATGGAAATAGGTTTATTCTGTTGACAATTCATCTCAGCCTAAGTCAGATGTCTGAACTGGACAAACAATTCCAGAGAACAAACCAACTTACTATTACCCCTCCTCTCCTGCAGTTGTAACTACCTTTATCTTGATGAGTAATTTTTAAATTGTAAACCCCATTTTACTTGCTGTTTCCTGGGGAAAATGGGATTTTGGCTTTTCTAAGTCCTCTCTCCACAAAATCTTTGTAACAGGTAACGTGGATGCACTTAATCTCGAAAGGCATGGTCATCTACCTACCTTTCCCTATGAGATATAGACTTAGAAGCCTGGAGATTAAAATGTCCTTGTTTTTAAATATTTCACTTTCAATCTTAGTGTTTTTCAGTTCAAGTGGAAGAAAAAAAAAAAAAAAAAAAAAAAAAAAAAAAAAGAAAAGCTGAGTAGACAAGGAGTTGGCTTCCTTTTCCTCTTTTCTGTATATTTTACTTGCATGATTGTGAAACATATTTTTAAAAGAGTGCAATTCTGAAAAAGCTCTAGACTGTATGGCCCTGTCTCATCAGCAAAACAGTTTCAATAAAAGGTTAAAGCATAGCAACCTGCATGATGATTTGATGGCTTTGGAAAAGCCAGTTAAGGGCTGAGAAGAAAGAGAATGCTATTCATCTCTACTGAGTCAATGCCAATTACTGCCACTGGTAACAAGCTACAAACTGGATTAGGAACCAATCAGATATTCACAATGTTGCCTTTTAATAAACTCTTCTGTGAATGACTGATAGAAAATGTTTTTATGTTGGTGCATCTAATGGGCCTTTTGTATACAATAGAACATCAACAAATTAGTCAGCTAAGGAAACATCATTATGCTACATCATAAAAACAAAATGAAAGACACATGAAATTTGACAGTGTTGTTATTCCTAATTCATGGTGCTGTATCTAACTTTGACATGTATGTTGACATTAGAGCAAACTCTTTATTCACAATACACTCATCTCAAATATCCTAACAGATCAATGCAGTTTAAGAACTCTTATCTTAATTAAGTCTCTAACTTGAATGCTAGCATTCATATTTAGGCACAGTTATTCTCTAAATTCATTCATTCCTCATTTGTGAGCAACTTTTTAACTTGCACATAAAATTAAGCTATTTACAATGCACATTGACATGACCCATCTTTTTTCCCTTGCAAAAAGAGCTGTTTTGAGATTTTGATTGTGTTATGAGACAGTTGGTAGACACAAGCTCTTATGAAAGAAGAAAAGAACAATAACTTCTCAGTCATCAGAATATACGCTGCTTTTTAGCTCATTACTCTTGTCAGACTCAGAATTTGTATCACTTTTACTCTTCAGATATAATTTCTCAGACATCTGGATGTAACTAATTACACATCAGAAAAGTTAAATGAAATTATGAAATGGAAGCTTTCATCTTCTGTTCCCACACTACTCAGGAATACTACTGAGGTCTTCATAATACTCACCTTTTTACTGTAGAAATAGCTTGTTTAAACTAACTTATATTTGCTGCCATCTCTTAGAACACAAAAACAACCATACAATGAAGAACTAACAAGGGGTTTAATTCCTTCCATCTTTGTTTCCACACCACCTGCAGGATGCTTTTCTTCTC
Organism: Nettapus auritus; assembly: GCA_011076525.1. NCBI lineage: Eukaryota > Metazoa > Chordata > Aves > Anseriformes > Anatidae > Nettapus > Nettapus auritus. Next base: position 64,140,577 of record CM021767.1, read on the forward strand.
TGCCACAAATTGCCAGCTAGATTCCCCTTCCAGTTTAGCAAGTGCTTCAAACATGGTGCTTCTTCCTGATCCTTTGTTTTTGCTGTATATCTCCACATCACTTCTTTCCCCCATTAAAGCAGAAAAGTGCTCTTGAATTCTCCTGCCAGTTCACCACCGGCCTGGAAAGAGACACTGAGGCTTATTATGGGCATATGCTCTGTTTGTCAGGTACCTCAGAGACCTGGTCCAGGACTGAAACTGGGAAACTGAACAGGACAAAAACACTCTCGACTACTACCAGTAACAACAGGCAGAAAAGAGAGAATCTGGATATCACCCTTCCATCCAGGTTGGCAACTTTCCCATACCAGCACTTGAAAAGTCCAACAGCATCAGATTCCTAAAGATAAAAATTGGTTTCTTCATGTTTCAACTGTTAAATCATATCAACATTTCATTATTTTATGAAGCTCTATATTCAGACAGCTGCTACTTAGCTGCAAAATTGTTGATCTGGGTCATACAGCCTAAAAATAAAAGGCAGAGAATACCTAACAAAACCCCAAACCCTATCTTCCTAAATCAGTAAGTGTTTCTGTTCTTCAAAACAACATTTTAAGACTCCCATAGTGTGGAACAACTGCTTTTTCTATTAGAAGATAATTTTACTATTCTTTCTTTCAAATGGGATGTGGGCATGTGGACTCCACAGAGCACCCATATTAAAGTAGCACATGTTGGCTTCAAAGGAGCTATTATGCAGTCTATAAGTTCAATGATCTGCAAAGCAATAAAAAGCTCCTTCTGTAGCCCTCACGGCCTATTGAGTAAATAGCAAGTGTTTATGAAAACCCCATAATTACATGTTTACACACCGGAGCCATTATTGGCGATCTAAAAAAAAAAAAAAAAAAAAAAAGTACATGTATTTTTCTAAAAAAAATCGTTAATTACATTTTTACATGATTACAGCTCCTTTAATGCCACTAGGGACTATCAGTTACAGAATATATAGGCTGTAAAGTTTACAGTTACAGGCTGTATTTACATATAGTAAGGACAAAATAAGATGTCAGCTGAATATTTTAGAGATTTAAGCCTGATATTTTTAATTAAATATCGAGAGGAGAGGAGAGGAGAGGAGAGGAGAGGAGAGGAGAGGAGAGGA